>SJYA01003046.1:227757-369909 GCA_006410615.1 Neotragus moschatus
CCAGTCCATTCTGAAGGAGATCAGCCCTGGGATTTCTTTGGAAGGAATGATGCTAACGCTGAAACTCCAGTACTTTGGCCACCTCATGCGAAGAGTTGACTCACTGGAAAAGACTCTGATGCTGGGAGGGATTAGGGGCAGGAGGAGAAGAGGACGACAGAGGATGAGATGGCTGGATGGTATCACTGACTCAATGGGCGTGAGTCTGGGTGAACTCCGGGAGATGGTGATGGACAGGGAGGCCTGGCGTGCTGCGATTCATGGGGTCGCAAAGAGTCGGACACGACTGAGAGATTGAACTGAACTAAACTGATGAATAAATAAACAGAATATGTTATAGTTATACAATAGAATATTTTTCAGCCATAAAAAAGAAAGATGTGCTGATCTATGCTACAACACAGATGAACTTTGAGAACATTATGCAAAGTGAAAGAAGCCAGATACCAAAAGCCAGATACTGTGTGCTCCATTTAAAATGAATGGTTCAGAATAAGCAAATTCATATAGACACAATTAGTGGTTCCAGGGGTTGGGTAGCAAGGGGCTTGTGAGAACAAGAGGTGATAGCTGAAAATGATACAGGGTTTCTTTTTAAGCTGATGAAAATGTTCTAAAATCGATTGTGGTAATAGTTTCATACCTCTATGAACAGACTAAAAGTTATTGAATTTGCATTTTAAATGAATGAATTGTGTAACATGTGAATTAGATATCTATAAAGCTATTATAAAAATAGTACTAAAGCTGGCCTCATCATCTCACCAAAATCCATCCTCCTGCTTTTGTCTGTACCTCTGCTGCTGCTAAGTCGCTTCAGTCGTGTCTGATTCTGTGCCACCCCATAGACGGCAGCCCACCAGGCTCCCCCGTCCCTGGGATTCTCCAGGCAAGAACCCTGGAGTGGGTTGCCATTTCCTTCTCCAGTGCATGAAAGTGAAAAGTGAAAGTGAAGTCGCTCAGTCGTGTCTGACTCTTAGCGACCTCATTGACTGCAGCCTACCAGGCTCCTCTGCCCATGGGATTTTCCAAGCAAGAGTACTGGAGTGGGGTGCCATTTGTACCTCACCTCCCATTAAATTGCCTTTTCCAGAAAAGACATACTAATAGAAACATGTGTAAGAATGGCTGAGTCCCTTTGCTGTTCACTCCCACAGCTGAA
Organism: Neotragus moschatus; assembly: GCA_006410615.1. Classification (NCBI taxonomy): domain Eukaryota; kingdom Metazoa; phylum Chordata; class Mammalia; order Artiodactyla; family Bovidae; genus Neotragus; species Neotragus moschatus. Next base: position 228,920 of record SJYA01003046.1, read on the forward strand.
ACTACCACAACATTGTTAATCAGCTATACCCCAATACAAAATGTTTTGGGAATTAAAAAAAATTTTTTTTAAATAAGAAATACTAATGACCACATAGTTCTTCAAACTATGTTTTTCTAGTTATTGTTTATAAGGTGGTTTTAGTATTTTAAAGTTTTTATTGAATTTGTTACAATATTGCTTCTGTTTTCTGTTTTGGGTTTTTGACCACGAGGCATGTGGAATCTCAGCTCCCTGACCAGGGATCGAACTTGCACACCCTGCATTGGAAGGCGAAGTCTTAACCACTGGGCCTCCAGGGAAGTCTACCTCCTATTTTTCTATATCAGTCCTCATGAATTATGAGGTGGGCCCACATGGGGTTCATTGCTTCAGATGAGTCCCTGCGCTCTCCCCATCGGGAGCTGGACTAACCTCTTCCATGGAAGGATAAAGTGTTCACACCTGTGTTCACTGTCACAGAAGGAAATGCACAATATGAGATGTAACATCCTTGGAAATTCAGGGTTTCCTAGCCAGAGAAGACATAATTTTAGCAAGCAGAAAGTTTACTTTCATTTTTAACCCACTTGGCAAGGAAGTGATGAGATGTTGTCAATTGTCATGTGGCCAGCTAAGTTTTCAAAAGCGGTAAAACTATCATATCTGTTATTTTTAAAAATGCAGAGTGATTCTTAAAACTTAAGCCCCTGCTAGACTTTCCTATTCTCTGCTGTCTTCAGTCTCTCCACAATATTTTTAAATATCTACCCAAGTTCCAGACAATCTAGAATAACAACTTTGCCTCACCTCTTTTCCTTATTTCTGAGCACAATTTACAGACGTGGGTTGACTTTGTCTCTCCCTAAAAGGACAAGAAGAGGCCCCATCAGAGCCCCAAGGATTCTGAAGCCCCAGAAAGGATCTCCGGGTCAAAACGCTGAGAGCAGCAGGCTTGCATCCCATTAAACAATAGCTCTGGGAGTCTCCTTGGAAAGGCAAAGGAAGGAAATGTTGCACAACAGAAACACAGACTTACACCAAGAGTGTTCAGCTCTGCTGACTTGCAAAAAGCCCCAGTCCCTAGAATCAAAGGGAAACAAGCTATTTTATTTTGCTCCTATTTTTGAAGGGGAAAAAAATAACTTATTTCCTTTTCCCAAAGGCACTGAATTAATTATGCATAAAAATGTCGGGGAAACATCAGCTCTGAAAGATTCCCACTGCTCACATGATAGGATCGAAACAACAGATCAGGTCACACCTAGGGCTGTGGAGTTCCAGAACACAGCGATTGTGTCTTAGCACAAGCATTCTGAGGACCCACTGTGTGCTCTGCTCTGGGCTGGGCACTGGAGACCCTGTGCACGCATGCTCAGCCACTTCAGTCGTGTTCAACTCTTGGTGACCTCATGGACTGCATCCACCAGGCTGCTCTGTCCACGGAATTCTCCCTACAAGAACACTGGAGTGGGTTGCCATTTCCTCCCTCAGGGGATCTTCCCCACTCAGGGATCGAACCTGCATCCCCTGTGTCTCCTGCACTGGCAGGCAGGTTCTTTACCACTGAACCACCTGGGAAGCCTACTGGAGACCCCCGCACGTCGAGAACTCTATCTGCTCCACTCACACTCGTGCAAATGCTAAACTAGTCCATGATGTATCTACGACATGGCATGAGAGCCGGGTTTCTCAGCCTCACCATTACTGACACCTTGGGCTGGATCATTCTCTGTTACGAGGGGCTGCCCTATGAATTGGAGGATGCTTAACAACAACCCTGGCCCTACCCGCTAGGCGCCAGCAGCACCTTCCAGAGGGCAAGTGGGGCTCCATCAAAGTTGCTTCTGGCTGATTTGAAGAGAAAAAAAGCAAAGAAAATAGCATTATGCTGAAGAGCCAGGGGAAAGGTGATTTTAACAAGCTACTGAGGGTGGTTTGGGCAGGTGTCTTGTTGCTAAGGGCATCTAAGTAATGCAAAGTCTAATCGGCCCAGCTTCCACTCAGTGAGAGTCGGGAGCCCCAAAGACAGGGACTCTTCCCATCTGTGGGACTTGGGCTAGAGAACTTATTAAGCTTTCCTCTAATTTCAGGACTTCCCTGGTGGCTCAGACAGTAAAGCATCTGCCTACAATGTGGGAGACCTGGGTTCTCATCTCTGGGTCACGAAGATCCCTTGGAGAAGGAAATGGCAACCCACTCCAATACTCTTGCCTAGAAAATCCCATGGACAGAGGAGCCTGGTAGTCTATGGCCCATAGGGTCGCAAAGAGTCAGACATGACTGAGCGACCTCACTTTCTTTTCTTCCAATTCCAAAATTGTATAACATGATCCTTTCCACCCTACCCAAACCAAGTTGTCAGACTGCTACAGGCTGGGAGGAGCCAGGTTCAAGATGCATGGCCATCTCTGCCTGTGTGGAGTCAGAAGTGGGTACAAAAGGAGTGAGAACTTTGAAGAATGCGTTGGACGGTATCACCGACTCAATGGACGTGAGTTTGAGCAAACTCCAGGAGATAGTGAAAGGCAGGAAAGCCTGGTGCACTGCAGTCCATGGAGTCACAGAGAGTCAGACACGACTTGGCAACAGAACTACAACCCCGCTCCCCACATGTGCGATGCCCAGAGCCTCATAACATCTAAGACCAGCCCAGCTACCAGAGGAAGAACCATCACAGTATGTTCAGTTTTACATTCAATGCCTTGAATCTTTTATTTACAACTTAAATGAAATGAACCAAGGAGGAGGGGGGTCCAGGCATTAATCTGCTTCAGACAGTAAAGCGTCAGCCTACAATGAGGGAGACCCGGGTTCCACCCCTGGGTCGGGAAGATCTCTTGGAGAAGGAAATGGCAACCCACTCCAGTATTCTTGCCTGGAAAATCCCATGGACAGAGGAGCCTGGTAGGCTACAGTCCATGGGGTCGCAAAGAGTGGAACATGACTGAGTGACTTCATTTCACCCAAAGGAAACACATAAGGAGAGAGGTTAAGTACTGGGTTGGATGGCATCACTGATGCAATGGACATGAGTCTGAGTAGGCTCTGGGAGTTAGTGATGGACAGGGAAGCCTGGCGTGCTGCAGTCCACGGGGTCACAAAGAGTCGGAAAATGACTGAGCGACTGAAGTACTGGCTCTGCTTTTCCCCAAACAGCCTCCCAGAGCCAGGGAGAGGGGCTGAACAAACTGTCCATGCACAAAGGTGCACTGTATTAGAAGGGCGGTTTAACTCACTCTTAGGAACACGCAAGAGAGCCACATCTCCGATCTCCAGGGTAGTGAAACAAGGTGGTGAATGATAACAGACTAATTTAGCCAGCTCAGTGAATAAATAATCATTGCAAATGAAGCAGTCATACCAGGTAATTAAATTAATTTGTCTCGCAGACATGATTCACCAACTCTCCACTGACAAGAGTTGCCTTCTCAGAGGTTAACTTTTACTCTTGGATCTTCTTTGGATGTTGAGATTACTTCTCAGCTTCTTATTCTCAGGTAGCCAAAATGAATATTTATTTCTCCAATGATTAAACATTGAGCCAATATCAGAGCTCCCAAGATATGTTGGGCTTAGAAACATGATAAAAAAAAAAAAAAAGACCCAGGTCCTTATCCTCACACAGCTGCATGTCTGGCAAAAAAGACTGATGTTAAATAACCACAAAGGTGTTGGGTGCAGTGATGTAAAAATACAGGCCGCTATGGGTTCAGTCTTTGGAGAATAACTTCCTTTGCTTTTAAAACAAAAACATAGGACCTCACATTCATTGGCTTGACCTCTGCTGAGAGGGGGTTCAATAGTTCATGGCAGATAATCCATTCCAGGAAAGTAAGAGGGTCACTCAGAAAGGGTATGAAGAACTACAGACTAAATGTCCATCCTTCATCCTGTGTTGCCAGACCCACCTGGTCCAATGAGTGAAATGTGGAGACCGATTCCATCCCATTTCTTCACACCTTCCCACTGACTCTTTGAATATTCACGTTAAAATTGTAACTGCTTTAAAGCTGAGGAGTGGGAAGGAAGAGAGAAGAATCAGGAATGAAGGTTATTTCTGTAAATTATAGTTTTAATATTATTCCTATACAGCATCTCAAAGATCTAACTTACAGGAAGATTGGGACAAAATTAAAAGAAAAATGACCTCTTGAAATAATCATCTTTAAAAAAAAAATTTTTTTTTAAGACCTAAGGCTCAAGAATGCCATACTTAGATTTTTCCATGGCCTGGAAATAAAGGCACAGTCAACCAACGCAGTCCATGAGGTCACTAAGAGTCAGACACGACTGAGCAACTTCACTTTCACTTTTCACTTTCATGCACTGGAGAAGGAAATGGCAACCCACTCCAGTGTTCTTGCCTGGAGAATCCCAGGGACAGGGGATCCTGGTGGGCTGGCGTCTATGGGGTCGCACAAAGTCAAACACGACTGAAGCGACTTAGCAGCAGCAGCAGCAACTAACCACAAAACCTGAGCCTCTGAAAAAGTCCATGCTGCTGATTGCCAGGCTGACAACTACAAGACACAATGTTTTCCAGGGTGTGAGTCCCTGAACATGTGTGTCTATTCATCAATGCCATGCTTTATATCAAAGACCACTTTCATAAGACAAGGCACTCAGTATCCTTTATCAAACTGATGATTACTTGTAATATACCAATATACTTATGGTATATTTTTTGCAGTTGTGAAGAGCTATTTGGGTTGAAAATTCAGGATTTAAAGCATGCTGATCCAGGAAACAGACGTTATGAACAGTGGTATATAGCCAGCTCTATGTGCTAAGGTTTTAGGAACAGTTGGTCTAAACTTACTGGTCAGCGAGGAGTAGCTGATTCATTTTTAGGAGGGACATTAACCCAACTTAGACACCATGCAATGTTGGAAAAATAATTCTCCAGTACATTAAACAGTCTCCTGGATCTACTCAAGTGCACTTATTCACATTTAGGATATCATATTGCCCATTTTTGTCATTGCAATATGCCAGCCAGGATTTCTAAATGACATTATGAAAATGGAAAGCATTTTTAAAGGGAAATATCAAAAATACCTCTCCAAGGGGGACTTAACAACTCTTCTCACCACTTTAAGTCTGGCTAAAACTAAACTCTGAAACTCAGCTCTCCAAGGGTGGCCCCCTGAGGCCTCTCAAACCCCAATTCAGAAACCCAGTGTGTACATCACTCCCCCGAGTCTTTCAGCAGCACAGGAGGGCCTTCACACATTCATTCTCTCGTCTCTCTTTCAGAAATTTTCTCCATCTCTAGCTTCCCAGGTGGCACAACTGGTAAAGAAACCACCTGCCAACACAGGGACATGGATTTGATCCCCGAGTCAGGAAGACCCCCTGGAGGAGGGCATGGCAACCCACTCCAGTACTCTTGCCTAGGGAGTCCCACGGAGAGAGGAGCCTGGAGGGCTCCAGTTCACAGCATCACAGAGTCAGACACAGCTGAGCACGGAGCTTTTAAAATCTTCTTTCCTGCTGCTGCCTGGCTTTCTACTGCTGCACACTCCTGTTCTTCCTGCTAGTAATTCATTTTCTCCCCTCACGGGCTCTGACCACGGCCTCTACCATGCTCTCTCTCTGGGCTCTTTCTCTATGCCCGCCCTAGTTCACTCACCCAGCCTCACCTCTTCCCTAGAGACCCAGTGACAGTTCTTGCTGTCTCTCTAGCCTTTAAACTACGCAAGCCCAGCTCACTGCCTTCCCTCCAAACAGCACTGCCAGGCTTCCCGGCGTCTGCCTCGCCATCCTGCCGGACACAAAGCGCAAGGGCCCACTTGGTCTTGGCTTCTCCCCTGAGATCCTTCTCCCAGCACACCGATCATAGTGTCCCCTCCCCTCTACTCCCCCCGCCCTTACGCTGGCTGCCCTAGGCCACTGTGACCCCAGCCTGGTCTCCTTTTCTTAACAGGTCTTCTTGCCATTCTCTCTAAGCCATCTCTGAATGGCTGCACTTAAAACTAGAGGGCCAACCCAAAGGGTAAGCCAGGATGGCGGCTGCATTTTTGAGGTTACTCGGGACTGCAAAATACCCCTTAGACACTCTCCATGAGCCCCCATTACCTACTGAGTAAACTGCCCCCTCTCGCCCTCAGAATTCAAGAACCTCCAAAATAAAGACACCAGTATCCCAGTCTTACCTCACATTATTCCCCTACTTTAGACTCTATGACAAAACAGAATATTATAAAATGAAATGTTCAGCCTCGGCTTTTCCCTCAGTATGTCTTCCTGAGTTTTCCTGTGCACAGGCTCCTTCTGGGCTACGGCCACTCCACCGTCACCCTGTCTTGAAAGTCCACACACTCCTCCAGGCTCAACTGCAAGTGCTCTCACCCATGCAGCCATCCCTGATCCTGCCTCACGATGTGAGTGCCTCGAATCTCATGCGCCTTTTCTTTGGACTGAAGGGTTCTGTTTTTCCATCTTTCAGTCCCTCCTAGACAATCACCTCCTTGAGCATGTCCTGGTCTCCCTGTCTCCTGCAGTATTTTCCTCGGGTTAAAGAGTTCAGTTCCATGGATACAAGGTTCATTCAGAGGGGTTCTCTGGGACCAAAAATTCACAGGAAGCATTCATATTTGCTAAGAGACTAGATCTCATCACACACACACACAACAGTAATTCTGTGACCAGATGGACATGTGAATTCACTGGACTGCGAAGACCACAACATCCGCATCTATCAAAACATCGAATTGCACACCTTAAATACATATAGTAATAATTTTTATTTGTCAACCATATCTTAGCAAAAGTAAAAAAATAATGGTGACTCTTAGCTAGCAAAATCCCGGCTCTTCTTCTTTACCGCCTCACCACACCCCCACCCCCGCAGACTGCTGCATCTCCCACAGAACCCCACCTCTGGGACCACCCAAGCTTCAGGAGAAGGGTTCTCTGGGTCATAGCCCCCGGACATACCCTAAAGCCAAGGCCACTTCAAAGTCACTCAGGTTCCAGCAGCCCCAGGGTCCCAAACTCTTTTTCCCAAATAAAGAAAGGAAGGGAAACAGGGCAGGAGAGATGCAGGGAGGGAGAAGAAAGGGAGGGAGGGAGGGAGAGGAAGAGACAAGGAAGAGAGAAAGGAAGGAGGTGCTCCTGGAGCCTGACTCTGCACGGCTGCTTCCCTGTGCCCACCTCGAACATCTGACTCTCTTGTATTTGTCACAAATTCCTCCTCAGCCTTCAAGACCAGCTCAAATATGACCATCTCTAAAGCAAGGCCCATTCTTATTCCAGGTCCTCTGGGTTAAAAGTCAGAGGTACAGCTAAAAATCCTCGACAGTATTTCTAGGTCTAGATTCTGCGAGCACGTGAACTAATCCACTTCCCGAGCACGTGAGCCAGAGTCATAAACACCCACTGACCGTTGTGCTGTCCCCTGACCTGAACATGCTACTCTCCTCCGAGATCACAGGGGGAGGCAGGCAGCCTGGGCCCCCAGGCAAGGGCGTGGGGCTTCTGACGAGGCCAGCCTAGCCTCCGATGGGCTCTTCCTCTTCCCTGGAGGCACCGCCCTGGGTGCCGAGGGGGCAGAGGAAGGCAGGTTCCAGCAGAGCCTCAGTCCAGGAGGAAATGGTGCCGCAGTCAGGCTTAGCAGTCGAGGGCAGAAAACTCGTGCTTTGCTTTTCCACTGAGGCGGTGCCAGACAGAGTGGCAGGCAGAGGCAGGGGCCTGGGGCCGCCCTGCAAATCGACCCTAGACCCGTTTTCACTGCCCCTGTCACTTCTCTGCCCACCCATCACCCAACTGTCCCCATGCCACCTGTCAGGACCAGCTCTTTCAGGAACTTTGCTGGTGGCCCTGGCTGAGCCCCAGCAGGCACCCAGATCAGATGGCATTTAAAACTGATTGTTTTCCTGTCTCCACGGAGACTCAACTGGTTTTCTGGAAACACCACAGACTTTATGAATCAATTCTGTGGGTGGCAGGTTGTTGTGGTTCAGCTGCTCAATTGTGTCCGACTGTTTGTGACCCGATGGACTGCAGTACTCCAGACTTTCTTGTCCTTCACTATCTCCCAGAGCTTGATCACACTCAACTCCATTGAGTCAGTGATGCCATCCAACCATCTCACCCTTTGCCGCTCCCTTCTCCTCCTGCCCTCAATCTTTCCCAGTATCAGGGTCTTTTCTATGAGTCGGCTCTTCATGGGCTTCCCAGGTGGGGTTAGTAATAGAGAACCCGCCTGCTAATGCATAAGAAGACTCCAGTTCGATCCCTAGGTCGGGAATATCTCCTGGAGGAGGAAATGGCAACCCACTCCATTATTCCTGCTTGGAGAATCCCATGGACAGAGGAGCCTGGCAGGTTGTTCAGTCCATAGGGTCGAAAAGAGTCGAATACGACTGAAGTGACTTAGCACGCATCACGTGGCCAAAGCATTGGAGCTTCAGCCTCAGCATCAGTCCTTCCATTGAACATTCAAGGTTGGTTCCCTTTAGTATTCACTGGTTTGATCTCCTTGCTGTCTCAAGTCTTCTCAAGAGTCTTCTCCAGGACCACAGTTTGAAAGCATCAGTTCTTTGGTACTCAGCCTTCTCTGAGGTCCAACTCTCACACTGGAAAAACCATAGCAAAGTGATGTGTCTGCTTTTTAATATGCTGGTTAGGTTTGTCATAGCTTTTCTTCAGAGAAAGGTATCTTTTGCCATAATTTTCTGAGACAAGAACTTGTATTTGTGTTTCCTCTCAGGTAAAAGCAGATGAGAGTTGTAGGTTGCTCTTCCATTTACTAATTTTCTCACATTCTTTCCACAGCTTGTCATCCAAAGCCAGAGCCACTCAGGACCCCTTGCAAGAGCCCTGAGGTCCTGGGGGCATAGTGGGGAGGGATCTAAAACAGAGGGCAAGGCAGCAGGACTAGAGGCACCTGTCACCTGCCCTTCCCCAAGTCTGGTCTCCAGCCCTGTGGCGTGGAGCTGGCATCCCTGCCTGCCACTGGTGCACAAAGATCCTGGATGTCTGCCCTTGACAAGAGCCTCAGTTTCCCCAGAGTACTGTGCTGGTGGGGGGTCTGGCCCCCAACATACACACAAAAAGAATTCCCCACCGTGGAACATGTGTGACCTCACTTACCAAAAAAATTAAAGGCACTGCCTCTGCCCTCAAGGTTAAAGACTAATTTGGGCCAAACAGTGAATACTGTAACAATTCTCAAATAAAAGAGTCTCAAAGGTAAAATTCTTAAAAAAGGAAAACTTATAAATCCCTGGGGAAAATTCAGAGTATCACAAGGACAAATACATAAAATTCCCCTCCACAATTCAGTGAGTCTACTCCTAGGTTTACGATACTCTGGAGTGTTTAAAATCACATAGAAAAGAGTCATCCTTAGCAGCTAGCAACTCGAAGTAATTTCAATTAATATGAAGTTTTAAAAGGGGTCAATCACATGAGGCACTTCTTCGAGAAGGCTCAGAAGATGGCAGAGCAAGACACAGTCACAAAGACCAACCAGAATGATGTCAGCTCCAACAATACTGGAAACGTGCTTTTCTTTGATGATAAATGGCCTCTCCTGTTATGAGACCTGGGCTGGTGGACAGTTTTTCTAGGGCCACCAGAAGCCAAGCCCTTGGGAAAGAAAACCTTCACCAATGGTTAACGTGGGATCAAGAAGGAAGCTTCGTGATGGCTTCCAAAGGAAGGACTGGCCACCAATTAACTACATTTATGTTGAGACTAAAGCATTCTTTGGGTTAGGAAAAGCAGCCATTCAGCATCTGCCAGTTCTTACATTTGCATGTATTCCGAAATCCAAACATCTCCAGCACATAAGTGTCACAGTTTCACACCTGAGAACCGCTTCGCTACGGTGTCCATCACAGACGTTAAGCTGGTGCTCCTAGCTGTGCAGTGTGCGCACTGGTTGCCTCTGAGCCGCCTCTGGCCCTGAAGGTTGGGAAACCACTGGGAAGCCACCCTAAGCTGCCAGATAAGAGCAGATGTGTCCCCAGGCCTTTGCTCTAATGCCCTTCCCTGAGTCAGCTCAGTGCTTGGGTCTCAAGTCTACTCAAAATATAAATCCTACTTCCCTTCCCCTCAGATCTAATTGCAAAAGCCAACCAATCAAGCCTAGAATTGCAAACTGCTTTGGCTTTTTCTGCTTTGAACTCATTTTCTGTGATCTTATACACAGAATATGGAAATCAAGGGTAATGCCTGTAACAATCATAATGGCACAGCTTGGGAGCAGTTAAAGAGATTCAAGGAATTTGTCTTAATATAACAAAAGTTTGCTTGGAAGTATGCAACACACACGCACGCACAACATACATACTACATACTCTGATGTCTTAGTTGCAAATAGACTAGCAGTCGGGTAGCTTCTGGGTTTCTGCTGAAATTCACATGGTTTTCCAGTGCTAAGGTGTGTACACGCCTCCACTGAGTTACAAAGGACAAGTATTTGGCTCACTGTTTCATATTTTTCTAGGTGCTTTTGTCTTGGGAGTTTAAAAGCAATTTAATTGCATTAATTAGGCTTCAAAGCAGTGCTGCAGTACCTTCTGTATTTTTCTGAAGCCAGAACAGAAGAAAGCTGTACCCTGAGACCCTTCAAGTCCCTGAAGCAAAATAATTTCATCTAAAAATTAAACTAAGTTAGAAAAACATTTCAAAAAGACCACAAACCCCTAAATAACTGTAAAGACATAAAAAAAAAAAAAGAAGTGAAGAAAAATAAAAGGAAAAAAGTAAACTCTGTCCTCAGAAGTCATATCTCCAAACACAAGGCATTTTTATTTGATAATATTGCTTACATTTTTGGAATATTCTTTAAAACAGCTATCTGAATTCCTAGATGATAATAAGATTCTTTTGAGGCTGACAGCAGGAATTCAACTCATAAACCCGATACACAACCAGAGTCACATCTGCTTTTATGTTTTAAGCAAAAAAAAATATTTTTAATATCTACTCTGAATGCATTATCAACTTGGCAATGCAGAGGAATACTCATAGACTCAAAGACTTCCAAAGTGAATTTAATCCCATCATATGAACTCAAAAATCGCAAAAGAGTTTTTGTTTCATTTTTTCAATTCTTTGAGTTTTATACCTTGGCTCTCAAAAATGGGTGAAATCCATGGCAAGAATGAATTAGAAAATTAATTTGCAGGGTATCTTTCTCTTGTTATGAAAAGGTTTCCCGCCCCTCCTTCCTAAAGACATGACACACTAACTGTTCATTTCGAGCATATTTAATTGCAGCATCTTAACCAAGTAGTCTATAACTCTGCTGCCCAGAACGTAAGTATAAACTTGAAAGGGCCCCCCAAATGCCAACTAGTAGCTCTTGAGCTGAGGACCATTTCAGAGCCTTCAGCAGTGCGTTCTGCCTCGCCCTCAGACTCCCGTCAGTTCCTTTGCTAGCCCTCGCTTACATCCAAGTTGGTCATTTTATATATGTGCATCCCACACGGTACTTGCCAGGGAAATGCAAGGGAAAAAACTTTCCTCCTCCCATCCTCCCTTTCTGGAACTTGGCCCACTTAGAATATTGCTTCCTGATCCTTCCAATAAGCTAAAACCCCGGAGGCACGTAACAATTAAAAGAAGAGGCCGGAGGTGTTCGTTTGGAACATGTGCGTCACATATAAAATCTAATTGTTCTTTTTCATGACTGCCATACTGCTAATATTGCCCAACTAGAAATGGAAAACTGCCACACAATTTAATCTGCACAAGATTCTTACCTTTATGCAACAAGAAGAGAATAAATTAAGAAGTTTTGATTTCTGCTTTTCTCCTCCCCTAAAAGAAGTTAACACTTTAAAGCCATTAAGAGATTTCAAGTTCACATTGAATTCCGCTGGGCTAAGAGATACCGGAGATCATGAGTAGGCATTCACATATCCGTTACGGAGACATTCAGGCAGGATCAAATTAGGTTGTTTGGTTTTCATGGCCCCCACAGGGTTTTGTTCTGTTTAGCATCATCAGGCAAGGAACTTATTATAACTAACTCGTCAAGTTCAGTCTATCGTCAAAATATTATTCCCTTAAGGTCTCAATACTAGCCAGGCAGCCTCCCCATCACCTTAGCCAAGTAAAAGTCTGGGAGCCCACCGCACCTCTCTCCCCCAGTATATTCCTTGTAAGAAATCCTAGTCATGGGTACTGGATGGATATGCTCTGAATGGACACCGCTTGAATTGGACAAGCTTGCACATCCTTAACTTTGTAGGTCAACACCAACAAAAAAGAATGCCATTTAATAAAGTATTTGCCATGTGTGCTACACAGTTATCCTCTCTTTTTTTTTCCCAACAACCCTACAAGTTTGACACTATTGTTTTCTCAACTTCACAGATGAGGAGATGAAGGCCCAGAGAAGTTAGATAAGCTGCCCACGGTCACACAGCAAGTAAGGAAAGAGCAGATCCATGGTACAGTCCTAGGCCTCTTTGACTCCAAAGCCCTGCTCTTCCCTCTACTCTGCCTCTGTGGTTCCTCATGTGCCTACCCATGTCCCCCACCTGTCCTTATTCCCCCTGCACTGGCCTCATGACCTTCAGAGTTCTGAAAGCTACCTAGGTTCTCCCCAGCTACAACCCAGATTCCATGGCCCACTAGGCTACTGGGCATCCCAGCCTGATCTAGACCCCAGAATATCCCATCCTGTGTACCTTGCACATAACAGCCTCCACGGCTCATCCAAGACTCTGGAAACTTCATCACTGTATCACATCCTGAAAAGGATAAATAGGTTTGTCCCAATCTTTTTAGAAACAGAAGCTCCAAAGGATGAAGTCAGTTCCACCGCAGGTCAAGCAGCTTATTTAGTGGTGATTCTTCAATTTGATCCCAGGGGTTGCATTGTTTTCCCCATTACTCTTTGGCACAGAGTTGACTTCTGATAAATGGTTGCTGATTAACTTATGATGACTCCATTCTCTCCACCACAACTTTTTCCATTTGTAGTGATTTTCATTTCAAAAAAAAATTAATTCTCAAAAAGTCATTCACTCAGCTGTCCTAACAAGCACCCTTCAAACTCCAGTGACTTAACCCAACAAAAGTTAAGTTCTCACTCATGCCAAGACCACTGGAGGTCCAGATGACTCCCCAAGGAAGCTGTCCACCACGCAGCAGCTCAGCCTCTGCTGCTGCTGCAAAGTCGCTTCAGTCGTGTCCAACTCCGTGCAACCCCAGAGATGGCAGCCCACCAGGCTCCGCCACCCCTGGGATTCTCTAGGCAAGAACGCTGGAGTGGGTTGCCATTTCCTTCTCCAATGCATGAAAGTGAAAAGTCAAAGTGAAGCCGCTCAGTCATGTCTAACTCTTCGAGACCCCATGGACTGCAGCCCATCAGGCTCCTCCATCCATGGGATTTTCCAGGCAAGAGTACTGGAGTGGGGTGCCATCGCCTTTATTGACCATCAACAATGACCAATCATCATTGACCTCCATCAGCCCATTCTTCCACAGATGCTACACAGAGGTTGGAATTAATGGAGAGTGAGCACTGATGCTCACAACTGATGCTTCCACCCAGAGGTAACACACTTACTGTCACCCAAAGTCTGTTGGCCACAGAAAGCCATAGAGCCATGCCCATCTTCAAGAAGGCAGAGAAATACAATCCTTCTGTTTGAACAGAGGAGAACAGAAACTAGATGTCAGGAAAGCAGGAATATCTGCCACAAACACTGAAAAAAGAAAGATTTGAGAGGCAACATGATTTAAGAAGTAACAAGGTCACGCAGTTAAAAAATGGCAGAGTCAGGACCCAGCCCAGGTTTACATCTCTAAAATCTGAGTCCTTAACTAACACTTAAATATCAAGAGAAGTATATCCACTTCATAAGACCCAATTATTTTTGCATGAACAATAAGCATCTATTGCTTGTTGGTTGATCCCACTCATCTGTCTAGACTTTGCTCAGCAGACACTGACGGAGGCTGGCCTTGGTCGGGAGGACTCAGGTGACTTGACTCTGTTCCGCAACTCTGTCACCCTCCAGCAGGCTAGTTTGGGCACTTTTCACTGCAAAAGCAGAGGCACAAGACCAAGCAGGACCAAAGCAAGTCGTATGGCTGAGTCCAGAGTCAGGAAGTGGGGAAGGAGGGCACTGTAATATTACACAGCAAAGAGAATGAAGAATTAGTCCAAGTCTATGCAAGCTCTTTCTGTAAAAGTTCAGCTCAGTTCAGTCGCTCAATCATGTCCGACTCTTTGTGACCCCTGGCATGCAGCAGGGGTCACCAACTCCTGCAGCCCACCCAAACTCATGTCTTTTGAGTCGGTGATGCCATCCAACCATCTCATCCTCTGTAGTCCCTTTCTCCTCCTGCCCTCAATCTTTCCCAGCATCAGGGTTTTTTCAAATGAGTCAGCTCTTCGCATCAGGTGGCCAAACTACTGGAGTTTCAGCTTCAACATCAGTCCTTCCAATGAACACCCAGGACTGATCTCCCTTATGATGGACTGGTTGGATTTCCTTGCAGTCCAAGGGACTCTCAAGAGTCTTCTCCAACACCACAGTTCAAAAGTATCAATTCTTTGGCACTCAGCTTTCTTTATAGTCCAACTCTCATATCCACATATGACTACTGGAAAAGCCATAGCCTTGACTAGAACTAAAGTAAATATTTTTGGCTTCTTGGGCCATGCTTGACTCTGACTGCAGCACAAAAGAAGCCGTGCATCATACGTAAATTGATGGGTGTGGCCGATTCCAATACAACTGTATTTAGAAAAAGAGGACGCCGGCCAGATTTGCTCCAAGGCTGGAGTCTGCCAACTTCTGAATTAGAGCCGTCACTGCGATCTTCCACACAGGCTTCCAGCCCTAGTTCTGGAACTATCTGGTCATATGGTCTTGACAGCATCACTTGTTTTCTAACCTGACAATTTTTCCATTTACAAAATGAGGGATGTTGAAGTAGTTCGCTAGAACTATAAAACTCTTACGTTCACAGTCCACATTATATCATGCTATAAGTCAGATGGTGTGTTCTGAAGTTTAACTGAAGAGATTATTCTCACTCTATTAATTGAGTATGTATCTAATTTTGTCCTTAATATTATTGTTCACCTGCATAGGCTAAAATTCTATGATTTTACTTGTATTAGAGTTGCCATGCAAAAGATACCATGGTATAATCTTAGCCCCATGAAAGTCAAATAGATTTTTTTCCATCCACCCAAGAGGAAGTCAGTCAGACATATGGAATGGAAAACAAACTGACACTTTTAATTACAAGTAGGTAGCAAAGCTTTATTGATTGCAAGAAAAAAAATAAAATACTGGAGAGTCAACCCTCAGTGATATCAATGAAGGTTAAAGGGAAACACAGAATTAATTGATCCACAGGATAAGCTCTAGTGAGGGACACTATGAACAGGAAGCAGGGAACGCAGTGTTTAACTGAAAGTTACCCTGTTTATCATAGTCTCCTTTCTTGACACCTCAACCACATGCACTTCAGCATGCTGCACCACTGCAGGAGGATGTTTTTGCTTTTATCCCTCTATTAATCTTCACTGCCAGGCTATTGCCAGAATTACAAATAAGAATATTCATGTTAATAGCAGGCTGCTAAGGGGAAAGCGCATGTAAAACACTCTGTAACTATCTATAAAATCAGAGCAACACACAGAGCTTTGCAGACATCTGACTTCTGAAGCTTTTTCTATCAATGATTCTCAACTGGGCGAGGGAGAAGGGGAGCCATGTTGGCAGCCTTTGGAGATATTTTCATTGTTCCAATTGGGGAAGCATTACTGGCATCTAGCCTGCAAAGGCCACGATGATGCTAAAAATCCTACAATATACAAGACAGACACACATGGCAAAAAAATAAATAAATAAAAGATGATCCAGTCTAATGTGGGAAGCCTGGCATGTTGCAGTCCATGGGGTCGCAAAGAGTTGGACATGCCTTAGCGATTGAACGCAATGTGTTAACAATGTCAAGGTTGAGAAATTCACTTTTCATAGACAGAAAAAAAAGCTCCAGCTGAGACTGACAGCAACTTTTCAAATCACTGGGAATTCCAAATCATGATCATACATCCCACAAAAGCAGCATGCATATCGGACTACCCCTGAGTGGCTTTATTTTGTAACCTACCAATGTTTCAAGCCAGGTACTTGGTATCAGAAGATTCTGCAGAAGTGCTCGAGAAAAATGTCTTTCCAAAAGGCAGGTCACAAATTCCAAAACCTGTCCCGGAAATGATAAATGGCTCAAAATACTGAAAACAACATTGGGACTAATATATAATTTTTAAATATAAGAAGTGCCTTTATGACTGCATTATATAAAATAGTCTTTTTAAAATCTACATCATCAAAAGCGGTGTGGATACTTTCTAATCAATCAACATGATCTGCAGCAGAAGGGTTTTCACCCTGTTTGAATCATGTGCTGAATTTCACCCTGTTTGCAAAAAAAAGCAACATCAGCTTTTTTTCTCCAGACCAGGATACTGGAGTGAGTAGCCTTTCCCATCTTCAGGGGATCTTCCCCACCCAGGGATCAAACCCAGGTCTCCTACATTGCAGGCAGATTCTTTACCAGCTGAGCCACAAGGGACGCCCAAGAATACTAGAGTGGATAGCCAATCCCTTCTCCAGCAGATCTTCCCAACCCAGGAATCGAACCAGGGTCTCCTGCATTGCAGGTGGATTCTTTACCAACTGAGCTATGAGGGAAGCCCCAAGTGTATCTCCAACAGGATATAATTTATCAGTAGGTCAAAGAGCTGGAAAATTAGTATCTGTTTAGCTAAACACATCGCATCTGTTAGCAAACCTGTCCAAATAATTTGGCATTGTTGCTTCCAATATATGTAGACAGAGAGCATTTATCATATGGATCATTTCCAGAACCCACAGGCTTGTCTGCTATGCACTGCATAGAAACATGTGNGATATAATTTATCAGTAGGTCAAAGAGCTGGAAAATTAGTATCTGTTTAGCTAAACACATCGCATCTGTTAGCAAACCTGTCCAAATAATTTGGCATTGTTGCTTCCAATATATGTAGACAGAGAGCATTTATCATATGGATCATTTCCAGAACCCACAGGCTTGTCTGCTATGCACTGCATAGAAACATGTGTGGACTTGCATACGTGCACATGCTTTATAGGAACCCTTTAGAATGCTTTGCATCAATCGGTTGTTTGCTTTTAAGTGAACAGAGTACAGCATTGCTTCTGCAATTTCCTTTAAGTTCTGTTTTTCCCTCACCTTATCCCTCCACCTTGCCTGCCATTAGTGTCATTTCCATTTCAATTCCTTCCCAAACAACCAAGAAAATAGATTTTCTGCAAAAGTAGGGAAGACTGTTTAGGATTATGTTCCCGGGCCTGACAGACAGGTCCTGCATATGGTACCCTAGCCCCGCGTTAATCCACATTAACTGCAGTGCAGCTCTCTACTCCTGGCTTCAGGGGCTTCCCCAAGCAAAAGCATGTGTGATGAAGTCCATAACTGGGGTGTCAGGTTGATCCCTGTTCAGAACCCACTTTGACCATTTTCTGGCTGTGATCTTGGGCAAGAAGCATAACTGCTTCGATCCTCAGCCCCCTGCATGAAAGCACAGACAAAACTGCCTGCCTCCAGGGGCTGCTATGAGGATGAGAAAAGGTCATGCTTTTAAGGCAGCAAGTGCAGGGCCCAGTACACAGTCCTTGATAAACATCAAGTGTCTTTATTACATCAAAGGACTCTGCAAGCTAATCCATCAAGGCCAGTTCGAGCTGCACTTCAGACCTAACTCTCTACTCAGGGCAAGGACAGTCACATGAGACAAACACATTCTCCCCTCAGATTGATCAGTGTTCCTGGTGAATGTAAGGTTCCTTCTTCCTTGTGAAAGAACTTGGAAGTGAAGCAAGAAGGTTAAGAAAGCAAAGTGAGAGTTTATTTAAGCAAGAATATTCCCCATGGTTCAGCGGTAAAGAATCCCCCTGCAATGCAGGAGACGCAGGCTCAATCTCTGGGTCAGAAAGATCCCCTAGAGGAGGAAAACGGCTACCCACTCCAGTCTTCTTGTCTGGAGAATCCCATGGACAGGGGAGCCTGGTGGGCTACAGTCCATGGGGTCACAAAGAGTCAGACAGAAGCGATGGAGTGCAAGAGCACACCCTCAGAGAGAGAGCAGGTGGGCAGGTGAAGAGCTGCTGCCCGGGTTTTTCTGTCAAGCCGGTTATGGGGGGCATACAAATGAAGGGGTGAAATAGTCACTGGGGAAGGAGGAGCCTGGGGGTCATACTCCCTGGTTTTCATCCCAGCTCCATTTTTGCAAGGGGAGAAGTGGATGTGTGTGGGTCTTCAGTCGCTCAGTCGTGTCTGACCCTTTGCAGCCCCAGGGACTGTAGTCCACCAGGCTCCTCTCCCCGTCTGTCCACCAGGAGGAAGGATATTGTCCTTATTTAGCTTAGATCAGAAGTGTCATGGCATTGGTACATGATGGGTACTTCTTATTTGTAAGATAAGATTAATCTTATTGTAATGAGAGCATAATGAGCAAAGGTTACATTTGGACACAGAACATTCCCATCTTTCCTCACCTTTCTTTGTCTGCTTCCAGGACACTCATTACCCAAAACATGTGGCTTCCTGTCAGTCTGGAGGTTCCTGCTTTCCTTCGTCTGTCTATAGACGCCCACTGTTTACAAGATTCATGGTTTCCTGCCACCTGGCCCCTGCCCCCACTTCTCTGCTCATACCTAGCTACCTGCCTGCTGGGACAATGGTGTCACCAAGGAAACACAGTGGCACGGGTGAAAGAGGAGGAGAACAGGCAGGGCTGTTGCGTGGTGCAGAGCCAGAATTGCAGAGATCAGAGACCAGGGAGTTCAGCCGGAAATTTCAGGGAAGTTAACACATCAGAAGCGATCAGCCCAGGGTCTGGTTGGAACAGGTATGGGAACACAGGCCATAGTTATTATCACTGTCATCCACTACAGGGGGTGATGGGACCTATGCCTCCTGCATCCCTGCTTCACTTTGCCAACAAAGGTCCATCTAGTCAAAGCTATGGTTTTTCCAGGAGTCATGTACAGATGTGAGAGTTGGACCAAAAAGAAGGCTGAGTGTCAAAGAACTGATGCTTTTGAACTGTGGTGTTAGAGAAGACCGGTCCCTTGGACAGCAAGGAGATCAATGAAGTCCATTCTAAAGGAGATCAACCCTGAATATTCATTGGAAGGACTGATGCTGAAGTTGAAACTCCAATACTTTGGGCACCTGATGCAAAGAAATTAGTTGGAAAAGATCCTGATGTCGGGAAAGACTGAGGACAGGAGGAGAAGGGGGCAAGAAAGGATGAGATGGTTAGATGGCATCCCTGACGCACTCAATGGACATTAGTTTGAGCAAACTCTGGGAGATAGTGAAGGACAGGGAGGCCTGATGTGCTGCAGTCTGTGGGGTTGCAAAGAGACACAACTGAGCAACTGAACAACAACAATCTTGACGTCACCGACTCCCACCCCTTATTGAAGGACAGGAGCTCCTGCAGAAAATCTCACTTCACTGCTGTTTTGTGGGCTTGCTCGGGGCCTTTTTCATTATCCCTTGTTTTCCTCTTTGTGTTGCTTGCTCTCTCTCCTTCTTGGCTTTTAGTTCAGTGTGGGAGTTATTTGATTTATTATTTGCTAAACAGGCAAAGCAATTTTTTTCCTTGTTAAATTTCATAATTTTACCAGCGCTGGCGAGAGTGTTCACAAATACCATAAATCGTCTCCATGAAGTCTTTAAATCCATTCAGACAGTTGCGGGATTATGCATCACCTAGCAAAAATACATTGGCTCTGTGGTGTTTTATCCTTTTTATTTAAACTTGACTTGTTTCTTATTTGTTTTGGTTTTTTCTAAACAAAAACCTTAACACTAAAGAAATGAAGCTGACAGCACAGAGTTCCCTAGGCATTAGGGCTCCTTATGAAATTCAGAAAACAGCAGTCATCAGCCCAGGGATTNCATTGGCTCTGTGGTGTTTTATCCTTTTTATTTAAACTTGACTTGTTTCTTATTTGTTTTGGTTTTTTCCAAACAAAAACCTTAACACTAAAGAAATGAAGCTGACAGCACAGAATTCCCTAGGCATTAGGGCTCCTTATGAAATTCAGAAAACAGCAGTTATCAGCCCAGGGATTCAAGCTGCACAGAAAAGGCGTCCACAATTATCTGTCCCATTATCAACATTTCCCATTGCCAAGGACCTACCTAGGTCAGCCTGGGTACCGTATTTAGTCTGCTGGGCATTCTGGAAGAAATACATTACAGCTGGGGGAAAAAAAAAAAACGTAAAGATGACCTGTTCAAACTAACGTTTAACAGGCAGGAAATTGAGGCTATGAGGAAGAAGTGACCTAAAGTTGGAGGCAACCAAGATGTCCTTCAGCCAGGCCCCAGATCATGGGGTCAGGCACAGCGTCTCTGAACACGGCACCCTGTGAGCAAACGCCAACTAGACAAAGCACAAAGGGAAAGGAAGAGCGCGGCCTGCCCCCAGTCCTGAGTCTGACCTGAAGATGTGAGTGGCAGAAGCTGAAGAATCAACACCACTATACATCAAAAACATGAGACAAGGCAGAGGGACAGAAGGACGTGAGCGCACCCCTTCTTACAGAAGCAGCAAAATCCCCACCAACTGTCAAACGACCACCACCAAGTCATTCAGTTCGTAAGTAGAGAGATTTCCCACAGTACATTCAGACAATGGAATACTACTCAGTGCTAAAAAGAAATGAGCTNGACAAGAGGCTGGGTACTAGAGCTGATTCCATGCACTAGACCCTGTTTACGCACCTCTCCAGACCCTTCCACCCACCTCTCTCTCTCCCCCACCCCTGCTCTCTAGAGCCTTCCTAGGGAGGGTTCACGCCACTTTCTTTGCTATACAGCACAGCTGCCTTTGCATGCTCAGTCGCTCAGTCATGTCCGACTCTTTGCAATCTCATGGACATTAGCCTGCCAGGTGCCTCTGTCCCTGGGATTTTCTCAGCAAGAATACAGGAGTGGGTTGCCATTTCCTCCTCTAGAGGATTTCCCCAACCCAGGGATGGAACCTGTATCTACTGGGTCACCTGCACCGCAGGCAGAGTCCTTACGGCCGAGCCACTGGGGAAGCCCCTGCCACCACGTTTGATGCCATCAATTAGGAGCCCCTCCCGCAGCATGACTGACACATTTGCCAGACCACATCACAGAAGCCCTGTCTCTCCAGCACCTCCCTGGATCGGTCAGGAAACAGAGCACAGAAATGCGGGACTATTAACACCCAACAGCCAAGAGACGAAGGAGCCAACTGGTAAACGCCTCCCACCTCTTGCCCCTCTTCCCCCAGCCTCCCCACCCTGCTCTGGATGGTTCTGAGTTGCTGGGATTCCGTGCCTCTGCTCCAGTGACGGCCTGCACTGCTGTATTCCTTACAAACTCTGACCCACTCTGGCAAACACCAGCTTGTATTTCCTGTCACTGGCTGCGTCTCTCAACTCTCTTTTTCCCCTTGGTATTTCACCACTCTCCACTTTCAAACCAAGCTTTCTCTGTAAATGGCCAAACAGTAAACGTTTCAGCTTCTACAGGCCACATGGTCTCTATTCCAACGACTCAGCTTTACCCTTGCAGCCTGAAAGCAGGGGGCGATGCAATTTGTTAATGAGTGGGTGTGACTGGTCAATAAAATGTTATTTATGCATGCTGACGTTTGAATTTCATGTTAATACACACATGTCACAAAATTCTTTTTTCATCTTCTTGCAGCCATTTAAAAATGGAAACACCATTCTTAGCTCATGGATCATATAACACAGGCAATAAGGGGATGCATCTGGCCCATCGTTGATAACCCTGCTTGAAATCACTGAGCTGTCAAGTTTCTTAATTCACAGATTATACAAACCACGTGACACAGGCCAAAGTTTGCCAGCCCCCCGGCTTTAGCCCATAAGCTTTGCTTTGAGCCTGTTTTCCAGCACTCTTAGCCTAAGGCACCACGGTCATAATCCTTAGGTGAATTTTTTAAATAATAAATGAAAATTTTTTTTTCTTAAGAATGCTCTGTACTGATTCAGGAGCCTGAGTTACTAGACATATAGCTCCATCGAGAATCCTGCCAGATCCTGAAAGGCAAACACCATATGATATCATTATATGTGGAATCTAAAATATGACACAAATGAACAAATCTGTGAAAAAGAAACTCACATAGAGAACTGACTTGTGGCTGCCAAGGGCAGGTAGGGGAGGGAAGAACTAGAGTCTGGGATTAGAAGATGCAAGCTATTATACTGAAGATGGGTAAACAACAAGGTCCTACTGTATAGCCCGGGGAGCTATATTCAACACCCTGAGACACGTGTACCCCAGTGCTCCTCGCAGCCCTGTTTATAGTAGCCAGGACATGTGCGCAACCTAGATGTCCATCAGCACTCGAATGGAAAAGAAAGCAGTGGTACATGTACACAACGGAATATTACTCAGCTATTAAAAAGAATGCATTTGAATCAGTTCTAATGAGGTGGATGAAACTGGAGCCTATTATACAGAGTGAAGTAAGCCAGAAAGAAAAACATCAATACTTTATATGGAATTTAGAAAGACAGTAACAATGACCCTATATGTGAGATAGCAAAAGAGACACCGATGTAAAGAACAGACTTTTGGACTCTGTGGGAGAAGACGAGAGTGGGATGATTTGAGAGAATGACACTGAAATACATATATTATCATATGTGAAATAGATCACCAGTCCAGGTTTGATGCATGAGACAGGGTGCTCAGGGCTGGTGCACTGGGATGACCCTGAGGGATAAGATGGGGAGAGAGGAGGGAGGGGGGTTCAGGATGGGGAACACATGTACACCCATGGCTGATTCATGTCAATGTATGGCAAAAACCACTATAATACTGTAAAGTAATTAGCCTCCAATTAAAATAAATTAATTAATTTTTTAAAAAAGATCCTGTGATAAACCACAATGGAAAAGAATATGCAAGATTATATATATAGATACAATTATACATATATATATGTAAAATTGAATCACCTTGCTGTATAGCAGAAATTATTACAACATTGTACATCAATTATATGTCAATAAAATTTTTTTTAAAATCCCCTTCCTCCTTCCCACAGTCATCCTTATCCCTGAAGCTCAGGGATCTGGGAGACTGGATCCTCTCCTCTGCAGAGCTTGGAGCTCTAGGGCTTCTCGTTTGTGTCAAACACTACCTTCCATTTCATTTTGCTTCCCTTGGGCATAATTCTTTACTCCCCTTAAGGTCAAGGAGCACCAGTAAAATTTTTTTATTCTCTACTAATACCATCTAAACAATGAATATTTATTGCTCACTAAACATATGTTGAGGCTTCATCAGAGTAGGTGTAAGAAGACAGATTTCCGGCTTCTCTGGTGGCTCAAAGGTAAAGAATTCACTTGCCAATGTAGCAGACATGGGCTGGACCCCTGGTCCAGAAAGATCCCACATGCCTCAGAGCAACTAAGCCCATGCGCCACAACCACCAAGCCTGTGCTCTAGAGCTTGGGAACCACAGCTGCTGAGCCCACGTGCCACAGCTGCTGAAACCCACACACCCCAGAGCCTGTGCCCTGCAACAAGAGCAGCCACCATAGTAAGAAGCCCGTGTACAGCAGCCAGAGAGTAACCCCCACTCACCACAACTAGGGAAAGGCCCATGCAGCAGTGAAGACCCAGCACAGCCAAAAATAAATAAACAATAAAAAGAAGAAGAAGACACCCCTAAGGTCCAGAAAAGGCAAGGGCACCCCACCCCACTACTCTTGCCTAGAGAATCTCAGGGACGGGGGAGCCTGCTGGGCTGCCGTCTATGGGGTCGCACAGAATTGGACACAACTGAAGTGACTTAACTGCAGCAGCAGCCACCCCTTAAGGTCAAGGAACATCAATTAAATTTTTTTATCCCCTACTAATACCATCTACACAATGAATATTTATTGCTCACTAAACATATGTTGATTCTTCATCAGAGTAGGTGCAAGAAGATAGATTTCAGGCTTCCCTGGTGGCTCAATAGTAAAGAATAGCAAAGTAAAGTAAATAGTAAAGAATAGAAAACAAAAAAAAAGGAAGAAAGAAAGAAAAAAGGAAAAAAAGATTTTATGATGGGGTTGGATTTCCTAATCAGGACTGCCTGGAGAGAGTAGGATGCCTTCAGGAGAAGTGAGTTGCTCATCATGTCAGGTAATCAAGAAGAATCTCCAAGACCACTTGGCACGGATGCTAAGGATTCAAGAATTTATACTTCAGGGACTTCCATGGTGGTTCAGCAGTTAAAACTCCAAGCTCCCAATGCAGAGGGCCTGGGTTTGGTCCCTAGCTGGAGAACTAGAGACCACACGCTACAGCTAAAGATCCCACAAACCGCAACGAAGACCTGGTGCAGCCAAGCAAAAAATAAATATAAATAAATATTAAAAAATAGAATTTATATTCAGGTAGAAGGCTGGACTTCAGTCCAGCCCCAAGAGTCTGTGATTCNGGAGAACTAGAGACCACACGCTACAGCTAAAGATCCCACAAACCGCAACGAAGACCTGGTGCAGCCAAGCAAAAAATAAATATAAATAAATATTAAAAAATAGAATTTATATTCAGGTAGAAGGCTGGACTTCAGTCCAGCCCCAAGAGTCTGTGATTCCCCAAATGGGCAAAGGAGAGCCAATTGTCTGAGACACAAGAGAAAGAGAGAGAAAACTAACAGCTGCCCCTTCACTGTGCCGAGTCCTTTACAAATGAATAGTATCGACAAGAATAATGACCAGCAAGTATTGAACTTATGATGCATGCCAAGTACTGCGCAGCACTAATCCAAGACCACACAGCCAGAAAAAACAAGGACTGAACTCCAGTCCGAC
This sequence comes from Neotragus moschatus, assembly GCA_006410615.1. Classification (NCBI taxonomy): domain Eukaryota; kingdom Metazoa; phylum Chordata; class Mammalia; order Artiodactyla; family Bovidae; genus Neotragus; species Neotragus moschatus. The sequence goes on from SJYA01003046.1 coordinate 253,792, forward strand.
TGACCCCAAAGGCCAGGAGGTGTCTTTCTCCTCAAGTAGGAGGTTAGGTCACACCATGAAGTCCTAGTATGTCTTGACGAGACTACATTGTCTGACCACTTAAAAAGTGACATTAATGATCATGTCCTTGACTAAATTAAGGTCCATTGTGATGTCTCTTCTCTTGAGAAGGAACATGTCAGAGGATCAATCTGCTCCTCGACTTAAAAAATAAAATTGCAGAGAATCACAAATGTTATGGAACAAGGACTCTCCCCAGGGAACCAAGAATAGCAACAAACCGCATCACAGCCCATCACCAATTAAGGATGCTTAAATGGCAGCTTGTATCTCAGGGGGACACCGCAGGCAGGAACCACGGCATTCCATCAGGCCTGAAAACAAGTACTTGGTCGTGATCTTGATGTATAATTTACGTGAGCATAAAATGTGTCTCCTCTCTTTTTAAAAACAGACAAGCGCCAGCACAGAGCCCCAGCTGTGCCCCTCGGCCCCTCCACAGAGAAAAACTATTCCTGTCAAAGTCTAGCTTTTGTTTTGACCTGGAGCACATCTGAAAAAGTGGCCCTGGCAGCCACTCTGAGCTTCCCTTCAATCTGTCCCTCAAATGAAGCAACTACTTAACACCCGCACCTGTTCCCATTCCGAAATGCCCTCCCAGCTCCTCCTTCGAAACTCAGGCAGTCCTCCCAGAGGGGCTTCTTCCTCACCTTTACCATGCCTCTCCTCCATACCTGTGTTGCACATAGTTTTGAATTTATTATCATGATGCTTGGAAAGAATTAAAAACAACGTTCTTAAGTTACGTTTGCCCCCACAAGCAGGCTGTAAACCTGAAGAGAGGAACCAGTCTACTATGTATGTGGGAAGAAACAGAGAACATTATTCATCTGAATTTCAGACTGGCAGGGGTGGTGGGAGCTGATTCTCATGAGAAAGATGGAGAGAGAAAAACCCTGTTTCCAAGGGCCAGTGGTCAGTGGAAAGTTGCTGTATGAAGACCTTAGCTACATAACAGACCAGCACAGAATCAAATGGCTTAGAATCATTGCTACAGGCATTACCTCTTACGGTTCTGTGCATTTATCAGACTCCACCTAGCGGCTCTTACCTACGTCTCTAGTTGTTGCTGTCGTTCAGTCACTAAGTCGTGTTCAACTCTGCGACCTCACGGGCAGTAGTAGCCAGGCTCCTCTGTCCTTCACTATCTCCCAGAGTTTGCTCAAATTCATGTCCATTAAGTCGATAATGCTCTCTAACCGTCTCATCCTCTGCCACCCCCTTCTCCTTTTGCCTTTAATCTTTCCCAACATCACGGTCTTTTCCAACGAGTCAGCTCTTCACATCAGGTGGCCAACGTATTGGAGCTTCCAGCTTCAGTCCTTCCCATGAACATTCAGGGTTGACTTCCTGGGATTGATTGGTTTGAGTCTCCTTGCAGTCCAAGAGACTCTAAACAGTCTTCTCCAGCACCATTAAGGGGGCACTCAGATCCTGGCTGGGGTCAGCTGAAGAAGGGTCCACTGGGACAGATGTCCAGATGATGGCCTTATGCCCACCACTGGTGGTCATCCAGACAGGCACATGTGTCTCTGCACCCAGTCTGCCTGGGCATCTCCAGAGCATTTTGAGGTACCACTGGTGTCNTGAAGAAGGGTCCACTGGGACAGATGTCCAGATGATGGCCTTATGCCCACCACTGGTGGTCATCCAGACAGGCACATGTGTCTCTGCACCCAGTCTGCCTGGGCATCTCCAGAGCATTTTGAGGTACCACTGGTGTCCTTAAACCATGCCCCAGAGGGTTAAAGAAATTGGTGACTAACCAACTCTTGATCTTGTCTTCCAGGAGGACAGATAGGGAGGTAGCTTGTGAAAATCAACTTCGTTTGTAACAGAACAGAAGTGGCTGAAACCGGCTGGAGCCAAGACCGCTGGTCAGAGTCTGCGCAGAAGAGACTTGCTGGCGGGTGGGGTGGCCTTCTGACGTCACAGCTTAGCTATTCACCAGGAGTTTCATACCAGCTCTGGGTAAATGGGCACACGCAACCCAGGAAGAAAGAAGCTGCGTGCTTGCACCTGCATGTAAGAACCCATCACTTGCCTTAAACTTTGTAAACAACCATGTTTACAACTTCATCTTTCTCCTGGGGACACAGATTTGAGCCGTGCCTCCTGTCTCCTTGTCTCAATGAAGCTTTTCCCTTTCAAGCAGGTGCCAGAGCACAGGCTTCTATGCAAGTTGGGCAGCAAGCCCTTTGCTCTATTATCACCTTCGTTTCCCAGAGCTGCTGTAACAAATTGCCACAAATGGCGTGACTTAAGCAACAGAATGTCATTCTGGAAGTTCTTTAAGAGAAGACTTCCTTGCCTCTCTGTAGCTTGTGGTGCTGACAGTCCTCCAAAGGGTGGGGACCCCTCAATGGGTCCTTTGCCCTGAGTTGCAAATGCCAGTCGAGCAACATCAGGTTGGTATAGCAGAGCAGAAACTTTATTCATTGATCAAGCATGGAGAAGGGAGGGTTCCTGCTCTAAAAACACCTCCTCCCCAAAGGAAAGGGAAGGTGGGAATATTAAGGGGTAGGAGAAGATGTGACATCAGGGCTCTAGGAAAGGGGCAGAGGTTTCCAGAGGCAGTGGGAGCATGAACAGTCTTCCGTGCTTCTTTGCGCATGGAATTGTGCCTAGCAGAGTACAGATCCCTGCCTTGGGTAGAGAGCTTAGCACAGAAAGGAAGCAAAGAAAACTTCCAGACAAGTCCAGATCTCATCTGTGCAGGTACATTCCTGTGGTCAAGTCTGAGCCCAGTCGGGGCAGTGGACCACTGCAGAGCTCTCAAAGCATCGCTGCAAAACATCTCTGTCAAATACCAGGTACTTTTGAACCAAACAGAAGTAAATGAAGGATGGGATCCTTCAGNAAGTCCAGATCTCATCTGTGCAGGTACATTCCTGTGGTCAAGTCTGAGCCCAGTCGGGGCAGTGGACCACTGCAGAGCTCTCAAAGCATCGCTGCAAAACATCTCTGTCAAATACCAGGTACTTTTGAACCAAACAGAAGTAAATGAAGGATGGGATCCTTCAGCTCTCAGGGGCTTTGAGCAACCCTCAGGTCCCTTGGCCTATGGCTACATCACTCCAGTCTCGCCTCCAACTCCACGTGGCCTTCTCTCTGTGTGTCTCTCTGTGTCCTGTCCTCTTACACGGGTACTAGTGGATTTAGGACCCAGTCTAACTAAATCGAGCATGATGTCATCTAGATACCCATAACAAATCATATCTGTGAAGACAGTATTGCCAAGTAATTTCTGGGNAGCAGAGTACAGATCCCTGCCTTGGGTAGAGAGCTTAGCACAGAAAGGAAGCAAAGAAAACTTCCAGACCTCATCCAGATCTCATCTGTGCAGGTACATTCCTGTGGTCAAGTCTGAGCCCAGTCGGGGACCACTGCAGAGCTCTCAAAGCATCGCTGCGAAACATCTCTGTCAAATACCAGTTACTTTTGAACCAAACAGAAGTAAATGAAGGATGGGATCCTTCAACTCTCAGGGGCTTTGAGCAACCCTCAGGTCCCTTGGCCTACAGCTACATCACTCCAGTCTCGCCTCCAAATCCATGAGGCCTTCTCTCTGTGTGTCTCTCTGTGTTCTGTCCTCTTACGGGTACTAGTGGATTTAGGACCCAGTCTAACTAAATCAAGCATGATGTCATCTAGATACCCATAACAAATCATATCTGTGAAGACAGTATTGCCAAGTAATTTCTGGGTGGACATGAGTTTTCAAGGGACATTGTTTAATCTCTACAGCTGGTTTCCCTCAAAATTAGATTTTTCATGAAGACAAGGCAGAAGATGCAAGGCTTTCTCTGACCCAGCCTCAGAGCAATCAGCAACATGACTGTTGATGATAAGTGTCTTACAGGGTGAGCTCTGACTTGAGAATGGGCCACACAGGACACAGTACTAGAAGCATGGTCCCTTGGGATCATACTTGGAGACCAGCATCTATAAGAACCTGTCTCCTGAGAAACCGTATGTGGGTCAAGAAGCAACAATTAGAACCAGACATGGAACAACAGGCTGGTTCCCAACTGGGAAAGCAGTACAACAAAGGTGTGTATTGTCATCCTGCTTATTTAATTTCTATGCAAAGTTAAATCAAAGTACATCATGCAAAGTGCAGGGCTGATTCCAGCTTGATTCCACAAGCTGGAATCAAGATTGCCAGGAGAAATATCAACAACCTCAGATATGCAGATGATAACGCTCTAATGGCAGAAAGTAAAGAGGAACTAAAGAGTCTGTTGATGAAAGTGAAACAGGAGAGTGAAAAAGTTGGCTTAAACCTCAACATTCAAAAAACTAAGATCAAAGCATCTAGGCCCATCACTTCATGGCAAAATAGACGGGGAAAAGTGAAAGTGACAGATTTTATTTTCTTGGGCTCCAAAATCACTGCAGATGATGACTGCAGCCATGAAATTAAAAGATGCTTGCTCCTTGGAAGGAAAGCTATGACAAACCTAGATAGCATATTAAAAAGCAGAGACATCAGGCAACAAAGGCCCATATAATTAAAGCTATGAGTGGTTTTCCCAGCAGTCATATATAGATGTGAAAGTTGGGCCATAAAGAAGGCTGAGAGCCAAGGAATTGATGCTTTCAAACTGTGGTGCTGGAGAAGACTCTTGAGAGTCCTTTGGACAACAAGAAGATCAAACCAGTTAATCCTAAAGGAGATCAATCCTCAGTATTCATTGAAAGGACTGTTGCTAAAGCTCCAATTCTTTGTCTACTTGATGTGAAGAGTCAACTCTGAAAATACACTGATGCTGGGAAAGATTGAAAGCAAATGGAGAAGAAGAGGCAGCAGAGGATGACTGGTTAGATAGCATCACCGACTCGATGGACATGAAACTCTGGGAAACGGTGAAGGGCAGGGGAGCCTGGCATGCTGCAGTCCTTGCAGTCACAAAGAGTCAGACATGACTTAGCAACTGAACAACAATCTGTGAGAAGGACCAGGGACAAGGGGAAGTGAACAGGAGAGGCAAGACTGTAGTTTGAGTACTAAGGAAAAGAAGATGTACTGGGCTGGAAATTTGGGTGAGGGTGGATGGAATAGTCCCTGCTCAAAAAGACTTTCTTGCAGTGAAACATAAAGACATGAAACATGAAGACATTCTTAGGACTGCCATGGTGGGACAAGGGAAGCAAGGCACTTGACTTCCAGGAAAGATCTGGACAAGACAGAGAAGGCTTTCAGGAGTCACCATCCGGCAGAAGGGAAAAACTGTGCATGACAGAGATCTCTGCAGAGGACTTTTAAGATGTTTCACTGCACATCAAGACTCTTCTCTGCCCTTTGACATTTCTCAAGAGACAGGGTAAAGATATGAATTGCCTTCATTTGTGTTTTTCTGCTTGGCCGTTGTTTCTCACACGTGATTTTCTGCAGGCCAAGATCACAAGATGATCACAAGATTTCATCATAGCGACATATCTCTAACTCTCTCAGTAAAGCCAGCACAAGGCTCTGTCCGTGGAGTGTAATCAGCAAATAATGACCAGGTTTAAAGTACTTACAAGTTTAATTTGGAGACTGTACATTTGAAAGGTGAAACCAGGATTTCTGTTGAATAGGAGTATGTGCATACACTTTCAAAAGAATATCAATTGAGTTGTTCAGCTTGTCCTCACTGTAACAGGTTTCGACATGCATATTGTTGGGTTTTTATACCCTGAGGGTCATTAAAGGTGATGTTCGGTGAACTGCCTTTCCAGGAAAGTTTGGCTGGAAGGTTCATTTTATTGAACAATATGGCTGACAGTCTTCAGATAACAAAAGATTCAGAGGATGTAGGCAGTGTTCCCTCACAGGCTGCAAAAAATACTCCCCATGATAAGCCCAATAATTCTTCCAGCTCAGGAAATGCTTAGAGGGTGACTAGAATGCCAGGGACGAGTGAGGATATTATAGCTGCAGGCTTTCCAGCTCTGGGGGACTTAGTTAATCGAGAAATTAAGGGCTCAAATCACTAACATGATGTTTAGACCCCCAACCAACAAAACAAACCAGTCATGGGAGGAAGTTTATGGAAATACTTCCTATTTCAACATAGTTGATGTAATCTGGGTACAAAAGACTGGGAACTGACCTGAAATGAGACTTCTCTGCTCACAACCTATCTGTTTTTATCCTGTGTTGTTGTTTTTTTCTTGTCATTGTTGTTGTTAACATTTGTTGAAAACTTACTATGCTATGTGTCTGACATACATAATCTCATTTAATCCTTACAACACTCGTATGAAACTGGTACTAAGGAAAAGAAGATGTACTGGGCTGGAAATTTGGGTGGGGGTGGATGGAATAGTCCCTGCTCAAAAAGACTTTCTTGCAGTGAAACATAAAGAATGGTCTACATACTGTCTGGATGTTTAAAACCAAGACTGTAGTTTGAGTTTTAAGAAATTGAGCCAAGGGCTCAAAGAGGGCTTAAACACAAGTTTANGGAAATTTGGGTGGGGGTGGATGGAATAGTCCCTGCTCAAAAAGACTTTCTTGCAGTGAAACATAAAGAATGGTCTACATACTGTCTGGATGTTTAAAACCAAGACTGTAGTTTGAGTTTTAAGAAATTGAGCCAAGGGCTCAAAGAGGGCTTAAACACAAGTTTAAATTAATTTATCTTAAACGTACATGTATCCAGACCCACTTATGAATGTAACTGTTCTTATTCCTACAGTCTCAGTGTAATGGAAGACTTTCTGTGTGTTAATGACATTAACATTCAATAAATGTAAGTGTATATATTAAATGTCAGTTAAATATGGAAGGAGATACCACTTCACACCCACTGAGACGGCTAAATCCAAAAAAGGCAGACATTAACAAGTAATGGTGAGTTCATAAATTGCTGAAGCCACTTTGGAAAATAGTCTGAATGTTCCTCAAAATATCAACTATACAGTAACCGTATACAACATTCAGAAAACTAAGATTGTGGCATCCAGTCCCATCACTTCATGGCAAATAGATGGGGAAACAGTGGCAGACTTTATTTTGGGAGGTTCCAAAACCACTGCAGATGGTGACTGCAGCCATGAAATTAAATGACACTTACTCTTTGAAAGAAAAGTTATGACCAACCTAGATAGCATATTAAAAAGCAGAGACATTACTTTACCAACAAAGTTTCATCTATTCAAGGCTATGGTTTTTCCAGTGGTCAACTATAAAGGAAGCTGAGCACCAAAGAACTGATGCTTTTGAACTGTGATGTTGGAGAAGACTCTTGAGAGTCCCTTGGACTATAGAGATCCAACCAGTCCATCCTAAAGGAGATCAGTCCTGAGTGTTCATTGGAAAGACTGATGTTGAAGTTGAAACTCCAATGCTTTGGCCACCTGACGCGAAGAACTGACTTATTGAAAAAGACCCTGATGCTGGGAAATATTGAAGGCAGTAGGAGAAGGGGACGACAGAGGATGAGATGGTTGGATGACATCANTCCTGAGTGTTCATTGGAAAGACTGATGTTGAAGTTGAAACTCCAATGCTTTGGCCACCTGATGCGAAGAACTGACTTATTGAAAAAGACCCTGATGCTGGGAAATATTGAAGGCAGTAGGAGAAGGGGACGACAGAGGATGAGATGGTTGGATGACATCACCAACTCAATGGACATGAGTTTGGATAAGCTCCGAGTGTTGGTGATGGACCGGGAGGCCTGGTGTGCTGCAGTCCATGGGGTCACAGAGAGTCAGACACGACTGAGTGACTGAACTGAACTGAAGTGTACCATATAACCATCAATTCCACTCTAAGTTATCTACTCAACAGAAATGAAAACATATATCCACACTAAGAACTGCTCATAAATATTCATACCAATGTTATTTGTAATAGCCAAAAGGTGGAAACAACCCAAATACCCACCAACTGATTTATGGATGAACAAAATGGGGTGTATCTATACAATGTAGTCTTATTCAGTAATTTTTAAAAAATGAAGTACTGATACACACTATGACATGGTCACCCTTGAATACATTATAAGTGAAAGAAGCCAGTCACAAATGACCACGCATTATATGATCCCACTTATATGAAATGTCCAAAGTAGGAAAATTCATGGAGACAGAAATTAGATTAGTGGTTCCCAGCAGAGAGGGAAGTGGGCAGTGACTATTACTAGGTATAAGATTTCTTTGGGGTGGTAATGAAGATGTTCTGAAGATTGTCTTATGATAGTTGTACAACTCTGTGAATATATAAAAACCATTGAACTGCATATTTTAAAAGAGTGAACATATAGTGACTTCCCTGGTGATTCAGTGGTTAAGAATCTACCTGCCAATACAGGGGACATAGGTTCAATCCCTGGTGCAGGAAGATTCCACATCCCTTGGTGCAACTAAGCCCCCGCACTGCAACCACTGAGCCCCTCCACTGCAACTGTTGAAGCCAACGTGCCCTAGAGCCCATGCTCCACAACAAGAGAAGCCACCTCAATGAGAAGCCAGTGTACCGCAGAGAAGACCCAGCACAGCCAAAAATAAATTAAAAATAAAAATTTTTAAAAACATATCTTTGTAAAAGAAAAAAAAAGAGTGAACACATAGTATATAAACTATATCTTAATATAACTTCTTTTAAAAAAAAGAAAAGAAAACGTTTCTTTTTAATATGTAGTTTTAAAATGCCACTTTGGAAAGGCTGGGACAAGAATGGATTCGGGTTTGTAAGCCTTCCATGCATACAGTTTGGGGAACCTTCTTCAACAAACATGATTTTATAAATGCCAATGTGTGCATTTTTATAAATGCCATAGCTGTGCTATGCTTGTTCTCTGTCATGGCCCACTCTTTGTGACCCCATGGTCTGTAGCCCACCAGGCTCCTCTATCCATGGGATTTCCCTGGCAAGAATACTGGAGTGGGTTGCCATGCACTCCTCCAGGGGATCTTCCAAATCCAGGGATTGAACTCAGGTCTCCCGCATTGCAGGCAGATTCTTTACCAACTGAGTCACCAGGGAAGCCCAAGAATACTGGAATGGGTGAACTATCCCTTTTCCAGTGTATCTTCCCAACCCAGGAATCAAACTGGGGTCTCCTGCATTGCAGTCAGCTTCTTTAGCAGCCAAGCTACTAGGGAAGCCCATAAATGCCAATATGTTGTACAATAATGTGAGGATAGTTAACAATACAGTGTGTGCTCAGTTGTGTCCCACTCTTTGTGACCCCATGGACTGTAGGCAACCTCTGTCCATGGAATTTTTCAGGCAAGAAGCCTGGAGCTGGGTGCCATTTCCTATTCCAGGGGATCTTCCCAACCCAGGGATCTAACCTGTGTCTCTTATGTCTNACAGAAATTAGATTAGTGGTTCCCAGCAGAGAGGGAAGTGGGCAGTGACTATTACTAGGTATAAGATTTCTTTGGGGTGGTAATGAAGATGTTCTGAAGATTGTCTTATGATAGTTGTACAACTCTGTGAATATATAAAAACCATTGAACTGCATATTTTAAAAGAGTGAACATATAGTGACTTCCCTGGTGATTCAGTGGTTAAGAATCTACCTGCCAATACAGGGGACATAGGTTCAATCCCTGGTGCAGGAAGATTCCACATCCCTTGGTGCAACTAAGCCCCCGCACTGCAACCACTGAGCCCCTCCACTGCAACTGTTGAAGCCAACGTGCCCTAGAGCCCATGCTCCACAACAAGAGAAGCCACCTCAATGAGAAGCCAGTGTACCGCAGAGAAGACCCAGCACAGCCAAAAATAAATTAAAAATAAAAATTTTTAAAAACATATCTTTGTAAAAGAAAAAAAAAGAGTGAACACATAGTATATAAACTATATCTTAATATAACTTCTTTTAAAAAAAAGAAAAGAAAACGTTTCTTTTTAATATGTAGTTTTAAAATGCCACTTTGGAAAGGCTGGGACAAGAATGGATTCGGGTTTGTAAGCCTTCCATGCATACAGTTTGGGGAACCTTCTTCAACAAACATGATTTTATAAATGCCAATGTGTGCATTTTTATAAATGCCATAGCTGTGCTATGCTTGTTCTCTGTCATGGCCCACTCTTTGTGACCCCATGGTCTGTAGCCCACCAGGCTCCTCTATCCATGGGATTTCCCTGGCAAGAATACTGGAGTGGGTTGCCATGCACTCCTCCAGGGGATCTTCCAAATCCAGGAATTGAACTCAGGTCTCCCGCATTGCAGGCAGATTCTTTACCAACTGAGTCACCAGGGAAACCCAAGAATACTGGAATGGGTGAACCATCCCTTTTCCAGTGTATCTTCCCAACCCAGGAATCAAACTGGGGTCTCCTGCATTGCAGTCAGCTTCTTTAGCAGCCGAGCTACTAGGGAAGCCCATAAATGCCAATACGTTGTACAATAATGTGAGGATAGTTAACAATACAGTGTGTGCTCAGTTGTGTCCCACTCTTTGTGACCCCATGGACTGTAGGCAACCTCTGTCCATGGAATTTTTCAGGCAAGAAGCCTGGAGCTGGGTGCCATTTCCTATTCCAGGGGATCTTCCCAACCCAGGGATCTAACCTGTGTCTCTTATGTCTCCTGCAGTCAGATTCTTTACCACTGCACCACCTGGGAAGCCTCCAATAATACAGTACTATAACTTAAAAATTTGTTAAGGGGTAGAGTTCATGTCCGGAGAAGGTAATGGCACCCCACTCAGTACTCTTGCCTGGAGAATCCCAGGGGCGGCGGAGCCTGGTGGGCTGCCGTCTATGGGGTCCCACAGAGTCGGACACGACTGAAGCGACTTTGCAGCAGCAGCAGCAGAGTTCATGTCATGTGTTTTGTTGTTGTTTTTTACCACAATTAAAAAATGCAAACACAAACTTCAGTGCAAACTGGATAATTAGGATGAGAAAAGAAATGACAAATTTTAAAATAAATTTTAATAAAAAATTAAAGAGTAAGAGTTGGAAACCATCTACAACCAATCTATAAAACCACACTTTATTAACTAACTGCCTGTCATCTGTATCCAGTCCTACTTTCCAACGTTGCTGGCTGCATAATCTTTGTTCACGTTTCCATGAGACAATGATGTCAATCAGTTTCTACAGGGAGAATAGAAAGCACTCGGTCTTTCCTCTAGCATAATCGATACAAATTGCTTTTTTATAATATACATATCCCAATTTCCCCCTTGCTCAAGACAAGTGTCCTGCCTTCCAAGGACATCCTCCCCCGAGATGAGGGGCAGTCTTTATCTTCTCTTTGAACTCAACATCACCCCTGGCATTTGAACTTTCCCACACCAGCCAGGCGAAGCTGGGGAAGATTTGCTGAAACCAACACTCCCATCCTGCCCAGAGAAGTGAAAACAAACTCACTTGTTCTTGGAACACAATTTGACAACAGATAGTAGAGATCCCTCTAAATTCCACCTTTGGGAATTCCTCCTAAGGAAATTACTGCAATGCACAAGAACAATCTAAATGTCTGATATAAGCAAATAATAAAAAACTTTACTATCTGATCATGTGTTGGTACCTTTTAAAATGGTGATAAAAATAATATAATAATATGAAAATTATAACACATATAATATTGCATAATTATAATAAGTCATAGGGTGAGCTACTAGGGAAGATTCTTTGTAGTGTGTACAAAATTGTGTATACAGTACGTCTAGAACCAGGCAGGTGGTGCAGTGGTAAAGAATCCACCTGCCAATGCAGAAGACAAGAAGGCTCAGGTTCAATCACTGGGTTGGGAAGATTCCCTGGAGAAGTAAATGGTGACCCTCTCCAGTATTCTTGCCTGGGAAATCCCATGGACAGAGGAACCTGGTGGGCTATAGTCCAGTTTTGTGACCATGGGGTCACAAAGAATCGGACATGACTGAGTGCAGCACAGAACATGCCTAGAACTAAATTTGGTTTCAATCCTGTGCATAAAGAAAAAGAAAAGAAGATTAGAAGGAAATGCATCAAAATTCTAAAATGATTGTGTTGAGAAGGCTTAAGCAAATTTTCCTTATCTCATATAAATTTCATAGTGAAAATATGGTTGCCTAATAATCCTGTCCACTCCCTGACTCAGCCCGTAGAATTAATGGTCCTAAATATTAGCAAAACAGCTGGCTCCTTAGAGAGGGCCGCTATAATAAATAAATGTAAAGTATGGTTATGAGTTTATTTTTGAAGTGCTTTCAGCAAAATCACTTGTTTACACATAGCAACATTCAGGGGAGGGGGAATCAATGCAGTTAAATACCTTCACCTCTGAAACTGCCCCACACATAGTGTGTAGCTTTGTCCTGTGACTGGAACCTGCATTCAGCAAATCCTAGGCACACTATTAGAGAGTCAATGTATGTCATGCCATCTGCTGTCTGCTCTCCAGACTTGAAAATCAGAATAACTCAACAAGAAGCCCACAAAGCTGCCAAGAGCTGTCAGAGGTGTGCGTTATTATGGTAACAATCTGGTGAAAGCAGTGGAGCAAATAGGAGTTTGTTGCTATATTCAGGGCATCGGACTTGCTGGACCAGAACTAATGGGGGAGGAAGGAGAGGATGGAAAGGCAAGCAGAGGCTGGCAATGGGTAACTGACAACTTGGATACTCGTAAGGAACATGTCTGCACTTTAGGTGGTGGTCCAGTCATGTTTTAAATACCTCAACATTGCTGTAGAGAGAGAATTCCATGTAAGTCCCGTTCACATTGGATTTTACACCATGGGCTTACCATCAGAAATAGTCCTGTGATTTGAAGGAGGTGAGAGACACATGGAGGAAGCTGATTCCACCAGCTAATGGTAGCCTTCCTGCATCAATGCTTGCAAACCAGAAGCAGAGCTAAGCCTTGACTGAATAGCACAGTGGAAAGAGCCCCAGGCTTTGGAATTGGGAAGACTTTCTGGGTAGCTCAGCTGGTGAAGAATCCGCCTGCAAGACGGGAGACCTGGGTTCGATCCTTGAGTTGGGAAGATCCCTTGGAGAAAGGAACGGCTATCCACTCCAGTATTCTTGCCTGGAGAATTCCATAGACAGAGGAGCCTGGCAGGCTACAGTCCATGGGGTCACAAAGAGTAAGACACAACCTTCACTCACTCACTTGGGTTCAAATCCAGGCTCGGCCACTTGCTAATTGTCTTACATTGACAGGATGCTTAACCACCTCCNGGGTTGGGAAGATCCCCTGGAGAAGGGAATGGCAACCCACTCCAATATTCTTGGAGAATCCCGAGGACAGAGGAGCCTGCTGGCTACAGCCCATAGGGTCGCAAAGAGTCATGCACATCCGAAGCAATTTAGCATGTGTGCACACTAGCCTCAGCTTCTGTTGTTTTCTCCCAAGCAAGCCTTTATTGGGGCTCCTGCGGCAGCAGCACAGGAGTAAGAACACAACAGGTTCCTTTCCTTGTCTCCTGCTCCCCAACGGGGAGCAAGCTTGTTCCCTACACAGGGTGAGGATAGGGATGTGTCCATGGGTTGGGCCAGAAGGGTGGTTTAGACATTTTGCTACCGCTTAGCTGGTATTGTGTGCAGGGGGCACGCTCAGTACACTGCGTTTGCTCCCAACACTCTTGTTTTTTCTCTAGGCTCCTACTTCTTGGTCTCTTTGTATCTTTTGGGTCCAGAATTTGCCCCAGCTGCACGGTGTGCCCCTGCACACAGTCAGTTTTAGTCCCTCACAGTTTCTTTCTGTTTTATTGCTCTAGGAGAGGCGTGACCGAGTGCAAGCATTGCTGAACCGCAGCAAGAGTGAAGCTGGGGACGACCCAACCTCCCTCTTAACAAGTCTGTTTCCTTAAATAAGAGCTGACTCCCCTTGTATAGCCATAGTTTCTAACATTCCAGAATAAAACGCTATTGCTCACTCACGAGCTTGTACAATGAGGCCATTCAGATAATTCAACAGAGAACAAAGCAGTGGACAAGATCCACTTATTTGTCCAGCAAGACCTTCGAGTGTGCCACCTGTGAAATAAGACTTCCTTGACTGAAGTCTGATCCTGTTACTTCTGACTCTTGAACCTCCGTTTCCCTATCTGTAAAATGTGTCCACAAATCGCACTTCCACCTAAAGCTGATGTGGGATTAAATGATATAACCCACATCAGTACTTAGCACGATGCCTGGCACATCAGAAGAGCTCTGTGAACATCACCGTCATTGTGAATTCAAGGGGATTTGAAGACTGTCCACTGGCTCACAGGAGATAGGAACCCAGACTTTACTGGAATGGCCCACGTCAGGCTTAAATTTAGAATGAATGGCCTCACAGGCTTTGCCCCTCCCATTATTTCCTGTGATCAGCCAAACCTAGCTCAGAACTAAAAGCAGCTACCATCTGAAGCGAGGAAGTGAAGCTTTCAGCAAAAACACAAGCAAATTCAATGAAACCTTAGAAAATAAGTCTTCGGGGTCTCTCATTTACACTCTATCTTGTAAATTCCTGGAAATTGTAGATTCACAACTTTTTAATCAGAATTTAATTAGCACCTTGCACACAATAAGCACTCAGTGGTTGGGAACATATATGAAAAAATTATGTCGCCAGTCACCCAGGTACTGGGGAAACCCAATCCTCATTCTTATTCATTAAAGCCCAATTCTCCAAGGACTCGTCTGAGAGCCGTTGGCAGAGAGATTCCTCGGAGCTTTAATTAAAGAGCCCCTTCCCCTCCTATNGAACATATATGAAAAAATTATGTCGCCAGTCACCCAGGTACTGGGGAAACCCAATCCTCATTCTTATTCGTTAAAGCCCAATTCTCCAAGGACTTGTCTGAGAGCCATTGGCAGAGAGATTCCTCGGAGCTTTAATTAAAGAGCCCCTTCCCCTCCTATCCACTACTTCTCACTCTCTCTTCCCTCCTCATATTCAGTTTCCATCTTCTCCGAGAGATTCCTATCTTAGAAAATAGAGAGTTGCTTTTTAACAAGAATAATCTAGGGACTTCCCTGGTGGTCCAGTGGATGGGAATGCACCTGTCAAGGCAGGGGACACAGGTTCAGTCCCTGGTCTGGAAAGATTCCACATGCCTCAGGGCACCTGAGCCAACAGGCCACAACGACTGAGCCTGTGTGCTGCAAACTCCGCAGCCTAGAGCCCACGCTCCACAAGAGACGCCACCACAAGAAGAAGCCCTCACGCTGCAGCCAAGAGTAGCTCCCGCGCACCACAACGAGAGAAAGCCCGTGCACAGCAACAAAGACCCAGTGNGGGCCACAACGACTGAGCCTGTGTGCTGCAAACTCCGCAGCCTAGAGCCCACACTCCACAAGAGATGCCACCACAAGAAGAAGCCCTCACGCTGCAGCCAAGAGTAGCTCCCGCTCACCACAACGAGAGAAAGCCTGTGCACAGCAACAAAGACCCAGTGCAACCAAAAATAAAGCAAATAGATAAATAATTTTTCAAAGAAGGATAAGCTAGAGAAATGACTGGATGTGAGTTTTATCTCTACTGGAGCATGCTAAGAATACGTACTTTGGGGATAATTATTTTTACCCATCCTACATCAGGATGTGGCCTGTACCCCTCACAGCAGGCATTGTTCCTACAAGCTCAGATCACAATCTTCTGCTGACAATCTTCATAAAGATTTCNGAAATGACTGGATGTGAGTTTTATCTCTACTGGAGCATGCTAAGAATACGTACTTTGGGGATAATTATTTTTACCCATCCTACATCAGGATGTGGCCTGTACCCCTCACAGCAGGCATTGTTCCTACAAGCTCAGATCACAATCTTCTGCTGACAATCTTCATAAAGATTTCATTCCAAACAAGCTCTAGTCTTACCCAATAAGTTTACCAGGTTGCTCTCCTACCAAGGAAAGCACCCTCTCCACACATCGGTGAGAAAGAGAATCCAAGGCCTTTTCAGTTTACACTTATAAATATAATATTAGAAAAATCTCACATCCCCAAATCCTGGAAACCTGCGGCTGCTGTTAGACAATTCAGCCACATCAATGGAAGCCTGGCATGTCAGAAGCTCAGGGCATTCTCTTATTCAATGCGGCTTCTTAAACAGCAAAGTCTTACTTACTGATAGATAGGGAATCAACAGCAAATTAAAAGAGGTTAAGTTCAGTAGCAAATGGTGCATCCAATTATTTCAGAGCAGTAAATAAGGACAGGGAATATCAAGGCCCAAACGTTCAGAATTGAACTGTGAAATCTAAACAGATATTTGAATGTTGCCTTAGAGAGAGACAATCTGCTGGAAGAAGAAAAGCAAGTGAAATATTGGTCTAATAGACAAATATCTGCCCTAGCATGAATGGACTTGCCACTCCTGAGGAGTGATGAGATCAGAAGACACAAGACCATTTGCTTTGCAAAGCAGAAACAGAGACACAGATGCAGAGAATAGATATAACAATACCAAGAGGGGATACACAGATCAGGAGATTGGGACTGACATATATACACTACCACGTATAAAATCCATAACTAATGAGAACAGGCTGTAAGGCACAGGGAATTCTACTCAACACTCTCTGGTGACCTAAATGGGAAGGAAATCCAAAAACGAGGTAATAAGTGTAGACGTGTGATTGATTTGCTTTGTTGTATAGCAGGAACTACACAATATTTTGCCAACAAAGGTCCGTCTAGTCAAGGCTATGGTTTTTCCAGTAGTCACATATGGATGTGAGAGTTGAACTATAAAGAAAGCTGAGCACCAAAGAATTGATACTTTTGAACTGTAGTGTTGGAGAAGACTCTTGAGAGTCCCTTGGACAGCAAGGAGATCCAACCAGTCCATCCTAAAGGGAATTAGTCCTGAATATTCATTGGAAGGACTGACGCTGAGCTGAAGCTCCAATACTTTGGCCATCTGATGCAAAAAGCTGACTCACTGGAAAAGATCCTGATGCTGGGAAAGATTGAGGGCCAAAGGAGAAGAGGGCAGCAGAGGACGCGATGGTTGATGGCATCACCAATTCATTGGACATGAACTTGGGCAAATTCTAGGAGCTAGTGAGGGACAGTGAGTCCTGGCATGCTGCAGTCCATGGGTCTCAAAGAGTCATATACGACTGACTGACTGAACAACCATGTATGTATGTATGTATCTATCTACGTATAGTGGAATATACCCTACGTGATGCAGTTCTACAGCCTAGACATGCACCCAGGTACTACTCTAGACTCCTAAAACCCTTCATGTGTTATCTTGTTATTTTTATCATTTTACTTAGCTCATTGTCAACATCCACTGTAAACATACCTGTGAAAGCCTCCCTGCACGTGTCACAGTGACTGGTACCCAACTAGAGATGACTAAGGGCTTCCTGAACTAGATCCTATCCTAGTGGGTGCCATGTGTTTTGCATTCTGAAACTATTGAACAGTCATCCTTGGTAAGAGAGAAAAATGATATTGCAGGGTAATGAGGGGAAAGAGTGGCATATTTAGCAAAACACATTTGAAAGTTGAGAAATAATGAGAGATGCCTAAAGCGCTAGTCTGGACATGAAACATTTAGACAGTAGCATCTCAGACCCTGCCATCTTACAACATCTGAAGCATTATTTTGCCTACTGGCATCTCCTGCTATAAGATTATAAAGCAAATCATGATTAGGCATTCTTCAAAAGTTTGAGACAGAAAAGCTGACTAATAAGGACAGGTCATATTTAATTAAGAATGGTTCTGGACTGCCCTCCTGGAGGTGGTGGGCAAATCAAGTGGTGACTGTTGCCTTCCTGTTGCTGCACTTAGCTCGCTGAGCTGCTGTGATCTGCCATTGTCTGACTACCTGTCTGTTATTGCTCTGAGCCCAGGCGTTCCTGGAGGGCAGGGACACCTGGCAAAGTGCTGAGCATGTGGCTGGCATTCAGTGAATATCCATTCTGTGATGCTTTTTACTCACAGGACTTCTGACACCAAATAAATGAGCTTTTTCTTTTTTCATAATATGATACAACTTAATGTCATCAATCTGCTTTTTTAACATGAAATGGTCATAAAATTTTTTTCCTTCCATTGTGTAATTACACATTCGGTTTCTCATTGATCCAAGATTTAGAAGAAGGAGTTTCAGTTTCCAAGTTCCTGCATTTTTGTATTGTTTTGTGTGATTATAGTTAACACTTTGGCAATTTATTGTTGGGTTTATGTAGTATTTGCTCTGGGGTCAGCTGGAATGTGGGATTTGAGTTCCCTGAATGTACCAGCTATTAGTGTAAAGTCAAGATTTTCCCACAACTACAACTCCCTCCTCAGGCTCACTAATTTTCTGGAGTGGCTCACAGAACTCACACAAGGTTTTGCTTACTAGTGCAAGTGCAAGTGCTAGTCTTTGTGATTCCATAGACTGTAGCCCGCCAGGCTCCTCTGTCCATGGGATTCGCCAGGCAAGAGTACTGGAGTGGGGTGCCATTTCCTTCTCCAGAGAATCTTCTCAACCCACAGATGGAACCCAGGTCTCTTGGATTGCAGGTAGATTCTTTATCATCTCAGCCACCAGGGGAGTTTGCTATTACTGGTTTATCATGAAGGTTACAACTCAGGAACAACCAAATCCTATAGAAGAGAGGCAGAGGGCAAGGTACGGTGGCCGGGGAGCTTCCATGGCTTCTTAGGGTGCCTTATCCTTCCAGGACCTCAATGTGTTCACCAATCCAGAAGCCCCCACAAGTCCCACAGCTTAAGGGGTTTTAAAGAGGCTCCATTACTTGGGCACAATCAATGAAATCATTCCCTATTGGAGACTGACTCAATTTCAAGCCCCTCTCCCAAGAGGTCAAACGTTGGGATGAAAGTTTCAAATTTTTAAAGGGAACCCTCCTACACTATTAGTGGGAATCTAAATTGGTATGACTACTATGGAGAGCCCTGTGGAGGTTCCTTAAAAATCTAAAAACAGAGCTACCATGGGATCCAGCAATCCCATTCCCGAGTATATATCCAGAGAAAACCATAATCCTAAGGGATCCACGCACCCCAGTGTTCATTGCAGTGCTATTTACAATAGCCAAGACATGGAGACTACCTAAATGCTCACAGAGGGATGGATAAAGAAGACGTGGTGCACGGTGGACTATTAATCAGACACAGAAAATGAAACAGCGCCACTTGCAACAACGCGGATGGACCTAGAGATCATCAGCCTGAAAGAAGGAAGTCGGACAAGGACACATATCCTACGATACCTCTCACGCGTGGAATCTAACTTGTGAAGATATATCAGCGAACTTATCTACAAAGCAGGAGCAGACTTGCAGATATCGAAAATAAACTTATAGTCACCAAAAGGAAACACGGAGGTGGGGAAACCAATAGGGATGTTCACCCCGAACTTGAACGCAACACACTCCTACATATCAGACGGCGGACGGACGGGAACCTGCTGTGTAGCACAGGGAACGCTAGTTCCCTAGTGCTAGAGCTCACGACCCAGTGCTCTGTGATCACCTACATGAGAAAAGAAGCCAAAAAAGAATGCGTATTTGTATAACTGAATCACCTTCCTATCCACGNCTAACTATAAGTCAACTCAACGGTATTCATGAAAAATTAAGGTGCAGTGTTTTATAAATGTTAAACCACTATTTGGCTGGAACCACTATTTAGTTTAACAGCTCTCTTTGTTCTCAAGTGTAGGTTTTCTTTCGCACCCAGTTTATTAGGAAAGATAGCCAGGATCAGGGAAATTTCCATGACAATGATCTTCTCCCACACTGAAGACAATCAATGAGCTGACAGCATAATGGACTGCTCATTAGATCTGTCAAGAATAAGTCCCAGCCAATGAGGGAGCTCTTCCTGAGCCTGAAATCAAGAAAACCACAGAGGAAGATGTGAAAAAAAGCCCAGCAGTTTCAGCAGATTCTCTTATAAAAGAATTGTCTGGGTGATGTACTTGATATTTTACAGAAGACTATTAGCAAATTTGCAAGCATAACAAATTTCATTTAAGGTTCTTTTATACAAAGAAAAAGAACAAATTTGGTGTTTTGATGAGGTAGCCTAAAAGAATACATTCAAATCATATATACATTTTAAAGAGGAAGCATCAGTAAATTATTGCTGAGTAAACAAACCATCCCAAAATTCAGTGGCTGAAACAACACAGCTATTATTTGCTTACACAGCTAGGGGTTGGGGGAATGACTAGTCTAGTCTGTACTTAACTGAGATAGCTCTGCTCCATGTGTGTCTCTCAGGCTCCTTGGACCAGTCTCCCAGTCCAGGCACAGTTTCTCTTTGGCCTTGGCCAAAGAGATTAAGTGGAAACCCCAGATCACCCAGCCTAGGCACAGACTTGGCATCTTCACTTCTGCTTCATTCTCTTGGCCAAACCAAAGCACATAGCTAAACGCAGTGTCCAAGGGCGGGGAAATGTGACGCATCTTCAAGGAAGAAATTCAAGGTCACACGGCAAAGGGCATGGATACAGGTGAGGCAAGAGTTGGGGTCAAGTGGGAATTCCCTGACGGTCCAGTGGTTGGGACTCCACACTCACTGCAGAGGGCATGAGTTCCATCCTTGGTCAAGAAACTAAGATCCCACAAACAGCACAGACAAAAAATAAAATAAAAAGAGTTGGGGTCAATAATGCAATCTACCCTAGGGAGTAGCGCATTTTTATCATCAGGCATATTAGCTGAAATTTCCCCCTAGGACTATACCTGGTACCTTGATTTTTTTTTTTTTTTAGTTATGAAACTATTAATTTAAGGTGACAGGAATGCACATGGTGCTGAACTGCCTTTTTAGTCTCATCTCCGTGAATTCCCAGGTTTGCACAAATCTTCCACTGGAACCCAAATGGCCAAGCTACTGGTTTCCACATATACCTGTAATGATGAATATACCCTACACCTTCTTGCCTTGGAGCAGTGGGTCTTACAGTGTGGCCCATTAGATACATGTAGCAAACTGTCTTTATCCATTCCACTGTCAGCAGACATTTAGGTTGCTTCCATGTCTTGGCTATTGTAAATAGTGTGCAATGAACACTGGGGTTCATGTATCTTTTTGGATTATGGTTTTCTCTGGATATGTGCCCAGGAATAGGATTGCTGGATCATCCGGTAGTACTATTTTTAGTTTTTTTTAAGGAACCTCCACATTGTTCTCCTGGAGAAGGAAATGGCAACCCACTCCAGTATTCTTGCCTGGAGAATCCCATGGACAGAGGAGCCTGGCGGGCTACGGTCCATGAGGTGGCAAAAGAGTTGAACACGACTGAAGCAACTTAGCAGCAGCAGCATATTGTTCATAGTGTCTGTACCAATTTCCACCAACAGTGCAGGAGGGTTCCCTTTTCTGTTCACCTTCTGCTGCATTTATTGTTTGTAGAATTTTTGATGATGGCCATTCTGACCAATGTAAGTTTTTTAGTTTCGACTCAGTGTAGCTCTGATTTGCATTTCTCTAATAATTAGTGATAAGAGTGGAGTTCTGAAGGAGAACTGAGACCTCAGGTCATTATGGTCAACAAGCTCAGTCTAATTCCCATGCGCCTGTCAGAGAAATGTGAGGCAGAGATATTTATGAGATTCAAGTCTCTTTGAGGACATTATCTCCTGGGCTTACACCTCCTTTCAATCAGATTTACAAAATGCAGCAAGCCTCAGTCAGTTCAGTTAATCAGTCGTGTCCGACTCATTGCAACCCCATGGGCTGCAGCACGCCAGGCCTCCCTGTTCATTACCAACTCCCAGATCTTACTCAAACTCATGTCCATCGAGTCTATGATGCCATCCAACCATCTCATCCTCTGTCATCCCCTTCTTCTCCTGCCTTCAATCTTTCCCAGCATCCGGGCATTTTCCAAAGAGTTAGTTCTTCGCATCAGGTGGCCAAAGTATTGGAGCCTCAGCTTCAACATTAGTCCTTCCAATGAATATTCAACACTGATTTCCTTTAGGATAGACTGGTTAGATCTCTTTGCAGTCCAAGGGACTCTCAAGAGTCTTCTCCAACATCACAGTTCAAAAGCATCAATTCTTCGACGCTCAGCTTTCTTTATGGTCCAGCTCTCTCACATCCATACACAACTACGTGAAAAACACAGCTTTGACTAGACGGACCTTTGTCGGTAATGTCTCTGCTTTCTAATATGCAGTCTAGGTTGGTCATAGCCTTTCTTCCAAGGAGCGAGCATCATTTAATTTCATGGCTGCACTCACCATCTGCAGTGATTTTGGAGCCCAAGAAAATAAAGTCTCTCACTGTTTCCATTATTTCCCCATCTATTTGCCACGAAGTGATGGGACCAGATGCCATGATCTGGTCCTATCACTGCCATTCATTTTTTGAATGTCAAATTTTAAGTCAAATTTTTCACTCTCCTTTTACTCTCATTAGGCAGTAAGCCTAGTCCTCAATATAAGAAGGGGGTCACTTTGGACATTCAGCTGTCATACGAGTGCCCTAAGAGGACATAGTAATTCTCAACACAAGCATGAATGAAAAGTTCAATTATCCCAGGTAAAATAATCCCCATCCAGGAAAGATAAAGGTCTAGAGCTTTCTGAGCTGATTCCCAGGCCACTGACGTTGTTCACCTTGGTCATCCTGTACTGTTAGCTAATTTGACTTCTTTGTGAATGCCCCAGAGTTTCAAGATAAATAGAGGGTGACTCATCTAAAGCAACAAGGAAAATTAAAATGCCCCTAATTATAAAGGAATTTGAATTTGCTGCACCTAAGAATTTAGAGACTAAACTCTTGTTTAAAATCATTACAGAGATAAGATTTGTGAATTTAACCACAATTACTTTCACTCCATTCTAAAGAAATGCTCACTGTAAAGGTAGTTTTTGTAAAGAAATCATTACATGTTGGGGAAAAAAGTTTAATCACTGCACGCTTGGAGACAAAGGATTCATTTGCTGGCAGATAATACAGGCGCCAGAACTGAATTTCCAGAGAACAACATAATTCTACTGTTTAAAATATTTATCATGGCAGTTCTGTGGAAATGTTGACACCTTTCTAAAGAATGTCCAGACACTTGGAATTGAAAGTACCAGAAAAGGAGATGGTAATCCGCTTTCCATTTCAAAGGATACAGGCTGAGGTGACAATGTCAAATCTTATGTGAGCCCTGTACTCCCAGAAAGCAGTGATGGTTGAGAAATCCCACCGCCGACCCTGTGTTCTGGAAAAGGCCTGATTACAAAAATCCATGCTTCTTTAGCATATTTCAAGATATATCCCACCTCTACCCTTCCTTCACGACTCCCCTATTTCATAAAACCCCAGTTTTTCCCCCTCTTCTTACCCTCATTACTGAATGTTGCCCCTATTGCAATATCCTGGATGAAACCACCTCAGTTGTCCAGGGAATTTTGTCCATGAGAAAAGAGGGAAAATCTCTCTACCCAACTGAAAATCACTGAGTAAGTTGTTAAGTCTGTGTTTACCAGGCACCAGATTGGGGTTTTATAAAATAGGGGAGTCATGGAGCTGTCAATACAAAGCTGAAGGTTATATTCCATGAGTCATCTCAATGGTCTGTCTAGACCTAACTTTGAACCAACATATTTACAATCACTGTCCAACTAGATGTTTAGCTATGGGTATAGGCTTCCCTGGTGGTGCTAGTGGTAAAGAATTCACCTGCCAATGTAGGAGACTCAGGTTTGAAACCTGAGTCAGGAAGATACCCTAGAGAAGGAAACGGCAACTCACTCCAGTATTGTTGCGTGGAAAATTCCATGGTCAGAGGAGCCTGGCAGGCTACAGCCATGGGATCACAAAGAGTCAGACACAACTGAACACACACACACACACACAACCCATTAGAAAGCTCAGCTCTTGGTTCTTCTAAGATTGGAGTGGAGCATTCCCTGATCTTATTAGACTAACCAGAGACAAAAGTCCTTCCAGTTAATGCCCTCTCTGGTGTGGACGCTTGCCACCTTCTGGCTGATTTGCTCACTGCACACCACACCTGCTCAAGTTTGCTCCAAATGAAGCATTGCCAAGGCTCCCTGGCAACCATGTGACCATCTAACCTCCCCCTGCTAGGCTTTGCTGATGTCTGGTTAGTGTGAAGGACAGAATTCCCAGAACAAGTAAGGTGATGATTCTATTCAAGCTACCGTTATAAGGAAGATGTCCACTAATGAGAAGCATCTCAGAGGAAAGGACGGAGGCCTGGGGTTTTCTAGAGGCAGGAAGGCAACAGAATCATTGCCTATTTTCATGGGAGTCATGGGAGGAAGGGTGGAGGTGGCTCTCGCCATGGAATATACAAGAGTGGAGAGGTCATTTACAGTTACCCCTTTCTCAGAACCCCAAAGGCTGGGAGATTTCTCAATCAGCACTACTCTATGGAAGCCCACAGCTCAGATACAATTCACCACCATCATTGAATCTCCACCATCTCACCAAAAACTAGCCCCAACTCTGTCAAGCACCCTTGCAGGTCACCATGTGCCAAAGCAAAAACAATTATTTTAAAAACAAAAACTGCCAATCTTCAGACAGCAATGCTACATTTCTGTTACCAAAAAGGGTCTGCTGCCCAATGCACTTAGTAGTCAACACAATGGCTCTGGCTTTTGAGAAAAGAGAAGGCTTTATTGCAAGGTGGACCAGAAAGGAGACAGGAGGTGTGGCTCAAGTCTCTCCCCTGATCTGGGGTTCGGTCAAACTTTTAGGAGTTAGGGTGGGAGGCTGGTCTGGGGAAGCACTGGTGGGCGGGTTATGATGAGAGGGCTTTGGAGCTGGCCACCTGTGGTCAGTGTGGAAAGGGGGTTCAACACCAGATCTTCTTGGACAACAAACCCTTCGCTCCTGAAAGGGATCCAGGTTCAGGCTCCAGTAAAGTCCTGGTGCTTTGGTTCCTCTGTAGGGAGAAACTTCTAGGTATTAATTAAGGGCAAAATTTTCTCCCTTGCACCTGCTTTGGCTGTGTGACTTGCAGTGTTCTTCTGTTGTCCCTGAAAAACAACTGAGTATCTTGTTAGAAACAGGATAAAGCCAATTTGGGGTGGTTCTGCAGTTATTTTAGTTGGGGGGGTGGCGCCATTGGAGTTTGGCTAATTAATTGGCCACCCTGAGAATAGTTTTTCAGCAAACTGGCTTTCAGAAAGTGGGACCTCTTCCACACAATGCTCCCTAGGATTGCACAGTTACTGGTGTTTTTGTCTCTCTTCTCAACCAAATGCTGAAGTCCTTGTGGGTCCTGACTACTTTTGCCAGACCCCAATCCCTCATTCTTACCCCAGAGCCAGGGAGCCCTCAATAGATGCCAGTTGAGTTAAAATATTCTTTGATATAAATCTACCACTTATTCATCAAGCAGAATCACTTTCAGATAGTTTCCAGCTCTGAAAATCTCCAATCCACCCATGTATTTGAACCTTACATCCTGGGAGGAGATACCACCCAGAGAGCTGTTGATTCTCCCAGGTTTCCCTAGCTCCCCACCCGTGGTCCTGAGCTGGTCCACACTGGGTGTCAGAGCAATACTCACATATCACAGCAAAGGCGGAAAATAGAAGGAAAACAAAATCCACAGCAAAAGTGAGAGTAGAGGCTCCACAGCTTTCCAGGTGGTGTGATTGATCAGCAAAGCCCCATGTGTAAGACCCAGAGTTTAGGCATCTGTCTTTCCTTAGGACAGGATGAGAACTCCCAAGGTGTT
Source organism: Neotragus moschatus (assembly GCA_006410615.1). Lineage (NCBI taxonomy): Eukaryota > Metazoa > Chordata > Mammalia > Artiodactyla > Bovidae > Neotragus > Neotragus moschatus. The sequence goes on from SJYA01003046.1 coordinate 279,424, forward strand.
GTAACATCACCCTTCAAATACCATCTCTAGGAGAATGTCACATCACATGGAAAGAAAGAGGCTGCCAGTAGCCACAGTGGGCTTGGATGGGAGAGGCAGAGAGCTCCAGCATCACACAGTCATGGCAAAGATTCAATTACAGAGGAAACTGGAAGGAAGCCAAGCCAGCCACAGAAAGCACCAGAGTCCCTCGGTTTGCAAGGAAGTCATACCAGTTAATCCTAAAAGAAATCAACCATGAATATTCATTGGAAGGACTGATGCTGAAGCTGAAGCTCCAGTACATTGGCTACCTGATGTAAAGAGTCAACTCATTAGAAAAGCGCCTGATGCTGGGAAAGATTGAAGGCAAAAGGTAAAGGGGGTGACAGAGGATGACATGGTTAGATAGCATCATCAATCCGATGGACATGAATCTGACAGTGAAGGACAGGGAAGCCTGGCATGCTGCAGTTCATGGGGTCACAAAGAGTTGGACATGACTTAGCAACAACACCAACGATCAATACAAGCACGGTCCCTCAAGCCACCCCACAGTCAGCAGAGCCCAAAGGCAAACAGCAAAAAGGCCATATGGAAAAAGAAGAAATTCTGAGTTAGACCCAAAGTATTTTTGTAACCACACAGGCTATAAGGGTTGCTGTCTTTATTCCTCAGTCAAGAGAACTCCTAATATAACACCATCGGATTCCACCTTATAACATTTGTGAGACGGGATACACCAACAGGTGAGGGCTGGACCAAACTGAATACTAAAACTCTGACCCACAATCTCTGCAGTAACCTGCCAGGTCAGTTAGGACTGGGTCAATGATCACCAGCTTCCAAGTCAGGACCAACCAGAGAAAACTGGAGGAGATCAGAATACACCAGGACTTCCCGGATGGTCCACTGGCTAAGACTCCACGCTACCAATGTAGCGGGCCGGGGTTCGATCCCTGTCTGAGGAACTAGATCCCACATACCACAACAAAGAGTTCACATGGCATAACTCAAAATCTCGCATGCCTCAAGTAAGACCCGGCACAGCCAAATGAATATTTATTTTTTAAAAAAAGAATATAAATAAAAATGGTGACTGCAGATGGTGACTGCAGCCATGAAATTAAAAGACGCTTACTCCTTGGAAGAAAAGTTATGAGCAACCTAGATAGCATATTCAAAAGCAGAGACATTACTTTGCCGACTAAGGTCCGTCTAGTCAAGGCCATGGTTTTTCCGGTAGTCATGTATGGATATGAGAGTTGGACTGTGAAGAAGGCTGAGCGCCGAAGAATTGATGCTTTTGAAATGTGGTGTTGGAGAAGACTCTTGAGAGTCCCTTGGACTGCAAGGAGATCCAACCAGTCCTTTCTGAAGGAGATCAGCCCTGGGATTTCTTTGGAGGGGATGATGCTAAAGCTGAAAATAAAATACTCCACTCTGTCACAATGATTATTTTGAGTTGGAGACAAATGAGAATCAACAGATTCAGAAAGAAACCTTCCCAGACTTTCTCTTATTTGACAAAAAGCAGAAACTTTTGAGAACTTGAGGATGCCGTAAATCCCCTCTGCCAAGGAAGCTTTATGGCCATGAAGAAGACAGAAAGTTGGTGCCAAGATTTACCTGCTCATACAACCCATTATCTTCCATTAGTCCCCCATATATTTACCTTCCCACAGCTGATACCTGTAGAAGCCTAAAACCCTTCTCCTTTGTCTTGTTACTTCTCCTCAGATTTATTGTTTCTTTTTGAAGATGCTATATAAGCCCAAGTTCAGACCATTCTGAGTTACTCATCACTGAAGCTTCTCCCACACCATAATAGAGGGATGGTACGGGGAGGGAGGTGGGTGAGGGGTTCAGGACGGGGAACACATGTACACCTGTGGCAGATTCATGTTGATGTATGGCAAAACCAATACAATATTGTAAAATAATTAGCCTCCAATTAAAATAAATAAATTTATATTAAAAACATAAATAAAAATAAAATTTAAAAATAAACTGTTTCTGTCTTGTTAATTTGTCTTTTGTTAGTCTAATTTACAGGAGATCAGTCCAAAAATCTAAGTTGGATTAGAGAAAAAACATTTTTATCCTCCCCTACCAAGCTTCTCAAACCAATTAGGTAAGATGCTTACTTCTAGTTAGCCCACCTCCAGCTTCCCCCAGGCCAACAATCCTGTAGTCAAAACATACATAAAACCTTCTCCCTTTCTTCACCGTAAAACTTTCCTGCCTGCCTTGGAGACTCAGCCAGACACAAAGATGAGGTTGACTTCTTGGCTGCAGGAAGCTTTGAAGAAGTAGCCTTTGTTCTCATTTGAGTGGTCTTCTTTATTTCTGGCTTTCCCTGGTGGCTCAGCTGGTCAAGAACCCGCCTGCCAATGCAGGAGACTCAAGAGATGAGGGTTTGATCCTTGGGTCAGGAAGATTCCCTGGAGTAGGAAATGGCAACCCACTCCGGTATTCTTGCCTGGGGAATCTCCTGGACAGAGGAGCCTGGCGGGCTACAGCCCATGGGGTCACGTAAGTGTCAGACGTGACTTACCAACTAAACAACAACAACGGCTGGAACCGGGAAGGGCTAATTTTAAAGATGCACTGGGTCTGTTCTGTGACTTGACCCCTTTTGTTATTAGAAGCATACGTAATGGCCTGCTCAGGGAGATAACCTGAGCCGCCCACCCGCGAAGAACTGTGTAAGAAAGTAAAACTAACACACTCCCCTGCCTGAGGCTTCCTATCTAGGGAACATTCGCAAGGATTGAACAGTTGTCTTGCTTTGTTTCCTCACCTCCTCGCCATCTCTGATCCATAAAAGAACCTGGCAACCAGGTCCTGACGAGATGGTTATTTTGAGGCGCTAGCCTGCCATCTTCTTGGGCACCTGGCTCCCCAATTAAAGTCTCTTCTTGCCTCAACCCCTCATCTCACGGATACATTGGCCTGTCGTGCAGAGAACAGAGCGAGCATGGACTCAGTAACACAACAATTTCAATACTATATGTGAACTTTGACCTATATAGCTCCACCCCTACACCATGTTAAAGCTACTATGAAAGGAGGAAGGAGGGGGCCAGATGCTAAGGGAGGCAGAAAGCTCTAAAAGTTGGAAAAGGTGCTGCAACTAAAACACAGCCGAATAAATAAATATAAATAAATTAAGAAAATAAAAGAAAGTAGAACTTTGATATGGCTAAGAGACATCTCTCCCTCTAGCCCTTTACAAATACATAGCTGTGCAAAAGTTACGTTTTCTTGAGTTACTTTTACACCAGCACTAGCAGCTGATTGTGAAATAAAGTTTCCGTTGCTTCCCCTAGGTTAAAATGAGTAGAGGGACTTCCCTGGTGGTCCAGGAACTAAGATTTTGCACTCCCAATACAGGAGGCCCAGGTTTGATCCCTGGTCAGGGAACCAGATGCCACATGCTGCAACTAAGACCTGGCACAGCCAGATAAACAAATATTAAAAAAAAAAAAAAAAAAAAAAAGAGCGAGAGAGAGAGGGGAAAGCAGAACTGGGCTCAACTACCAATGAAGGGCCAGGAACTGAGCATGACTTAAACACGTGCCCCAGTGTACTTGTCTATTTGAGTCATTAACAGGTCTTATTTTGTAGGGTCATTGTGAGGTCTAGGTGAGTTTATACAGGTCGAGAGCTTAGGTGAGTGCCTAGCACACTCCAGTGCTCTGTTACGATTGCTAGTTCAGAGTGCAGGCTTGTTCACCTAACTTAGACTTTAGCCACTGTCATAAAGACCTCAGCGAAAGCATTCCTCTGAGTTCTGTGGCCTTGCACACTTGGGCAAGATGGGCTCTACTGGGCAGGTAGCATTCTCTCAGGGGAATCCTTCTCTGGTTTTGCCCAGTATGAACACAAGTCTCTTGAATTCATCTCAGTTTGACTTGATTCTCTCTAGGCATGCTCCATGTCACACTAACAACTGGGAAAGGAAAGCATGGATGGTCTGTCTCTGGGTGGCTGAGTCAAAAGTGGGACCTGTCGTTACACACCGGGGATTGGGAAAAGAAAAGTATTCTGACCAGAGCGAGAAAAGAAAGCATTCCGTGTGTGTCCCGGAGTTGCATGTTCTTATCTGTAACACTTGCCGTTATGGGTTGAATTGTGTCCCCACTCCAAAAGTTCAAAAGCTGGATTCCTAACCCCCAAGACTTCAGAATGTGATCTGATTAGGAACGAGGGTCTTTGCAGATGTACTTAGTGAACATGAGGTCCTACTGGAGTAGGGTGGGCCCCTAATCCCACAGGACTGGTGCCCTTTTAAAGGGGAAATTTGGACCTAGGTCTGCACACAAGGAGAATCCCCTGTGAAGACTGGGGTTATGCAGCCACAAGCAAAGGAAGTACTAGACGTTCAGAGCGAGGTCTGGGGCAGACCCTTCCCCAAACCAGCAGAGGTGCATGGCTGTGCCATCACTTCGAGCTCAGACTGTCAGTCTCCAAAAGGACGAGGTATATCAGCTGTCCTGAGCCAAAGTTTGCAGCACTTAGTTGTAGCAGCCCTAGGAAACAAATATTTGTGTAGAAAACCTGTGTTGTTGTTGTTCAGTCACTAAATTGTGTCTGACTCTTTGTGATCCCATGGACTGCGTCAAACCAGGCTCCTCTGTCCTCCACTGCCTCCCGGAGTCTGCTCAAGCTCACATCCATTGAGCCAGTGATGTTGTCTAACCATCTCGTCCCCTTCTCCTCCTGCCCTCAATTTTTTCTGGTCTTTTCCAATGAGTTGGCTCCTGCAGTAGATGACCTGTCAAAGTACTGGAGCTTTGGCTCCAGCTTCCAATATTCACTGGAACAACATATTTCTTCCAATGAATATTCAGAGTCAAGAAAAGCTAGGTTGCTGCAAAAAGAATCTGCTCGCAGTGTCATAATGTACTGTCTGAGGCCCTGTTCCACTCAGAGGATGAGAATTAATAAAAACATGAAGTTAAACTTGTCACCAGCCTTTAATAACCACTCCATAAAGCAGGTCTTCCCACTCCTGTAAATTGTTGATGGGAGTGTGCCCTGATGCAGTCGTGTTGGAGGGCAGTTAGACAGTATCTATCAATAACACACACATCATTTTGACACGGAAATTTCATGCACAGGACTTGATTCTACACACACACTTGCATTAATTGCAAAGATCCATGCACGTAGATATTCAATGCAGCATTTGTTGATAACAGACAAGACATGGGAGAAAAAGAAACTCTAGGTCCTTTAGTAATTATGACACACCCACACAGAATAATACGCAGTGGATAGGCATTCCCAGAACAATCTTTCTGCTATGTTTAAACTCTCCAGGCCTAATTGTTAAGATGGGGGAAAAAACGCAGATCAGTAAGTATAGCACGTAACAATTCATGTTTTTAAAAAATGAGAATTTCCTGGTGGTCCAGTGGTTGGGACTCTGCACTTTCACTGCCAAGGACCTGAGTTCAGTCCTTGATCAGGAAGCTAAGATCCTGCACGCCTTGGTGTGGTCCAAAAAAAATAAAAGAGCAACAAGAAATTAAAGATGGGGAGGGAGGGAAGGGCACAGGTGTGACTGTAGAGTGTGACGCAACTCCATCTTTGTGGTGATGGAGCAGTTCTGCACCTGGACTGGGGTGGTGGTTACAGAAACCTACACGAGGGGTCAAATGCCCCTAAATCACACTGTACCAATGTTAATTGCCTGGCTTTGCTATGGGGTGTAGGGTGGAAATTTTTTTCCCTTTTCCCCTCTAGGTTCTTTGACTAATCTAATAACGGAATATATAAGTCAGATTAACGGGAGAAAAACAAAATTAATTTCGTGTATATGGGAGTGCCATAAAAATACAAGACTCAAAGTGGCCGAAGCAGCGAACTTTTATATCTTTTAGACAAAAAAACAATACATTTGTGGAGAGCTGACAAGACAAAGGGGTTTGAGTTTGGGTAGCAAATTAGTGAAGAAGTAACAAGCTTTGCTCAAACAGCTTTCTCAGTCCTAAATTCCAGTCTCTGGTGGTAAGGATGCCGCTTACCCTCCTGGTACCTTTCACGGGGAGATGTATTTCCTGTTTCCGGGGTAACTAAGGAGGTTAGTTACCTCCTAACAGCAGGTGCAAGAGTGTCCTTCTTGCACCTGCTGTTTCCTAAGTAACTTTAATTCAAAGTAATCAATATGATCAATATGCCAGAGTGGGCATATTTTGCAGAGGCATATTCTACTCCCTTTCAGGAGAAACTGGATTAGGGTACAGGAGACATCTCTGCACTGTCTCTGCAACTTTCTATGAACCTAATGATTTCAAAATTTTTCCAAATTTGTAAATAAAATAAACAAAAAAATCATGTAGGACATTAGAAAAATAATAAAACTATATACATGAGTATGTATACATATAAAGATATGAGTGTCTATCAGTGCACAGGAAACTGAAAACATGGCCATCTATTGTTGGTATTCCTTAATTCCGGGGAAGGAATGGAGAGAATAAGGCATTTTGCTCTATAATTCTGTCAACTTTAGCACTGATAGAATATTTTAATGTTACTTTTCCCCAAAAACGTACACCTTCCGAGGGCCCTTTATTTATCCATCTTTGAGGAAGAGCACTAAATTTTGTCTTCCATTCTAGAATTTAAAATACAGCAAGTTAAGGGACCGCCCTGGTGGTCCAGGGGCTAAGATCCCATGCTCCCAGTGCAGGGGTCCAGGTTCCATCCCTGGTCAGGGAGCTAGGTCCCACACGCTGCAGCTAAAGACCCCACATGCCACAGTTAAGACCTGGCACAGCCGAACAAACAGTTTTTAAAAAATAAGTAAAAGCAAGTTAATAAAAGGAGGGAACATCTGAAATTGAAAACCATCACTTCACACACCAGCTCTTCAGAGTTCAGTGAACAGTGGGGCTTTTGTCAGCCCCACAGAGAGGGGGTTCAATGCAAAAGAGAAGGAAATAGACAGGGGTGCCCCAGCCCATCAGCTGCACACAGGCCTCTCCTAGGGCATGTGTGATCATGAACTACCCGCAGCTAAAGCTTCCTTGTGCATTATACTAATTGAGAAGAAGAGGTTTGTTAAAATTATGCTAGAATCAAGAAAGTGGAGAACTTGTTTCAATCTACTTCAAAGAAATTGTTCGGAGGCACTCCTGAAACCAGCTGCTTACAGAGAAGAGAAGTTCTCTCTTTGCAAGACAATCTATAAAGCCAGATTTGGGTTATTACAACTCAGGGCTATACTGTTTCCCTTATCAGGACCCCAACACTTAGCACTGGTAAGAATTTCCCTTTGGAGAAGTCGATTTTTTTCTGGAAGAATGATAGAGGCATAGATGCTCCCACAGTACCACTCTTTTTATTTTCACTTTTCCCCTAATGACTTGATACTTTATGGAGGGCTGAAAACCCTCAGAACAACTCTGACTACCAAACCAAAAGATGGCATTCACTGTATAAACAGGGCATTGTCACAAACAAGGGGTCTAAACAGACAACTGACCACACTAGACAAGGACTACCCAAAGGACTGAACATCAGCCTTTCCGAAACCAACCTTTTTCTCTAATCATTAAAATAATTTATTCAGCACCAACTGGCTTATGCCACATTGATCACCAAGATATGACCCTTGCCCTCATAATTTCTTTTAACTGAGATCTAATTCACACAGCATAAAAATCACTCTGCTGCCTCCTGCCTTTAAGTATAACTGTTATACTGGCCAGGGCTTCCCTGATAGCTCAGACGGTAAAGAATCCACTTGCAATTCGGGAGACCTGGGTTCAATCCCTGGGTTGGGAAGATCTGCCGAAGGAGGGCATGCAACCCACCCCAGTAGTCTTGCCTGGAGAATCCCCGTGGAGAGAGGAGCCCGGCAGGCTACAGTAGATGGGGTCGCAGAGAGTCAGACACGACTGAGCGACTAAACCCACACAGATTATACTAACCAACTGGGACCGCACATTTACTCACTGAGTTCCCTAACAGCATACTTTGCAACCAAGCCACGTTAAAGATGACACAAACAAGCACAATGCTTCGAGTTCAGAAAGCTCAGACAACCAAGACTGTCTTGTGTGCTGACCAAGTCCCCTCCAGCAGGCCCCCACTGCCTCTGAGCCCCATCTCATGCCTTCTCCCACCGTTCCTGGGTCCAGCTGCCTCCCCACCTCAGTGCTTTCCCCACCAAGCCCTTCCTGCCTCAATCCTGGCTCCTGTCATTGCTTTTTCCTAAAGGCTCTTCTCCCAGACCTTTATGATCAGGGTCTTGTTCAGATCACAGTTTAAAAGCTCCCTCTTCAGAAGGTCTTTCTCCCCTCACCTGATGTGGTGATCTCCCCTCACCTCTTCTTACCCTGTCCAAGCCCTTAGCACAGCTTGTCATTATTTTTCTTTTTTTGTAGCTCTTACGTTGATGAGTATTTATTACATTATTTGATAACCAATATGATATGTTAAACAGTTATTTTTAAAAGATATAGTTATCTTTTTCACACAAATAAAATATGAATATATGTCAAAGGTTTTGTTTAAATCATTAAATTATTTTTTTTAATTTATTCATTCANTTAACCACATTGAAAGACACTATGAAGAACAACCCTGAGAAGCTCATCATTATATATTATTATATATTCCATATGGGTGTTTTTGAGGATATTATTTGCCACATCACACTGGGGCTCCTATTGAAGACCCACAGGAGAAATGTCTCTGCTCCAGTAACAAAAATAGCTGCACTTCTCCAAACCACGGGTTTGCTTTTAATCTTTTACAAGTCATGAATCTTATTTATTCCCGAGCTTTAGGGGCTGAGAAGCTCAGCCACACACTTGGGATCACAACAAGGGGATTTTATGTGCAAACCTCACCTTGGGCTTCATCGGGTCTTTCATATCCTTATTTTCCTTTGACCTCAATTTCTTTACTTATCTTTTTTTTTTTTTTAGTCTTGTTAAACTAAATGTATTGTTATAGAGATTCTAATATCTTTCCTGGAATAAGGCAGGGCATCTACATTTAAAAAGTTAAGATTTTGGCAGGTTGCTACCATGTTACACAAAAACAGTGATATGGGGGCCCATTTGGATAGCCGGACTTAAAATGCAGACCTCATTGCATTCCTGGGTTTGGTTATGAGGTTCCAGAATCGCCCCCAGGACTGCTGAGACTCAGCCCCGAGTGGGGCTGAGTCTTCCATCTGTTGCATAAGAGATGTTCCATGATGTCAGGAGCATAGAAAGCACACAGTGGCTTCCAACATGAGGACCGAGTCAACACCATCCTTGGGGTCCTCACCACCTCCATGCCACACTGTTCCATGCACAAGAGGGGGGTACACCACACTCTGAGGTATGCCCTGCACCCCAGGACCTCACTAGTTCCCACAGCTTTCACTAGTAGCCATGGCCTCTACGGTGTTAAGTCCTTGAATCCGAACCTGGGCAAATCTGCAAGGTGGGAACCTTGCTGTCCTCCTCAACTCAGGTTCTCCCTCAGCTCAGACACAACAATCTCTCCTCCACCACTTCCAGTCCATAGCCCTCTGCCCACCCCATGCCCAGACATGTCTGAACGCCAGGCTCAAATGCCAACAAAAACATTCCAGCTTCTATTGGTATTCTTTGCAGCAAAATTTCTTCCTAGAAAAAAAAATTCCAGCCTCTATTGTAAAAATGTAGCCAAATCAATGGCAACGCACTCCAGTGTTCTTGCCTGGAGAATCCAAGGGACGGGGGAGCCTGGTGGGCTGCCGTCTATGGTGTCGCACAGAGTCGGACACGACTAAAGCGACTTAGCAGCAGCAGCAGCAGCAGCAGCCAAATTATAATTTCATATGATCTCATTCCTTGTCTAATCAGTTTCTGCCCCGATCACTCTTGAGGGATTGCCCTCTCCTGTCCATCCATAGACCTGCAGTGGCAACAGTCATGTTCATACAGAAAGACCTCCCTCCAATTCCTCGAACACAGACCAAAAGCCTCTACATCAGGAGTCTGGCATGAAGACCAAGCAAGGCTACCTAGCCTTACTAGGGTGGGTGTGGGGAGCTGGAAATCGCAGAAGCTATTGGCAGCAGCTTTCTACACGCTCGGTTCCTGGCTCTAGCCTTTGTTGAGACCCAGTCGGGTCCCTGTTCTTGGGTCCTGCCATAGACCCCAAGGTCTTCAGAAGGCTGAAGAATTCTATCTGCTGAAACGATTTTCATTATTTGCAGCTAAAAGAGTATTAATTAGAAGGCATCTAATAAGCCAAAAAATGATTGTTAGAGGACCTGGAAAGGAAAAGATCAAAGGATAATAAACAAACAATACATGATAGATGGGTGGATTGATAAACAGATGACAAATAAACCAAATCTGCGTCTAGAAGGAAGCAGAGATGCTGGAGGACTGTGGGCACAGAATTCTCCTGCAAAACTAGTAACATCAAGATGACAAAAAGGAGAAGTTACCCTAAGAAAGGAAACTGGCCCTTGGCAAGTGGCTCGAGAACATACAGAAAGACACCTCACTGTCTCAGGAGTGGCCTCCCTTACTGACAGCTCAAAATGCATGCATGCTAAGTCGCTTCAGTCATGTCTGACTCTTTGTGGCCCCATGGACTGTAGCCCATCAGGCTCCTCTGTTCACGGGATTCTCCAGGCAAGAATACTAGAGTGGGTTGCCATACCCTTCTCCGGGGAATCTTCCCAACCCAGGGACTGAGCCCATATCTCATGTCTCCTGCATTGGCTGGCAGGATTCTTTGCCACTAGCAACACCTAGGAAGCCCTACAGCTCAAAAGCTCCCGAATCTCTCAGCTAACAGCTGTCTTCCTGGGAGGAGCCTGAGATGACACAGCAGATGGGAAAATGCTTCGCAAAGCAGCAATGTTGCGAGAAATCAACATTTATTTATCATCACCTCATTTTCTTATTGAACATGTAGAAGGACAAAGAGAGAAAGGAAAACAAACGAAAGGGAATCAATTGTCTAAAATTGAAGCAAAAAATTAACAGCACCCAGAATCTTGACCTCAGGGTTCCTGAGTGGAAAGCTTTTCTGTGGTTTCCTATTACCCACAGATGGAGTCCAAGACTTGAAGACATATGGTCTCTGCCACTTGGTGCCCGTCCTCTGTCATCCCCCTGGCCTCCCCCCAGGCACCAGCGACACCAAATGCTTACGTTCACCTGCTCACCCCGATGGCCCTCAGCCCTGTTCCCAGGGGTCCTCCTCCAGCGAATCTCCCTCCTAGGTGACTTGGGGTTTTTTGTCTCCTTCTCCCTCTCTTTGAATCACTGTGGTCTTTTCACTTCAAGTTCCTCAACAATCAACTGTGCCTCTGCAGGTGACTCTTCTTTTGTCAATTTCTCTCGAATTTATTGCTTCTTTGTCTAAAAAGCATAAACAGTGCTTTCTTTGGCCACTTCTTAGGTCATATTTCTTTAAGACTTCCCTGTGCAAGAACTAAAATCAGTTTCTTTTTCCCCTGTTAATCTGTCTGGTTTAGGTGTATCAACTCTCTACTCCCAGTGTGTTCTGCACAAAGTCAGACCATGCGCTCGCTGAGAAGAGGGACTCGGCCCCCTCGAGCCAGTGCTTTGTGTGGCTGGTCTTAGAAACTCCATAGATGTTTATTGGACGCCTATGTGAATTGTCAAAAAGGTAAATTCCTGCTGGTAACCTATGTAATTGTTATTAGTCATTGTCAACCATATATATTTTTTTAATTTCTGATCATTGTCAGCTATATTTTTTAAATTTCATTTAAATTTTTTAAAATGTTCTTGCCCATGAAATTCTATTTCTCAGCAGTCAACTTCAGTCAATTTCACCCATATTCATCATGCTTAGACTCTCTGGCACCCCTTCTTCCAGCAAAGGAGGCTTTTCCTTTTGAATTTGCAGTTGCTCCATTTATCAACATTATGTTGCTCTGAAATATAAAGCTGCACTCCTCATCATGGTCTTGATGTTGCCTGGTGACATGAACACTTAATTCTAAACCATCTCATATGTTTCAGATGGATTTTTTTTCTCAAAGTACTGAACTTGAGTGACATGGTTGGCATTTATTTAAATAACAATAATATGGACCTTTGACTGCACCCTGAAGTAGCTAGGCCTGGGCTGAGCATTTTATGTGTACCATCTCATTTAATCCTCACATTCAGTTCAGTTCAGTTCAGTCCCTCAGCCGTGTCCGACTCTTTGTGACCCCATGAATCCCAGCATGCCAGGCCTCCCTGTCCATCACCAACTCCCGGAGTTCACTCAGACTCACGCCCATTGAGTCCGTGATGCCATCCAGCCATCTCATCCTCGGTCGTCCCCTTCTCCTCCTGCCCCCAATCCCTCCCAGCATCAGAGTCTTTTCCAATGAGTCAACTCTTCGCATGAGGTGGCCAAAGTATTGGAGTTTCAGCTTTAGCATCATTCCTTCCAAACAAATCCCAGGGCTGATCTCCTTCAGAATGGACTGGTTGGATCTCCTTGCAGTCCAAGGGACTCTCAAGAGTCTTCTCCAACACCATAGTTCAAAAGCATCAATTCTTTGGCGCTCAGCCTTAGGAATTACTGCCACTTTACAGATGAGATTGATGTTTAGAGACGTTAAGTAACTTGTTCGATGTGATGCAGATGCTAAGTGGTAGAACCCAGAACCACGGGCGTCAGGTTCAAAATCACCCACAGTCCCTGTCAGTGGGTGCCTAAGAAAAAGACGGACTGAGAATGCTGTGATCAGGACCTAAAAGGCCGGTAAGAAAATTGACCAAAAACAAGGGGCTACATTTCATTATGTTCCCAGGCACCTTTTTCATTGTTCTAAGAATATTTGTGTCTTTTGTTACTCTCTTGTTACCTGTCATAAAACTGGAAACAGGAACCTGAGGCTAGGAGTGAATGGAGGAGCTTTATTCCTTACTTCTCCACTGGAATTTGACATGAGTCCATGTATCTAAGACCACATTAGGAATCTCCTGAAAGCAATAATGTTGCAAACCAGATTACAAGCAGCAAAGCCAGTCACCTCGGGGTTCGTGAGGTCTGTACTCTCTGAGACTAGGATGGAAACTATGAATCACCAAGACTTGAGAAGACAATGAACAGCCCTTGGGGGCTCCCTCTGGAGGCAGAGACAGAGGCACTGTTCTATGCAACCCCACTTGGGCTTCCCGTGGCCACATCCCTAAAAATTACAGTGATGCTCTAACAAATGGCCAGTTAAGATTCTCTTCTGATTAACCGGCACAGAGTGGTTTAAAAAAAAAAATCTAAATCTGAGCATACAATCTGCTTGACTGGTTCTTATTAAGGTGAATTTCTCCATTGGGTCAGAAAAGGAAAAGTTTTATAAGTGCTGAGTCCAGGTATTTTAAATGAATCAAAAGAGTGTATCAAATTTTGATGGCAGAAAATAGGTCAGCTCTTATCTTTTTGTTTTTTCAAGGGAAAGGTCTCCGTGGTAAGGTCTTGGAATATGCCCCGCCCCCGAAAAGCCTTGCCATTGGAGGACTTAAAACTGAAGTCTAAGGATTCTTCCATCTTTGACTTCTTATTGGTATAAGTGACTAGCAGGAAATACAGTTTATTTGTAGAATTTCACTGTGGGTTGTTTCAGGAAAGCTGACTTGATAAAAATCTATTGAAAAGTCTACTGAATAAAGACAAATGTTTTGTGGCAGGCAAGTATACGTTTGAAAAGAAATGTTTTTCTACTGCATTATGGATGATTTTTTAAAATGGTAACTATGAGACAAGGCTTTCCTGGTGGCTCAGAGGGTAAAGCAACTGCCTGCAATGCAGGAGACTCAGGTTTGATCCCCGGGTAAGGAAGATCTGCTGGAGAAGGGAAAGGCTACCCACTTCAGTATTTTTGCCTGTGAAATCCCAGGGACAGAGGAGCCTGGCGGGCTACAGTCCACAGGGTCTGAGCAACTAACACTTTCACTTTTCATGAAGCAAGGCAGGATTGGAAATATTGCTAATCGGTATATATTATGCCTTGTCTAATCAATCTTGAGGACAAAGTGAGTCAGGGCAGAGCCATTCCAGTCTTCATCACAGACTAGCCAATTGCCAGGAACACGTTTCTCTTTCCCTCTCCTACAGAACTATTGGTACTTCCTTGCTGTGTGTACCACGGAGTGACTCTTCCTCAAAGAATCCTGCCATCATGTGAGTTGCCACAATAGTGCCCTATGCACCTAATTCCAAAACAAAACATTCAGCCAAAGGTAAGAACAACCCAAATGTCCATGAACAGATGAACAGATCAACCAAATGCGGCAGATCCATCAACAGAATATTATTCAATCGTAAAAATTGAATGGAGTTTTAATACATGCTGCTATGTGGATAAACTTCTAATAAACATTATTCTAAGTGAAATAAGCCACAAAAATGCTGCATAGTATATGATTTCACTTATATGAATATAGAGTGAAAAAATCCACAGAGAGAAAATGCAGAGGGCTGCTGCCAGGATCTAGGGAGAGAGGGGACTAGAAAGCAGCTGCTTAATGTGTCTAGTATTTCCTTGTGAGTGATGAAAATGTTTGGAATAAAACACTGAACATACTAAATGCCACTGAATTTTTCACTTTAAAATGGTCAATTTTATGTCCTGTGACTTTCACTTCAATCAAAAAGAATTTTGCAATAAAACAAAGATTTTACTTTATGTCTTTTAAAGATGTCATATGGAAATTTTAATACAAAAGTAAGAGGACAGTGTGATAAATGCTTCTAATAAGACCAAAATTATGACAGCAGGCCTCTCATCCTCCACAGCACTCAGAAGTGAAGCATAAAATCTTCTGGAAGGGTCATAATCTTCCGAGGCAATATGAATTTAATCAAAGAACTATGCATTTAGTGGAACAGGAAAACTCTCAGCCACAATATTCTACTTTTCAATACACTTTTGCACACACACACACACAAAAACTTCAAACGGCAACACCTCCAAGAAAGTTCTTTCTTTTGCTATGTCTGTCTCTTGTTGAGCCAGCTGAGGGTGGGAGATCAAAGCCATCCCCCCACTTTAGATGGTTCCTAGGCTTCTTGCAAGCACTGGGCACCATAGCGCTCACAAGCTTATTTCAAGTCATAAACCTGCCTCTGTACTCAGGGTCCAACCTCATCACAGAGAGAAACCTGAGTTTTAACTAAATTAGGGAATCTGAGAACTCTGGAAAGTTCACTTTGTGCTGCTTCAAGCTTCGTAAGATTTGCTTTATAGCATGCCTACACAAAACTCTAAGGAAAGCTCTATACAAGTACGTCAATTATGAATCCTAGGCTACTCATCTCATCTCTTACCTTCCCACCAAGTCATACCCTGCAGTGTGAAATACTTGACTTATAAAGCGATTTATCAGGACTCTAAAATAACTCTGCTGGCCGTGATCAGAATGGCATCTAATTGACTTAAGCATGTTCAAAGCCAACTCAGTGGACGAAAGAGTGGGTGTGTTTTCTAGTGGAAACACTTTCTATCTTCCCACATAGAATGATCTGGGAGCATTATTAGAACTCGCCGCCTTTCATCATACGCGCTCTTTCCAAGTCAAACATTTGCACAGGACAGTGGCTGGAAAATAGACACATCTGAGAACAGGTGCAAAGTAATCCATAAGCAATTATGCAAAGCTGGAAGCAGGAATGCAACCTGAAAACTACACTTGTGCAGCATCTTCACTTAGAAATTCCTAGGTTGTAGGGGGGCGGCAATCTAACTGGTCAGCTTTGATAGGGAAACATATGTGATTATTCTAAAGACTCCTTTACCTTGGGGCCTATTTTCAGCAGATTCGGGCACAGATTTCACTACAATACACGCACTCTGAGCTGTTTGGGATTTCTGACCAAATCTCCCACTGTTATCTTCCTTGAGACGCAGGAAGGAAATAAACAAAAAAAATAATAAATAAACATTCACACATCAAATTGAGAACTAGAAGGTCCGTAACCAAAACAAGCCCTAAAGACTGGCTACCACTGTATTTGTCTTCCTCCGCTCACCCTGGAATATTCTGCACATCTTTGTGGGGAGAAGAAATCCATCAAAATAATAAGATACTGACAGTCCATCTCTACGTACCTCCAGCCATGAACACAGCATTCTTCTCTTTAAATATCTCCATTCACATCAAGGAACAGGAGGAAGACAGAACTTTGCATTTAGATGCTTAAACAGAGAGGGACAACCTGAGTTTATAAACACTCCGGACTTTCTTACAATCTGTTGTATTTAATTGCAAAACCCAAAGAGACGGTCAAAAGTTTCCTTGGGCTCTGAGAGAGACCTCTGATTCTGAAAAGCTCCAGACTTTTTGTTTTGAAAGGTTCCCAGGAAGGGGCTTCCCTGATGGCTCAGTGATAAAGAATTCACCTGCCAAGGCAGGAGACACAGGTTGCATCCTGATCCGAGAAGATCACACATGTGCCAAAGCAACTAAGCCTGCGCGCCACAACTATTGAGCCTGTGTTCTAGAGCCAGGGAAGCCACAGCAATGAGAAGCCAGCGCATTGCAGCTAGAAAGTAGTCTCCGCTCGGCGCAACTAGAGAATATAGCCTTTGTGGCAACGAAGACCCAGCACAGCCAAAAATAAATAAATATTTTTTTTAAAAAGTTCCCATGAGAAACTGAATGACTGAGCAGAATCTAATTTAATTCAGCCCAAGCTGCCACCGTCTTCACCATTTTTAGAATGTCATTCCATTTGACCAAATTTTGTCATGCCTACGATGTGTCAGAACGGAGGGTAGGGCACAGAGCCACCATAAAACCTGAAAGCAGGCCCCAGAAAAATAGGCAAACACTGTACAAGAGAACCCACGATGGGAAGAAACCATGCCGGGAACTTTTTACAAACACAGTGCGTGCTCAGGCTGACCTGGCCCACCTGAGACTTGAGTTCAGATGGATTTTAGCTGAACTAAACCTCTTAAACCCTTCATCTTTCCTGAGTTTAAACTAGTGTCAGAGAGAAAGCCATAGGGTCAAAATGGCATCACCTGTGCTAAAGCCCATGCTACCAAACTTACACCAAACACCTGACTTAACTGCAGTTTCAAACTTCCCCAGAAACATAATCTTAATCAACCCTTCTGGAAAGTTCCAGTCAGCACCAGTGAGGTAGTCTGTCATGTGGGGGCCTTCCATCCCTCCCCTCACCCAGCAGAAGAGGCCATCTGTTCCATAAAATCCTTACCATCTCCCTCCTCCTCCCCTCAGAAAAGATGTCCTGGCCTAAAAACAATCGTTGCTCTTCTTCTGCTAACAGCTCCCTTGTCCCACCCTTCTCCCTACAAAAACCTCCCATTCTGTACATCCTTTTCTGAGTGTCCTCCTAGAGGCTCGATGGAATGCTACCCGGTTCATCAGTCACTCAATGAAGCCAATTAGACCTTCAGACTTACTCACTTGGATTCTGTTTTTAACATGTCACAGATAGATATCGCATTGTGAGAAGGTTAGAAGTTAAATTCACATCACATGTTTGCAGATATTCACAAAACTAAATTCAGTCATTAACGTATGCTGCTGCTGCTACTAAGTCGCTTCAGTCATGTCCATGTGCGACCCCATAGACCACAGCGCACCAGGTTCCCCCATCCCTGGGGTTCTCCAGGCAAGAGCACTGGAGTGGGTTGCCATTTCCTTCTCCAGTGCATGAAAGTGAAAAGTGAAAGTGAAGTTGCTCAGTCGTGTCCAACTCTTCGAGACCCCATGGACTGCAGCCCACCAGGCTCCTCCGTCCATGGGATTCTCCAGGCAGGAGTACTGGAGTGGGTGGCCATTGCCCTCTCCTTCATTAATGGATGGGGGTCCCCAAGACTCTAGTCCCACATACAGCTTTTTGACGAGCTACTGCTGATTCACCACATGTGATCCCAAGCAAAACCAATTCTGTTCTCTAGAATCTGCTCTGGCTAGCTTCTGTTTTATCCATTCAAACCCAAAAAACATGAGTCAGATTGACATGGGCATTGTTTCTAAGATCACGCTTCAGTGTGGAGAACTCAGGGCCCCCTCCTCAGCAGGCAGGTCCCACCAAGATCTCTTCCATCCCCAACTCCAGTGTATTTCTCTCATTCGCTGCTGAGAGACTGTCTAGGCTTAGAGATGCTCCAGTTCACACAGAAGGCAGCAGAGCTGGACGGGGACCCGGGAATGCTGCAGCTGCAGAACACACTCTCCTAGCCGTGTGCTATCCTAACAAGCTATTGGCCCATTTTACAGTTAGGAAAACAGAACTATGTATCTGTCTATAAATGACTTAGTCACTCACAGAGGCCAGTTCTTTCCCTTCCTCCATAACTGTTAGTCGTAACAGTGAGTTAACCTCAAGGCAAAATGTCCAGATAAGCCCCAGGCAAGACGGTAAGCCTGGCCACTTGCAGTTTTTCTCCCCCTGACCCCATCTGATCCCTCTCACCTTTCTTCTTCTTTCGCACCCCCACCCCTTAACCAGTCACCAGAAGCCCATTCCTTAAGCAGATCCTCGGGGCTCTCAAAACTGTCGCTACCCCTGGTGTGTCCTGACTGGGGCTCCATGGGGCACACTCTGTCTCTTCACGCCCTTTTCCCTCTCTCTCCCCAAGTAAAACGTGTGCATAGCTTCGCCATAGCCTTGGAGACCACGCCTTCAGATGTGTTTCCCCGTGACGAGCAGTGTCTGTCTGTCCTGCCACTCCTGAAGGCTCTACTGATGCCACCAGGCCAGGCGCTGGAGGCTGACGCCAGCCTGGCAGGGCGATGAGCCCCTCCGTACACCTCAGCAACTGGCTTCAACCTTGCTCCTGCCAGCCTCTCCTCTACCAAATTCCACACGAGGTGTTAGCTTCTTTTCTCTGCCTCAAACCCCGAGGAAGCTGTTAACGAACAGAGAACTGCTCAGAGAGCAGCAGCCACAGGCCAAGGAGACCATGGAGCTGGAGGACTTCCAAAGGGGACAGGCTCCCAGTGGGTACCTGGAGAGGGGACACTCCAGGGCCAGCATAGGGGCAGGGCCAGGGCCTCAGCTGCCTCGCAGGCCAGGGCTCTGGCACTGTTGGCAGGCGCATGGCTGAGTCTAGCATCTTATCAGGACAGCTTCTTAACCAGAAACGTAGGCGGCAAAAATTAACCATAATCCATGTCGGTTTCCACTCTCAACACCATGCTCTTTCAAAGGCTCCCTGCAGAGGTAGCCGTGTTTCCCCTGCTCCCAGTAACAAGCTCTTCAAAAGCCCCCTGCAAGGTAACTATGTTCCCACCGGGGCTGTGTACTCCCCGAGAGGCTGCGGGCAATGGCCAAGATTAAAGTGAGGTGTTGAAACCCAGTCCCCTCAAAGCTGAGTTTATGTCTAAACTCCCTGTCTAAAATTTTGTTCCCTTCCTCGTCCTCTCTGATCTCAACCCTGAGCTTATTGAACCTAATCCACCAGACAGATGACTAAAATTGCTCTTGTCCATCCCACCATTATTGAACTAAAATTGCTGTTGTCGATAACATCCTTAATGTGCTGAAATTGCTGTTGTAGATATCACCTTTAAAACCATAAACTCAGGTTGTTTCTCCAGGTCAAGATGAATTAACAGACCCCAGGCCATGGACCACCTGGCCAGAGAATCATAAACCACAGGCATCCTGACTTCAAAACCTCAATTAAGGAAAGTCTTAGAAATGTCACATGATTGATCCTGGTCTCTTTCTTCTTTCCCTTTTTAAAAAAAAAAAAAAAATCTTAACTCAAAGACCAAGTTGGAGTGGATCAGAGGCTTGTTGCCCACTCCCTTGCTTGGTGCTTCAATAATCCTGACTTGGCTGCAGACTTACTTTGTGGCTGCGGAGTCTGGCTTTTTGTGCCGCAGACGCACAAGCCCTTTTGGTTACAGCATCAGCATTAACCCTGTGTCTTAGCTGCTGGGGATGAGGCTGCCTGCATTCAAGTTCAGCTCTGGCGCCATCTGCTGGCCGTCCTGTGCATCGTCTCGTCTCTGTATCAGTAAATGGGATGATTGTTAACAGCAAGTCTCCTAGTGGGACTGAGGGGCGGTTGGATGAGTTCAGTGCTTAACAGCAGCTCCTATCAGAGCAAGTACTAGAGAGATTTGCTATTTTTTATCTTTTCCAGTTTCTTCTAGCAAACTTTGTGCCAACTGTGTCCATCCAGTCACAAGACAGAACTACATTTTGCTTAAAGGCACGCAGATAAGAAAGAGGTATTCTCATGCAAACAATTCAGTGATTCCAAAGAGAAAATACGGTTTATTCACAGATACACAAGGTCAAGATGAAATAGCACGATTTATCAGATCTCTAAGATTCTTGGGACTTCCCTGGTGGTCCAGCAGCTAAGACTTCATGCTGCCAGTGAAGGGGGCCTGGGTTCAATCCCTGGTCAAGGAACTAGGTCCCACATGACACCACTAAGACCCAGTACAGTCCAATTAAATAAATAAATATTTTTTTAATTAAAAAATTAGATTCTTAGCCTTGGTTGCCATTTTCAGACAAAATCCAAAATTCTAGTTTTGTTAATGTGAGGAACATTCATTTCATTGGTTCTCAAGAAAAGCTGTGTCCATACTTTAAAGAAATCTATATAAGCATCAACCTTTTCTAACATATTAATAAATGGAGAAAGAGCAACAAAACCGAGGACAAGGAACAGTAACTATACACTTGGTAACCCCCTGTTACGGGTTGAATTATGTTCTTCCTGCCAATTTCATATTTCAAGCCTTAATCCCAGTACTTCAGAATGCAACCTTACTTAGAGTCACTGCAGATTTAATTAGTTAAAAGTCAGGTACCAAGCAAGGAGAACAGGCAGCTCATGCCCAGAAGACCTAGCTCCCAGTGGCTTTCAGGGAAGAGTTTTTTAAATTTTTATTTTATTTTTAATTGAAGGATAATTGCTTTCCAATATTGCCTTGGTTTCTGCCATACATCAACATGAACCAGCCATAGGTATACGTATGTTCTCAGGGAAAGCTTTTAAAAGGCAACATTTAGGGGGAGGGCTGGAGGGTATATGATTTTCTTCTGACTGGTTGGTGGTGAGGGAACATCGGGGTGTTTCAGGACTCTTAAACACCAGCCTGGTTCCAACCAGTATAGGGTCTACCAGGTAGGCATGTAGTCATCATCCTCCGCCTGGGTGGGAGGTCTTCGTGTCTGCAGAACAACTCAAAAATATGCATTAGATTGTTTTGAAATCCCTTGAAGAGTAGCTTGGACTCTGTTTCATCATCTGAACTATATTTTATTTTTCAGTTTTTTAATTTTTTTCTGAACATTTTTGTAGACATATATTTTATTTCTCTTAGATAAATATCTAGGAGTGCATGAATGAATCACAAGATACATATATGATTAATGTGATTAACTTTTAAGAACCTGCCAAACTGTTTTTCAAACTGGTGTTTCCCTTTGTCAGAGAAGGCAATGGCACCCTACTCCAGTACTTTTGCCTGGAGGATCCCAGGGACGGGGGAGCCTGGCGGGCTGCGGTCTATGGGGTCGCACAGAGTCGGACATGACTGACGCGACTCAGCAGCAGCAGCAGCAGCAGTTTCCTTTCGCACAGTGTACGCATGTGTGAGATTGCTCCATCTCCTTTCCAACACTTGGTGTTCTAAATCTTTTATTTTTATTTTTGGCCATGGCTTGTGGCTTGTGGGAGTTTAGTTCCCCAACCAATGATTGAACCTGGGTCCACAGCAGAAAAAGCTCAGTTTAATTTTCAAATTTAATTCATATTAAATTCATCTGAACTATTGTTTAAGCTATCATTACTTTTCTTGCTTGACTGATTTTCCTTGTTTCTGCATTCCCTCACTTCCCTAATTCATAACCTGTTTGAGTCTGCTGTCTGGAACCCAGGGAAGATTTGGAGACTAAAGCCTTGCTTTTTCACAAACAGGGAACACAGAGGGCCTTTTTACCTAGAAAAGCATCATAGGGTCTTTCTCAGTTTTACGTCCTCCAGAGCTGTGAGACATTTTCTGTCTCAGCCACCCTGTTTGTGCTACTTGGTTATAGAAGTCCTCAAAAATGAATACAACCTTCCACAGCAAAAAAGCATAAAGGTTGTATGCAGGGTAATACATAACACTCAGTGGTCCATGGATATATATGGACCTGTTCCACCAAGAGTTGGAGGTACCTGCCCTGGGGAGGTGCTGTGCTGGGTCCTGGGGTTGCAATGGTTCCACCACGCAGGCACTGAATTCCCTACCACTCGCATGAGAGCTTGAAGAGAATGGGGGAGCCATGAAGAGTTTGGTCGTGGCCCAAGAGGGATCTTGGCCACCAAGAGATGGCCAAGGCGGCAGACACAGCACGATCAAGAGCCTGGCAGGGAGGGAAGAGGCTCCTGCCAGTGTTCTGTGCCCACGACAGTTGAAGCTGAATCCAGCCTCACCTCCATACCCTGGCACTAAATTAAGTCTCAGAGTTTTGGGGTGAAGTTAGAAGAGAGTAGCTTTATTTCTTTGCCTAAAGCGGGCGCCAGTGGGCTAATGACCTCAAAACCGCATGTCCCCAGACCTAGAGAACAGACTTATGGACACAGCAGGGGGGTGGAGGTTGTCGGGAAGGGTGGGATGTCTGGAGAGAATAACATGGAAACATACATTACCATATGTAAAATAGCCAACATGAATTTGGGGATTTGCTGTATGACTCAGGGAACTCAAACCGAGACTCTGTAACAAACTAGCGGGCTGGGATGGGGAGGGAGGTTCAAGAGGGAGGTATACCTATGGCTGATTCATGTTGACATTTGGCAGAAACCAACAGAATATTGTAAAGCAATTATCTTTCAATTAAAAATGAATACCTTAAAAAAACCTGAATGTCCCTACTTGGAAAGCAGAAACATGGGAGGCGACAGAGACTTAACAAGGCCACCAAAGGAAGCCCTATGTCTGCGTCTCTTGTTATGTAAGATAAGAAGCTCCTTAATATTGAAGCTCTTGCTGTTTGCAGCCAGAAGTGTCCAGCAGGTTCGCCATGAAGCTAGCCTCCTGTGTGCCAAATGTCACTTGATGGCAGAAGGTTTTTCGGGGATGTTGCATTGTGACCTCTGTACTCTAGCAACGAATCAGACAACTGGACGAGACACTCATGTTATTACAGCACTCATCCTGGGAAAAGCACATTGTTCTATGTTGTTCCTTTGTTCTTAGGATCTCAAGAAAAGTTTTATTTTGTAAATTCATATGAAAATGATAGTGGTCAGAATAAGCTTGCAGGAGGGTGTTGAGTCCTGCCCCACAGAAGCAGAGTCTAGAACCAAGGTCACCTCTAAAGCTGACTGACCCCTTTGTGACCTTGCCAAAAGCCCCCTGATCATCACTAACAACCTTCCTGACTCCCATTAAGTAAAGATGCCCACTCCAGTAAATACCTTATAGCTTCCCAACCAGTCACTTAACACCAAACTTCTAGCAGAAATTTGCTTTGTCGTGAAGTTATAAACATTGGCTATTAACCCATGAAAATGGTCAGCTCTCCCTGGTCTGTTGGGAGGTCGGCCCACTGCATTTGCAGGGCCCACTTTATCTCTGCTCTTTGTTCTTAATAAACTCACTCCCTTTTGAAATGCTCTGTGTCTGGAAATTCTTTTCCAACCCGTACTTGGATTGCATCAACAGAGGGAAAGAAAAATGAAGTCAGAGCTTGAACCCACCTCTGTGGTGATTCAGAGCAAGTGGGCATCTCTACATGACCTGGAAGACAAGAGCTGTCCCTGCCCACACACATCACTACTTGCTAAGTAAACATAGGCGCATTGGAGCGAACTTGGCTAAGCCCTTGCTTTCCGGGAGACACCGTTCCCATTTTAGGGTAGTTTCTCACAAAACCCTAGAACCTCTCTAAATTGTATTATTTTTAGGGTCCTTAGGCTGAGAATGACTGAAAAATTATCTCAAATATGTCTCACGGCTCATGTGAGAAAACCAAGGAAATCGGAGTTGGGATATAATAACCTGAATGTCATCAGGACCGTCTTTGCTCTCTGCTTTTCTCTGCTCCTGGCTCCACCCTCTCAGGCAACCTTCTCCACAAGGCTGAACTCATGATGGCCAGCAGCTCAGCCACGATTATCTCAAGCAGAGAGCAAGAATGGGGACTTCCTGGTGGTCCAGTGGTTAAGGATCTGCCTTCCAATGCAGGGGACGTGGGTTCCATCCCCAGTGGGGAAACTAAGATCCCACATGCCATGGGGCAGCTAAGCCCGTGTGACCCTACACAGCCAAGTAAATAAATAGATAAATATTTATTAAAAAGAAGAAGAAAGGAAGGAAGAGGGGGGGAAGGATGTTCCCCAAAGCTTCAATGGGAGACTCCAACTGGCCCAGTCTGGGTACAATGATTATCATTGGACCACTCACCATGGAGAAGAAGGTGTGGTGGGTTGAATTCTGTCCCCAAAAGACAGAGTCAAGTCCTCATTCCTGATATCATGAGAATCTGACCTTGTTTGGAAACAGGGTCTTCGCAGTTGTAAGTAAGTTAAGAAGAGGTCACACTGGATCCGAGTGGTCTCTAATCCAATGGGTGGTGCCCTTATAAGATGAGGGAAACTTGGACACGGACATACACACATGGGGAGAATACCATGTGATGACAGAGGCTGAAATTAGACAGACACATCTGCAGACCAAGGCACGTCAAGATCACCAGCAACCACCGAAAGCTATGGCTTCCCAGGTGGTGCAGGGGTAAAGAATCTGCCTGCAGAGGCAGGAGGCGTGAGAGACACGGGTTCTGTCCTTGGATCAGGAAGACCCCCCGGAGAAGGAAACGGCAATTCACTCTAGGATTCTTGCCTGAGAAATCCCATGGACAGGTTACGGTCCCTGGGATCACAAGGGGTCGGACAAGACTGAGCACACAGACACACACACACACACACACGAGAAGGTGCGAGCAGATTCCCTCTCAGGGCCTCCCAGAGGTGCCAGCCTTGACAACATCTTGATTTTTGACTTCTAACGGTGTTATGGTAAGCCACCTGCTCCGTGATAGTTTGTTATAGCAGTCCTAGAAACTCATACAGACATGTAGGACCCAGGTTGACCAGGTACCTATAGCAGGGGTCAGCAATTTGGGGTATTATGAAGGACAGCCCCCAATGCACAGTTGGAGAGGATAAAGGGCTGTACCCCCAAAGAAGGGGGAGGTGCTCCACTAACAGAAAGTGGAAGTGTTAGTCAGTCAGTCATGTCCAACTCTTTGTGACCCAGTGGACTATAGCCCACCAGGTTCCTCTGTCCATAGAATTCTGCGGGCAAAAATCCTGGAGTGGGTAGCCATTCCCTTCTCCAGGGGATCTTCCCAACCCAGGGATCAAATTCTATCTCATCTCCTGCATTGCAGGCAGATGCTTTACCATCTGCGCCACGAGGGAAACCTCGCTTAACATAGGAAGAGGGTGAAGGGGCTGGGCAGACAAGTACATTAACATACGCTGTCATCAGCTTTGGCTGGATTTCTTGCCGGTGAAGAGAATGCAGAAAATGTTTATTCCCTCTTCCAAAGACGGTACAGATTCTTTGTTCCAAAGTCAAGAATTTAGCAGCCCCTGCAATTTGAACAGTTTTATTCTTTAGATGAGGATTGAAGTAATCTGATTTGCTTTGACACCCAGGGAGTTCATGGATTCATGCAGTCATGCAATTTGGCTGTAAGAAATGTTTTATTAATTACACCAAGGTATATAAAAAATTAAAAGTTAAGTTCCCATGATGTACATATTCTGTTTCA
The DNA here is from genome assembly GCA_006410615.1 of Neotragus moschatus. Taxonomy (NCBI): domain Eukaryota; kingdom Metazoa; phylum Chordata; class Mammalia; order Artiodactyla; family Bovidae; genus Neotragus; species Neotragus moschatus. The sequence goes on from SJYA01003046.1 coordinate 305,161, forward strand.
GTTACCTATCAGCTTTATCCTTTTATTTCAATCATAAAATTCAAATTATGTATCAAATAAAATAAAGATCCATTCCAATGAACTAAAATTAGCTGTCCTTTTAACATGCTCTTAAACTATTTTTAATTGATAACCTTCTGATATTAAATGGTCAGTTCAAAGATGGAAAAGCATTACTTAAAAAGAGTCATCTTCAAGCGGACACTCTCAGATGGCCTTAATGCTTAAAGATTCTATTTCAAGGCAAGCTCCGCCGCAGTTAGAATTCTAACAAATCCCACAGAACCCTTTAAACAGCCTAGGTGGCAAGGAATGTTCTCCAACACCAGGATCACTTTTTTTTTTAATCCCATTGCAATTTCTCTCAAAAAAATTATTTTTTATAATTGGAGGATAATTGCTTTACAATGTTGTGTTGGTTTCTGCCACACAACGCATATGAGCATAATTATATATATCCCCTTCCTTGTGAGCCTCCCTCCCCACTCCCATTACACTCCTCTAGGTCATCAAGGCTCACTTTCAAAGTGCAGAGCTTGCAAGTCAAAGTTAAAGGTAAGGAAATTAGCCATGTGAATATGCATTCAAATCAGCCAACAAGCACAGAATCTGCTGAGACCTCACTCGTGGTAGCTAATGTGCCGTGTGCCAGGGGCTACTGTATGCAATTTGTGGGTATCAGTGAATTCTCATGACACTCCCAGAAGTGAGTACTATTATTCCCCATTTTACAGAAGTAAACTGAGAAACAAAGCTTTACAGGACTTGCCCAGATCACTTCACTAGCGAAGCGCAGAGCACCAGGACTCTAAACCAATGGGCTCCAGAGGCCAGGGTCCTCACCTGTCCAGGACATAGTGGCCTTACCTCCTGCCTTCAAGGGGCTCGCAAGATCTTCCAAGGGATAAAACCCGTCCACGTGAAATCAGAGACCTTGATTAAGTCACTGCATTGCTTAATGGCATAGGGTGAAATGGTTCGTACAGAAATCATTCCTGCCGATCAGTGAGGTGTCTGACAACCACAGTGGTCAGGGAAGGTGGGAAAGGAGGTGACTGAGCCTGAAAGGACAGACTGAACTGGGTGTAGGGGAGCAGGATTTGGGTGCTCACAGCCCAGAGAGTCACAACTTGTCTCTTCTTTGTCACAGAACAGAGTTATCTGTTTCCTTTCGTGTAGCACAGGCCAGAAGTTACAGGTCAGCAGGAAACAGGACAAAACCAACCAGGTGAAAAGCTGCAAACCCCTGCAACAGGGTCACAGACTCATCTGGGTTTTCCTGAACTTCCCTGGTTTCTGCTGAAGTCCTGAGTTCCAGAGACCCTGTGTCCTGAGCAAATGAGGATGGCAAGTCAAATTCTAATCAGAGAAAGACAGCTTTGTGAAAAGAAACCGTTTAAAACAAAGCCTATGCCATGCACTTTTTACACTAGGTAAGGAAACCCCTCAAAATATTAAAACTGTGGAATCTGAGCTCCTCTGGTCACTGCTACATAGAGGCTGTGGAATCTGAGAACGGTCACCTCACCACTCTGAGCCCAGCTTCCTCACCTGCAAAATTTAAGGTTTGAAGTTGGGTGAGCTTCAAGGTCAAATTCAATGCTAATAACCAGCCTAAAATTCTTTTCTTTTTTTTTGGCCACACAGCATATGAGACCTAGTTCCCTGACCAGGGATCGAACCTGCAGCCCCTGCACTGAAGGAGCAGAGTCTAACCACCGGACCACCAGGAAAGTCCCAGCCTGATATTCTTGCATGTAACATCAGTGTTGGGGAGAGAGCCCTGGCCATAAACACACACACACACACACACACACATACACACACACCCTATACAAACACACACCTATGCACATCTATACACAGTTTTCTTATTTAGGGGAAGAATCTCATGCTGTACATTATTTTTCATCTGAGATATGAATTCATTGGAAATACTAAGATAAGGTTTCTTTCTTCACCACGATTCTTTCAGAGTTTTAACATTTCCTAATTTTACTTAGCCAGTCTTAATCAATTTCGCAAACAGTGATGGGGGGAAATGCTCTCAGAATAAACTGGCTGATAACAATCAGAAGCTAGTTTTCGTGAATGGTAGCCCTTATCTCCCAGACTGTGCCCCTCGGGAAGGCAAGATTCATAGGACTTAGACAAACAACGATGGGAACCCCACTCCAGAGAATACATCCCCTGGTGACTGTGCCACCACAGAGTTGCCACGTGAAGCAAGGAGTAGAATTTGTGTACCAGCTTGATTGCTGGAGGAACGCAGTGCAGGGCAGCTCAACAAAAATCTATTAGCATGTAGGCCAAAAGGAGGTGCAGCTCAGCAAATCCGACCGAAGTATAAGTGAATCACCTTCAATAAGTGGAGCAAAATGGCTCTGAACACTCCATTTTCCATGTTGATATTGGGGAAGGGGGCAGCCGACGCTCAGGTAACTTGCCAAACAGTAAATCACCCAACCCACCCACCAGTCGTATGTGCCCTGCCGCCACACTCTTCCTCTGTGTTTCCCGTTGGAACCAGGGCCAGCTTGGTTAATCAAGTCTTTGTCTCCTGAAATAGACCATATGCTCTGGGGAATAGACTCAGACTATGAACACTGATGCCCTTCTGACCTGACTCAGCTTTGTGCTCGGCTTGAGTTCCACCTGCGTCTCTGGAAGGCAGGTGGCAAATAAAAGCACAATTATGTTGTCTTATCCGCTGAAACTGGGATGCGTCTCAGGTAAGGGTCACACTGTCAATCAAAAGACAGAAGAATTTGATCCTGGGCATCTGGTATAAAATCAATAAATATTTCTTCTTTCCATATCAGCAAGAGGGATATCCTGTCTTCACTTTATAAGAACTAGTCCTACAGAGAGATTACAACTTAACCCCCAGCAAGCCATCTCTGATGGGCACCAAGCATTAACTTACTGTCATTTTATATCTCCAAGTTCAGTGTCAGTGTCTAAGGTCAAATTTATTTTGTTGTTGCTATTGTTATGGAGTAGAAAATAGCAATCCACTCCAGTATTCTTGCCTGGAAAATACCATGGACAGAGGAGCCTGGCAGCTACAGTCCATGGGGTCACAAAGAGTCAAACACAACTGATCAACTGTGCTTGCACACACACACACACATACACACACACACACACAAAAGAGGGTTAATGCCACAAAACTTACAAATAAAAGAAATTAAAAAAAAATTTTCGGGTTTGGGTTAGGCAAATATTTCTTAAGTAAGACACAAAAAACACAACTGATTTTTTTAATGTTTTAAAATTAATTAATTGGACTGCATGAATATTTAAATCTTCTGCTTCAAAAACCACTTTTATTGTTAAGACAGTAAAAAGACAAGCTGCAGGCTGGAAGAAAATATTTACAAAAATCTACCCAAAATATATAAAATAATTCTTATAACTCAATAAGAATAAAACAAATGGTCAAAAAATTTGAATAGACACTTCACCAAAGAAGATATATGAATGGGAAATCAGCACAATTATCATCAGGGAAGCACAATCATCATCCGCGAAATAGCTAAAATGAAAAAGGCTGACACCAACAAGTGTTGGTGAAGGTGGGGAGCGACTTGAACTCTTACTAATTGATAGTGGGAGTATGAAGTGATACAAGTCAGCTTCTTATAAAGGTAATGTACAGATACTACAAGAACCAGCAATTCCAATCCTAGCTGCTTACTCAAAAGAAATGAATGCATATTTCCACACAAAACATGCATGCAGACACTCAAAGTAGCTTTATTCATGACCGCCCCAAACTGGAAACATCCAAATAGCCACAAACAGGTGAAGAGAGCAACAAATTTTGATACACCCATACAAAAGACCACTGCTGCTGCTACTGCTAAGTCGCTTCAGTCATATCTGACTCTGTGCGACCCCATAGACGGCAGCCCACCAGGCTCCCCCATCCCTGGGATTCTCTAGGCAAGAACACTGGAGTGGGTTGCCATTTCCTCCTCCAATGTATGAAAGTGAAAAGTCAAAGTGAAGTCGCTCAGTCGTGTCCGACTCTTAGCAACCCCAAGGACTGCAGCCCACTAGGCTCCTCCATCCATGGGATTTTCCAGGCAAGAGAACTGGAGTGGGGTGCCATTGCCAGCAATAAAAACAAACACACTACTAATACACACAATATAGATGAATCTGAAAACTATCATATAGAATGGAAGAAGCCAGGCACAAAATACAGATATCCTGGGTGATTCCATATACTTTAAAGTCTAGAAAATGTAATCAACTCTAGAGTGATAGAAACAGACCAGTAATTACCTGGGGCCTGAAGTGGAGACACATTGACCATCAAGGGCACAAGGAGGTTGGATGTGGTGGAAACGCTCTGTCTTGATTTTGTTGGTGGTTATTTGTATACACTTATCAAATTCACCACAATTAAAACTGGTGCACTTTATTTTATGTGAATTTACTGAATAAAGTTGACTTTTAAATAAAAAGGGAGGGACAGGAATTGCCTAGAAGAGATATTAGCATACACACTGGCAACAAATTGAAGCATTCTTTCCAAGATGATCAGAGAACTGAGAGGAAATTTCTAAAAAGTAACCTTTCATGATTTCAGTCAATGGTTTTAAATGTCTAAATTCAACTCTGAGGACACAGTGAAAAACACTGCCCTTTATAATTTTAACAATCTCTAGAAAGCATTTTCCTTAAACCAATTTTGGTTCAGATTTTAATTATCGGCTAAGGATTTAGCAGGAAATAGACAGGGAAACAGTGGAAACAGTGTCAGACTTTATTTTTCTGGGCTCCAAAATCACTGCAGATGGTGACTGCAGCCATGAAATCAAAAGACATTTACTCCTTGGAAGAAAAGTTATGACCAACCTAGATAGCATATTCAAAAGCAGAGACCGTCTAGTCAAGGCTATGGTTTTTCCTGTGGTCATGTATGAATGTGAGAGTTGGACTGTGAAGAAGGCTGAGCGCCGAAGAATTGATGCTTCTGTGGTGTTGGAGAAGACTCTTGAGAGTCCCTTGGACTGAAAGGAGATCCAACCAGTCCTTTCTGAAGGAGATCAGCCCTGGGATTTCTTTGGAAGGAATGATGCTGAAGCTGAAGCTCCAGTACTTTGGCCACCTCTTGCGAAGAGTTGACTTATTGGAAAAGACTCTGATGCTGGGAGGGATTGGGGGCAGGAGGAGAAGGGGACGACAAAGGATGGCTGGATGGCATCACTGACTCGATGGGCATGAATCTNGGAAACAGTGTCAGACTTTATTTTTCTGGGCTCCAAAATCACTGCAGATGGTGACTGCAGCCATGAAATCAAAAGACATTTACTCCTTGGAAGAAAAGTTATGACCAACCTAGATAGCATATTCAAAAGCAGAGACCGTCTAGTCAAGGCTATGGTTTTTCCTGTGGTCATGTATGAATGTGAGAGTTGGACTGTGAAGAAGGCTGAGCGCCGAAGAATTGATGCTTCTGTGGTGTTGGAGAAGACTCTTGAGAGTCCCTTGGACTGAAAGGAGATCCAACCAGTCCTTTCTGAAGGAGATCAGCCCTGGGATTTCTTTGGAAGGAATGATGCTGAAGCTGAAGCTCCAGTACTTTGGCCACCTCTTGCGAAGAGTTGACTTATTGGAAAAGACTCTGATGCTGGGAGGGATTGGGGGCAGGAGGAGAAGGGGACGACAAAGGATGGCTGGATGGCATCACTGACTCGATGGGCATGAATCTGAGTGAACTCCGGGAGCTGGTGATGGACAGGGAGGGATGGCGTGCTGCGATTCATGGGGTCCCAAAGAGTCGGATACGACCAAGCAACTGAACTGAGCTGAACTGAGTTGGCAATCACCTGAAAGGATAAGCTCTATAGAAGCAGAACAGAGGAGAGGAAAAGGCTATGGAACATCCCCGTGAGCTGTGGCAAGGAGGCGCGTGAAGAAGCTGCAGGGAGCAAGAGAAAAGGCAGAAGGGTCCATCCTCTCGGGCACCCAGCCTCTTGGTCATGCTCCAGGAGCTGATTCCTTTGTTTTCCCATGGGTCAACCTGGGCAGCTTGGGGTGAAGCAAGGAACTTGGCAAATGAGTGGTCCAGAATAAGTAGCCCCGGTGGCCTAAGATGATGTGTACTCTCAGACCCATCTCTGTCATGTACGAGACTTCAGGTTGAAAGTCCAGGTGGAGAGTCTTTTCTTTAACCTGAAAACTCAACGCTTTCAGGCTGCTAAATGTGTTTTATCCTCCTACTCATACAAGCGCACTTAAATGACAAAACCTAAAACATGTATAAAGCTCGGTTTGGGTGTTTTGTTTTGTTTTGGCCACACTGCGAGCAGCGTGTGGGAGTCTTACTCCCCAGTTAGGGATGGAACACACATCCCCTGCAGCGGAAGGACAGTCTCAATCACTGGACTCCCAAGGAAGTCCCAAAGTTACGCTTGGATGTGCCTGAAGGTTGGCAAAATGTCAAACACAACTGAATGTATTTCCCAAATCAGGATGTTCAATTAATGCTCTAACATTGATAAGTCAGAAAGACATGCGTTATTATTAATTACCTTTATTTCATAAATTGTTTCTCAACTTCATTTCAGGGAAATCATAATTATATTTCTACAATTTTCACATAATTTCTGTGTTATTGATAGCAGTGACCGAAATGATTAAATAATCAGAATGTAATAATATTCCAATGTACAAAATTGGAATAAATTTTATTAAAAATACAAGTTAACAGAAAACAATAAAATGTTTAAATTGAAATTATTTTATGCTTTTAAAATAGGGGGTTTTTTTCCTAACATATTCCAAAGTGCTGAGGGGGGAGGCATAGGGTACGTATGGGAAAAATAAAATTTCTAATCAATGAAGATAAAAATTTTAAATCAAAAGTACTTAGAACTAAAGTCATTTAATTTTTTGAAAAGGTAATCAAGGCATATTAAATATATATTATAGAAGTAGAACTACTCATAATTTTAGCATTCAATTTCCATGCAGGTGCCTATATAAAAAAATAGACATCATGCTTCATTGGTTGAAAAATAATATGCAATGCTTCGAGCTTCCCTGGTGGCTCAGATGGTAAGGAATCTGCCTGCAATGCAGGAGGCCCAGGTTCAATCACAGGGTAGGGAAGATCCCATGGAGAAAGGAATGGCAGCCCACTTCAGTATTCTTGCCTGGAGAATTCCATGGATGGAGGAGCCTAGCAGGCTACAGTCCATAGGATATCAGAAGTTGGACATAACTGAGCAACTAACACTTTCCCTTTTTCTTCATGCATTGTTTTAATATTGCAGACTATTCTCCAGCTGCCATGTGTAATGACTGCAAATACCATGCTAATTTACGATATCCCTGGAACCAAGGATTGGAACACAAAGAGAAGAAAATGAATGTTGGCACTACTGGGAAGCAATAAGTCTTTATACAAGAATCTATTGTAAGTTAATTAAGGATAAATTAATTAAATTGTCTCTTCTTTACCTCAGTGCTCTGCTGCTCAAATCCTTACATAATAAAGCAGTTCCCACCCAGGTGGCAGCACAAGCCTCACCCTTCCTGGCATTTGGGGGCAGCTGCCTTTGTTCAAGAGCAAGACCTGCAGAATCTTTTCCCTAGGACCTGAATGGAGCTCTTCACTAAAGCAGATGCTTGGGTTTTTAATTAGCATTAAATCATACCGTTGCTAAGTGACAAAGCTGCCCACGTGTTCTCTAAGATGCAGGACCCTCTAAAACAAAGGGGTCAGGGCAAGATACCCTCTGCCCAGGTCCAAGGGCAGTCCTGCTTATAATATTTGTCTTAAAATTTTAGTCAATATATCTGCTTTTAAGATCTATTAAATACCTTTTTAATTATACAAGTAACATGAACATATTTCCTTATTGCACATTAAAGATCTGACTACAGCCCAATTCATAAATCCACCCCACCCCACTGTTAACAACTACAACTTCAGTACAAGTCATTCTAAATGCATTACATCATAGTAGTAGTTAATATTTTTTACATATTTACACTGTGTAATACATTTGCACATATTTACATTGTTCTAGGAATTTTATGTCCATCATCTTTTTTTTAATCCTCATAACAACTTCATGAGACAGCTACTTTCAATTCAGTTCAACTCAGTCATCCAGCCATGTCTGACTCTTTGGGACCCCATGGACTGCAGCGTGCCAGGCTTCCTTGTCCATCACCAACTGCCAGAGCTTGCTCAAACTCATGTCCATCAAGTTGGTGATGCCATCCAACCATCTCGTTCTCTGTCGTCCCCTTCTCCTGCCTTCAATCTTTCCCAGCTTCATGGTCTTTTCAAATGAATCAGTTCTGCCCATCAGGTTGCCAAAGTATTGGAGCTTCAGCATCAGTCTTTCCAGTGAATATTCAGGACTGATTTCCTTTAGGATGGACTGGCTGGATCTCCTGCTGCCCAAAGGACTCTCAAGAGTCTTCTCCAACACCACAGTTCAAAAGCATCAATTCTTCAGTGCTCAGCTTTCTTTATGGTCCAAATCTCACATCCATACATGACTACTAGAAAAACCATAGCTTTGACTATACAGACATTTGTCAGTAAAATAATATCTCAGCTTTTTAACTAGGTTTGTCATAGCTTATCTTCCAAAGAGCAAGCATCTTTTAATGGCATGGCTGCAGTCACCATCTGCAGTGATTTTGGAGTCCAAGAAAATAAAGTCTGTCAATGTTTCCATTGTTTCCCCATCTATTTACCATGGAGTAATGGGACCAGATATCATGATCTTGGTTTTCTGAATGTTGTTTTAAGCCAGCTTTTTCACTCTCCTCTTTCACTTTCATCAAGAGGCTCTTTAGTTCCTCTTTGCCTTCTGCCCGAAGAGTAGTGTCATCTGCATATCTGCGGTTATTGATATTTCTCCCAGCAATCTGGATTCCAGCTTGTGCTTCATTGAGCCCAGCATTTTGCATGATGTACTCTGCATATAAGTTAAATAAGCAGGGTAACAATATACAGCCTTGATGTACTCCTTTCCCTGTTTGGAACCAGTCTGTTTTTCCATGTCCAATTCTAACTGTTGCTTCTTGATCTGCATACAGATTTCTCATGGGGCAGATCAGGTGGTCTGGTATCCCCATCTCTTTAAGAATTTTCCACAGTTTGTTGTGATACAAACAGTCAAAGGCTTTGGCATAGTCAATAAAGCAGAAGTATATGTTCTTCTGGAATTCTCTTGCTTTTTCTATGATCCAGTGGATGTTGGCAATTTGATCTCTGCTTCCTCCGCCTTTACTAAACCCAACTTGAACATCTGGAAGGTCTCAGTTCACATACTGTTGAAGCCTGGCTTGGAGAATTTTGAGCACTACTTTGCTAGCATGTGAGATGAGTGCAATTGTGCAGTAGTTTGAGCATTCTTGGGCATTGCCTTTCTTTGGGATTAGAATGAAAACTGACCTTTTCCAGTCCTGTGGCCACGGCTGAGTTTTCCAAATTTGCTAGCATATTGAGTGAAGCACTTTCACAGCATTATCCTTTAGGATTTGAAATAGCTCAAATGGAATTTCATCACCTCCACTAGCTTGTTCGTGGTGATGCTTCTTAAGACCCACTTGACTTCACATTCCAGGATGTCTGGCTCCAGGTGAGTGATCACACCATCATGGTTATCTGGGACATTAAGATCTTTTTTGTCCAGTTCTTCTGTGACAGCTACTTTACATCCATGTATTCTTGTATTTACTTATAGAGGATCCGTAACAGTGTGTTTGTGTGTGTGTGTATCATGCTTAAGGCTTAGTCCTGAAACCTATTTTGTTGTCTTAACCTCAGAAGGGACTTCCCTGGTCGACCAGTGGTTAAGACTCCCAATGCAGGAGTATGGGTTCGATCCCTGGTCAGAGAATAAAGATCCCACACGCTACACAGTGTGGCCAAAAAATACTGATAATGTTAATAAGGCAAAATATATCTTGGAGACTTACTCGTGCAAGGACATTTAGATAATTCTTTCTTTCATAATAGCAAAAGGTAAATGTTAGTGAAACTTGCTTTGGGAGGAAACAAAAGTTTTCTAAAGATCTTCAGAATGTCCCATTTACTGAGATTTCTAATTTTTCGTTTTCTAATTAGCTTCAGCTTCTGAGATCCACAGGCAATTAGCCACCAGGTGGAAGGTTAACAGCACAGCTGGTCAAGGCAAAAATTTCCCTGTGAAAATGTCCAATTTGCTGGGCATCATCTTTCTCCCACCAGACAGCTCTCTAAATGAAAGAGCAAAAGTCCCACCAGGCTATTTCTGGATGATTTTCTAATAAACACATTGAATTATTCTACACAGGACCTAATAAATACAAAGAAGCAAAAATTAAAATATCCATACAATTATTCCTTTATTAAAGAAGCTCTTCTTACACTGGACTAAATCACCAGTCTCCTCAGTCCTCTCCCATAGCCAGCATCCAGGCACCACCAGCATGGTGGTGTCTTCTGAACTGTCCAAAGTGCCCCTGTGAGCCACAATACCCTCTTCCTTTGCCCTACTCCCACTTCCTTCTCCACTCCCAAAATAGGTAAATCGCTTCATAAGTGTACCTTTCAACTTGCTGTTGGGAGAAAACCGATGTATTTCACACTAAAAGTGAGTGCCTGATACTTCCCCTTTCAGAACTGTCTCAAGATGACTTGTTTTGTTATTTGCTTTTTTAATTCTCATTGGAGTATAGCTGATTTACAATCCTGTTAGTTTCAGGGATACAGCAAAGTGAATCAGTTATACATATACATATACCATTCGATTTTAGATTCTTTCCTCATATAGGTAAGCATGGCTTGTTTTAATCCAAAGCCTCTATTTGTGAATTGAGATTCATTTAGGGAGACTTTTAGGCACAGAGAGAAGGCCCAAATACTTCCTCCTTTTTATTGTTGTCAGTAGGAAAGATTAGCTCATTAATATTTAGGATGCATCAAACTTGGGCCAGAGAGTAGTGCAGAGAGGAGCTCAACATAAACAAACAAATAAAATGAACATCATGAACAAATCGAGGCTGCTGGGACCATAAACGTGCAGGCAAGAGATGAAAAGAGAAATGGGGCACAATACCCAGAGATTTGAGCAACATGGATATTTTTACCCTTTCTTCTCTGCAATAGCAAAGTAGAAATCAACTCCTTTATAAATCAGGGGTTTGGTCTTTAGCATGCTAGAACTTTTCTCTTTCTTCATGAAAAGAAGTACCAGGATAATTTTTCTATCACTTATTTGTCTCCAGGTTCTCACTGGGAGAGTCTCCCACTGTCACCGAGAGTCAGTTAGGAAAAGAAAATTCCTGAACACCCAGCCATGCAGGTCCTGTCTGGCAATTCTCCATGGTTTTAAGGCTTTCTCACCATTATGCATGGTTGGAGAGGGGAAATTTCCCGTTCTACTCCTCTTGAGTTCTTGTGGCTGCACTAATAATAAATTTGACACAAGGCTGATTGATGGGAGAAAAGAGAAACTAATTTTAACTTGGGCACATGGAGGTCTTACAGACATGGGGCCTAAGAAGTAGTCAAAGCAGGTAACTTTTGTATTTTTTGGACAAAGAAGCAATAAATGTGTAAGGAGTTTGACAGGACTAAGAAACTTAGGATTTAGAAGCTTAATGAGTGACCAGTTAAACAGAATTGGACCTGGGGTAGTACATTAGAACAATCACTACCTAGCTGGGTAACATGGGCAAGCCGGTGAACTTCAGTCGGGCTCTGTGACAGAAAGACCAGGAAGGAGGTGACTCAACAATATGCGAGGTTTCTTCCAACTCTAAAAATTCTGCGATTCTACAGGTAGCCCTACCTAAACAGCTAGAATAAAAATATTCTTCCAGGGACTTCCCTGGCATCCAGTGGTTAAGAATCCGCCTGCCAATGCAGGGGACAGGGGTTCAGTACTTGGTCCAGGAAAATCCCACCTGCAATGGAACAACTAAGCCCATGCATGGCAACTACTGAAGTCTAAGCACCCTAGAGCCTGTGCTTCACAACAAGAGAAGCCACCACAATGAGAAGCCCGTGCTTCACTACTAGAGAGNGGCACCACCAGCATGGTGGTGTCTTCTGAACTGTCCAAAGTGCCCCTGTGAGCCACAATACCCTCTTCCTTTGCCCTACTCCCACTTCCTTCTCCACTCCCAAAATAGGTAAATCGCTTCATAAGTGTACCTTTCAACTTGCTGTTGGGAGAAAACCGATGTATTTCACACTAAAAGTGAGTGCCTGATACTTCCCCTTTCAGAACTGTCTCAAGATGACTTGTTTTGTTATTTGCTTTTTTAATTCTCATTGGAGTATAGCTGATTTACAATCCTGTTAGTTTCAGGGATACAGCAAAGTGAATCAGTTATACATATACATATACCATTCGATTTTAGATTCTTTCCTCATATAGGTAAGCATGGCTTGTTTTAATCCAAAGCCTCTATTTGTGAATTGAGATTCATTTAGGGAGACTTTTAGGCACAGAGAGAAGGCCCAAATACTTCCTCCTTTTTATTGTTGTCAGTAGGAAAGATTAGCTCATTAATATTTAGGATGCATCAAACTTGGGCCAGAGAGTAGTGCAGAGAGGAGCTCAACATAAACAAACAAATAAAATGAACATCATGAACAAATCGAGGCTGCTGGGACCATAAACGTGCAGGCAAGAGATGAAAAGAGAAATGGGGCACAATACCCAGAGATTTGAGCAACATGGATATTTTTACCCTTTCTTCTCTGCAATAGCAAAGTAGAAATCAACTCCTTTATAAATCAGGGGTTTGGTCTTTAGCATGCTAGAACTTTTCTCTTTCTTCATGAAAAGAAGTACCAGGATAATTTTTCTATCACTTATTTGTCTCCAGGTTCTCACTGGGAGAGTCTCCCACTGTCACCGAGAGTCAGTTAGGAAAAGAAAATTCCTGAACACCCAGCCATGCAGGTCCTGTCTGGCAATTCTCCATGGTTTTAAGGCTTTCTCACCATTATGCATGGTTGGAGAGGGGAAATTTCCCGTTCTACTCCTCTTGAGTTCTTGTGGCTGCACTAATAATAAATTTGACACAAGGCTGATTGATGGGAGAAAAGAGAAACTAATTTTAACTTGGGCACATGGAGGTCTTACAGACATGGGGCCTAAGAAGTAGTCAAAGCAGGTAACTTTTGTATTTTTTGGACAAAGAAGCAATAAATGTGTAAGGAGTTTGACAGGACTAAGAAACTTAGGATTTAGAAGCTTAATGAGTGACCAGTTAAACAGAATTGGACCTGGGGTAGTACATTAGAACAATCACTACCTAGCTGGGTAACATGGGCAAGCCGGTGAACTTCAGTCGGGCTCTGTGACAGAAAGACCAGGAAGGAGGTGACTCAACAATATGCGAGGTTTCTTCCAACTCTAAAAATTCTGCGATTCTACAGGTAGCCCTACCTAAACAGCTAGAATAAAAATATTCTTCCAGGGACTTCCCTGGCATCCAGTGGTTAAGAATCCGCCTACCAATGCAGGGGACAGGGGTTCAGTACCTGGTCCAGGAAAATCCCACCTGCAATGGAACAACTAAGCCCATGCATGGCAACTACTGAAGTCTAAGCACCCTAGAGCCTGTGCTTCACAACAAGAGAAGCCACCACAATGAGAAGCCCGTGCTTCACTACTAGAGAGTAACCCCTGCCCGCCGCAACCAGAAAACGCCTGCACACAGCAATGAAGGCCAAACACAGACAAAAATTCAATAATTAATTAGTTAATTAATTAACTGCAGCCCATGAAATTAAAAGACACTTGCTCCTTGGAAGAAAAGCTATGACAAACCTAGACAGCATATTAAAAAGCAGAGACATTACCAAGAAAGGGCTGTCTACTCAAAGCTATGGTTTTTCCAGTACTCATGTATGGATGTGAGAGTTGGACTATAGAGAAAGCTGAGCCCGAAGAATTGATGCTTTTGAACTGAGGTGTTGGAGAAGACTCTTGAGAGTCCCTTGGACTGCAAGGAGATCCAACCAGTCCATCCTAAACAAAATCAGCCCTGAATATTCATTGGAAGGACTGATGTTGAAGCTGAAACTCCAATACTTTGGCCACCTGATTCAAAGAACTGACTCATTGGAAAAGTCCCTGATGCTGAGAAAGACTGAAGGTGGGAGGAGAAGGGGACAACAGAGGATGAGATGGTTGGATAGCATCACCAAAGTGATGGAAATGAGTTTGAGTAGTCTCCAGGAGTTGGTGATAAGCGGAAGCCTGGCATGCTGCAGTCCATGGAGTCACAAAGAGTTGGACATGGCTGAACTGAATTAATCAAAGAAAAAAAAAAAAACTCTTCTAAGTAAAAATATATGACATATTTAACTGCAAAAATGTTTGATATCTTACAAACTTTCTAAAGAATGAAATAGCATCCTATTTAGGTGATGCTAAAGACAATGGAAACCAAAACCAAAACCTCATTTTCAAGTGCCATAACCTAGAGTTCCTCTAAAAGATTCCCAGGAGAAATGCAGAAGTACTTTTTCTCATTATACTGACCATCATCCTGAAGTCTTACACATACAGTTTGGAATATGTGCCTTCAAGAATCCCAAGCTAATTTATATTACTTTTTAAAGTACCTTTCTTTGTGCCAAGTCACAGTGAGAAACAGTGAAAATAAATGCCTTTAAAACTTTACAGAACTTAAGTGTTTCTAAGAACAGCCTCACCTTCAGCCCATTCTGTCCAAAAGTACAGTACATTTCATAGTAATTATTGCTTCACAGTGGGATTTTCCAAGCATTTATTTTAAGTAAGCTCTAAACCACTATCTTTACACAACTTTTCAGAAACGTAAAACAATAATGTGTGCGTGTGTGCACACTAAGTCGCTTCAGTCATGTCCAGCTCTTTGCGACTCTATGCACTGTAACCCATCAGGCTCCTCTGTTCGTGGGATTCTCCAGGCAAAAATCTTGGAGTGGATTGCCATGCCCTCCTCCAGGGGATCTTCCCGACCCAGGGATCAAACCTGTGCCTCCTGCAGCTGCTACACTGCAGGCAGATTCTTTACCACTGAACCACTGGGGAAGCCCCAAACTGTAACAGCTAGTATTTGTTCAATGCTTCGTTTGGTAACAGCCTATATCCCAGTGTGTTTTGGCTTATTAATCTTAAGAAGAACCTCCCAAGCCAGGTACTATTTTTCCCCACTGTGAAAAAAGAAAAAAGTAGGTTCATGGCAGTTGAGTAAATTTGAGTTCACACACACACACAAATATAGAGTCAGGAATCCAGAGTCTGCACTATTATATAAAATAAGGTGCCTACAACCACAGAACCTAAGATATAAGATAAATCAGAAGCTAAGGTCAACAACTGACTGAACATTCTCTTCAGGCTCCCTGTGATGTTAAATCCTTGGGATTATTCTCTTGATCTTTGAGGTCTACCTTAATCAGATTGAGATTTTAAAGTTAAAAGATAGTATCACCCTGGGACCTCCTTGGTGGTCCAAGGGTTAGGCCTAATCTGCCTTGCAATGCAAGGGAAGCATTTGATGCCTTGTCGGGGAACTAAGGTCCCACATGTCACAGGGCAACCAAGCCAGAGTGCAGCAACCACTGAACTCACACGCCCCACCAACAGGTCCCACAGGCTGCAACTAAGACCCAACGCAGCCAAACACTGAGACAAATAAACAGCATCAGCCTGCTAGACCCAGGGAGACTCCATTAATTCACAGTTTCTCAGGCTGCAGTCATTTCCATACCATGTGTATGCTTTTTGCCATATTCATCTATCACTCAAACTATTATTTACTTAATGAGTGTGTGCACACTTGCTAGATCACTTCAGTTGTGTCCAACTCTTTGCGACCCTGTGGACTGTCGGCCAGCAGGCTCATTACTTTCATTTAAATCATCTACTTTATTTCAAAGAGTTATACAATATCTGAATTGATTGGTTTGGTATTCTAGCTGTATTTGTTTTAACTACTTTAAATATATAGCCACCTAAACTTTAAAAACCATTTGTATATCTCCTAAGATTATTTCTTGTTATATTTTTGGCAATATACATCACAATAGGAGCATGCTGCGATTGAAAACCTGAGGCTTCTGGAACTATGATAAAGATAGCAACAGCAAGGGCATTATCGGCTGATGACAGGAACCTTGTACTTAGAGAATGTCTTTACCAATAGGCACATGTGCAAGTATAAATTCAACCCATCCGTGTGTGACTTTTAAACCCTGATCAACTGTCATGAAGAATTGTGAAGAAATAAATATGGTTCCAGGGAATAGTTTTTGTGATCCTCTAAGATATGGTTGGAGAAGGCAATGGCAACCCACTCCAGTACTCTTGTCTGGAAAATCCCATGGACGGAGGAGCCTGGTGGGCTGCAGTCCATGGGGTCGCTAGGAGTCGGACACGACTGAGCGACTTCCCTTTCACTTTTCACTTTCATGCATTGGAGAAGGAAATGGCAACCCACTCCAGTGTTCTTGCCTGGAGAATCCCAGGAACGGGAGAGCCTGGTGGGCTGCCATCTCTGGGATCGCACAGAGTCAGATATGACTAAAGCGACTTAGCAGTAGCAGCAGCAGCAAGATATGGTTTGCTCTAACATTAAACATAACACTGCATAGCTTTTAGAATTAGATCTTATTAAGCTCTGCCCCCCCCATTAGAATTTTTTTCTAATTGTCAGATATTTGAGTTGACTTTGGAAGGGAAACTTCTCACTGTTTTATAGAGGACAGGATTTCAAGGTCTTCACCAATCTGGGAACTAAGTTACTGACACGTGGCGCCTCTGTACTTCTGTAAAAAGAAATTCCCATAAAAGAAATGGATTTTATCATAGCGTGTCATCCCAGTGACAGGAACATGCAGGCGTGAAGCCAGCAACTATGGCCAAATTCCATTCACTCATTTTTCCTCTCATCCTTACAGAATCAGGCTTATTCTTACATCTTAGAGTCTTGAGAGCTAATTAATCCCTCAGAAGAAAAAGGTGATGAGCCAGAAAAATAGATGAATCAGTAGTTAGTATTGACAGCTTTGAGACCACAATACATTTCCTGTGGACCTTGCAGGCAGTTTTAGAATGTACTGAGGAAGCAGGAGAAAGACATATGGGGTGGGGAGCAGGTACTAGGGAAAGCATCTGATGTTTTTCTCTATAACTGTCATCCTTATTTCATGTAGAGAAAGGAGCTTTAGACTCTAATAATGGAGGAAGGAACTATACAACCTTGTAATTTTGTCACATACACAACCATTTTACTCTATTCAAAGAGATAAATAGCATCATAACACTCAAATCATGTAGGCTTGAATTTATGTTACGGAGGTAAGCATGCCCACTGATACTTCCATAAGAAGTTTAATTTCCATTTGGCTTCTCTTTACAAACCACAGAATTTGTTCCTTAAACGAAATGTCTTTAGCATACATTAAAAGTATCTTCAAAACAGTCACCTTTTGTTTTCAAGTCAGCCCATGAGCCCTCTTAAAGAGTAAACTAAAGGGTGTTTAAAATAACTACTCATCTTTTTGACCTATAAATCGCACGAGACAGGCAAGATAAGAACTTTGGGATTTCAGAGAGAGATTTTCTGAAAATATGAGAAAACAATGTAACTCGATGGGGAGGTAGGAATATAGTCCTATAGTGCCATGATGTCAAATGTTAGCCCACAGATGTGGGTTTCTCCACCTGCCTAGAGTTTTGGAAAATTCAGTTAAACAGCTGCATTTAACAATTGGGAAGCACACAGAAACGTGTGGGTTTCCAACTACACTACCCTCCAGAAGGGCAGAGAGAGGAAGACAGGGGAAGCAGAGAGGGGCGGAAGTGGGGCGGGCGGTGTTAAGTCCAGCTGATGACAGAATTAAGAGAGCGCTGGGAAGTCCCAAGGTCTCCTGTCAGGAGCCAAACCAGCGTTAATATTGCCACGACCCTTCTTAGGAGGTGGGTAATGTCTGTAAGCAACATGTTGCAGGAGAGATGAGACGGGTCAACTTCTTCGTGCTTTCAAAACCGAAACTTTTCAGACACGTTAGAAGCCAACTCAGAAGCTATCTTTCCAGAGTTTCTGGGAGGTTGCTCAAATACAAGTTTGTAATATATATGAATGCTGCTGCGCAGCACTAAGTCGCTTCAGTCGTGTCCGACTCTGTGCCACCCCATAGGCAGCAGCCCACCAGGCTCCTCTGTCCATGGGATTCTCCAGGCAAGAACACTGGAGTGGGTTGCCATTTCCTTCTCCAATGCATGTGAACGTGCAACAANGAACTATATCCCATGTGCCACAACTAAGACCCAGTGCAGCCAAATCATAAATAAATAAAATTATTTTTTTTAAATATCTAATATCTAAAGCATACTTAATTTGCTCTCCTAATGGGTGGTCTGAACCCTCCCTCCTCCAAACTCTCAGAGCATTTATTGAACTCTCTGATGGAATTTCTCTCATCCTGGTATACATTATGGTTATTTAAGAACTTCTCAACCTTTGTGGGCTTCCCTGGTGGCTCAGATGGTAAAGAATCTGCCTGCAATGCAGGAGACCAAGGTTCAATCTCTGGGTCAGGAATGTCCCCTGGAGCAGAGAATGGCTACCCAATCCAATATTCTTGCCTGGAGAATTCCAAGAAAGAGGAGCCTGGTGGGTTACAGTCCATGGGGTTGCAAAAAGTCAGACAAAACCAAGGAACTAACAATTTCAACCCTTCCAGAGTTAAATGCCCTGAGAACTGTATGGTTAAAAAACAGATCTGGCTGCTGTGTAAGAAACATCTCCAAATAACAATGGCTTTAAAGAGATGGGGGCTCGTCTCTCTCTCATGTAATGCTGCAGGAGCAGTGTGGGGGCTGGAGGGCCGCTCTGCTCCGCTGTGTCATGCAGGGATCCAGGCACCTGCCATGTGTGACTCTCCATCCTCAAGAGTGTTGCCTTTATCTGTCTACAATAGCTCTACATCTTGCTACACTCCAACCAGTAAGAAGGGGGAACTGTGGCAAGAAGAAAGAGAAGTCCCTCCTTTCTAAAGGCAGAACCAAGTTAAAAGTTCTTTCATTATCATGACTCTAGGAGCTTGAATCCAGTGCTCTGTGACAGCCTAGAGGGGTGGGGTGGGGTGGGAGGTGGGAGGGACTCTCCAGAGGGAGGGGACGTATGTATACCCATGGCTGATACATGTTGATATATGGCAAAATCCAACCCGACACTGTAAAGCAAGTTTTATCTTCCAATTAAAAATAACTTTTTAAAAAAGCTTGTTCCCTGGCAAAGAAAGGGAGAGCCTGTAGGGAAAGAAAATGAACATTGCAAGGGACCATGTCTTAGGAAATACACTCAAAACGATGTGGTGTGCATGCAGACAACATTTTCTCATCCATCAAATATGTGTAAAATGCCACCACATGTCAGACACTGAGCTAACCCCTGGGAGTCCAGTGCAAGGTGTTTACAAGCAATGGGTGAATAAATGAATGAGCCCTTTTATGGAAGAGCAATCTGGAGGAAAGACCATGAAAATTTCATGAGGGCAAATAATTTAAAATATGGACACAAGTAATTTCTTCCCACAGTAGGTCATAGATAAAAACAGACATATTTAAAGCTGAATTTTCCATGACTTGCTGAAAAATATGGAAAATCAATTATAAAGAAAGTGAACAAATAGACCTGATTTATTGGGCTATGCTGCCACTAGAGAAATATATTACAGAGTCTCAATCCTGAATTTTTATTTTAATGACTTTTTCTGTGTTTTGCTCTGAGGCACATTTTTGCTTTTTCCCTATAGAAAATATACAACAACAACAAAAATTGTCACTCACTGCACTTAGATAAATATACAGGTCTAAAACCAAATTCTTTCTGTGTCTTCTATAAGATAAACATCCAAGGAGTTTAACCTGGGAGAGGAATCAAAAGTTCAACTCCAATTTATTATTATTTCTAATATATATATATATATATAGGCTGATAATAATGTCAGTTGGGCTGCCACTGGAAGGCATTATCATTTTCAGCCACAGACATCCCCAATTTGGCTTATCTCATTTCCCAAATTCCATTAAGATAGAACTTCCCGGATGGTGCCATCAACTCTCCACCTCTCCGCACCATGAAAAAGTCCAACAAATCATCTGCACTTAGCAAATTTTAACCAAAATGTGAGTAGTAATATGAATAGTCATATTAAAGAGTGAAATCTTAAAATTCAAATGTAAAAAAGACGGATGAAAATTCTGAAGTGGATTAAAGTGAAGCTGTATTTAGTTAGAATAAAGTTTTCTGTGCTCAGGCTTTATGTTTCAAAGAGGAAGAGGTGAGCCCTAGGAGCCTGTATTCTCTCCCCTAAGGTTGTTAACTGGTGGTGTTTTTCTCCACATACATTGCTCCTGAGAACCTGACTTCATTTCTCCTTCCTCTCCTTGGCACCTGACACACCCTACTTATTCAGTGTGCTGTTTCTAGGAGGGCAGCCGCTGTGCCCATTCTAGCATCTTCCTTCCAACTGCATTAGGCTTGACTGACAGGAATAGCTCATAAGCATTAGATAAAAGCTACTCATCTGGAGGAAGCAGAGTATTGTGTCTTTGAATTTTGCAGTTGTCATCTTCTGTGACTTAATTCCATGCTTATTTATTCTGCTAGGGTAGTAAAGCATTTGGTAGTGTGTGTGGCAAACAGTTATATTTATTTAGGACTTACTATAAGAAGGCACAATCCTAAGTCCTCTGAGGACTACGGAGACTCATTCGTTTATTTAAAATGCTTATGGGGCTGCCCTGGTGGCTCAGTGGTAAAGAATCCGCCTACCAAGGCAGGAGATACGGGTTCGGTCCCTGATCAGGAGGATCCTACATCCCAGTCTGCACAGCAACTGAGCCCATGTGCCACAGCTACTGAGCCTGTGCTCTAGAGCCCTGGAGCCACAACTACCGAGCCCACCCACCGAAGCACTGAAGCCCGACTGCCCTAGAGCCCGTGCTCTGCAACCGGAGAAGCCACTGCAGGGAGAGGCCTGTGCACTGCATCTAGGGAGTCGCCTCGCTCCCTGCAACCAGAGAAAAGCCGATGCAGCAACAAAGACCCCACCCAGCCAGAAGGAAAAATAAGTAAGCTAAATTATTTTTTAGAAATGCTTATGGGACTTCCCTGGTGGTCCAGGGGTTAAGACTCTGTGCTCCCAAATGCAGGGGGCATGGGTTTGACCCCCGATCAGGGAACTAAGATCCCACATGCTGTGGGATGTGGCCAAAAATTTAAAAGATTAATAATGCAGCAGTATCAGCTTATTAATTGTAACAAATGAATCATACCAGTGTAAGATGCTAATAATAATGGGAACTGAGTGCTGGGTATAAGGGAACACTACACCATCTTCTCAGTTTCCCTGAGAACTCCTAGATGCTCTCCCCAGCGTGATGCTTTTCAGCAGCTGCCCCTGCCCCACCTTGGCAGAAAATGGGAGGTTTATTCATTTGAATGGGTATAAAAAGATGGGGGCACCAGCCCTAGTTGAGGGACACAGTAAGATACTGAAAATAAGACTGATCTACATATTAATGTTGAAACACTCAGCTCTCCTCCCTGACTCAGAACCCAGGGGAAACCAGGCTTCTAACCCCAAGAAGGAGAATTTAAAATTATTCTCTGGCCAATTCAAATGAAAAGGCAAAAAAACAGTTAGGAGAAAGGGAGGAATCCCCAATGAAACGGTCCTTCCACCCATGGTGAGGCTCTCTATCAACAAGCCCAGTCCCACAGGGGTTCTTAGTGTCTCAAGCTTAAAAATAATTATCAGATATTTGAGTAAAATCCTTAACATGAAAGACACCAAAAATAGTAAAAAGCAATTTAGAAGAAGTAGACACTCTGAGAACAAAAGCTTCAAAGCCACATTTAATATTCCCGGAGCAATAAGAGAATAGTTTATCTCCATGAAATTAGAACAGGATGCTATAAAAATGGGGCTTCCGTGGTGGCTCAGCTGGTAAAGAATCGTCCTGCAATGCAGGAGACCTAGGTTCAATCCCTGGGTTGGGAAGATCCCCTGTAGAAGGAAAAGGCTACCCAGTCTAGTATTCTGGCCTGGAGAATTCCATGGACTGAATAGTGCATGGGGTCGTAAAGACTTGGGCATGACTGACTTTCACTTTCCCTGAGCACAAAGAAGAAAAAAGTAGAAAAAGAAGAAGAAAGGGGGGCTCTTGGGAGTTAAATTTTTTAGGAGCCAAAATGAAAAACTCAGAAAACAAAGCTCCAAAGGGATGAAAAATATTAGAGAAAGAAGAACAGTAGACCAGTTGACCAGACCACTCACATAAGAGGGGTACTCCCAGGAGAGAACGGAAAAACCAAAGGGAAGAAGATTGACTTCTGTTTCAAGAACATTCTTCAGAATTTGAAGGATGAGTCAGCAGGTTGAAAAGACAAGTGGCAGTGGATGCAGATAGACGCACACCCAGACACAGGATCGTGACTTTCTGGAATATGAGAGACATGGTCTAGCCAGACATGATAGTTCCATGCCCTCCTTGCCAATGACTGGCTCAGGACAGGGCACGCAGTGCATGCTAGCCACTGAGACATGAAGGGAAGGATGCATTAGCTTTCCGAGAAAGGCCTCTCGATAACTGACACAGATGCAGGAAGAAAGACTTCCCTTTGATGCTTCTGGATGTTTGGAACTGCCCTAGCCATCTTCAAACCACAGCTTAAGAGGACACACNTGGCATCACTGACTCAATGGACATGAGTTTGGGTGAACTCCGGGAGTTGGTGATGGACAGGGAGGGATGGCATGCTGCGATTCATGGGGTTGCAAAGAGTCAGACACGACTGAGCGACCGAACTGAACTGAACTGAACATCTTAATTCTACTGTATTTTGCTTTATTTATTTCAAGGCTATGGGATTAGGGGCATATGTCTATAATCATTAGATCTTCTTGGTTTATTGTGCCTTTCTTCAGCATAGAGAACTTATCTTTGATGCTTTTCCATAAAATTATTTTGTTTGATACTAAAATTGCTCCGTGAGCTTTAGCTGCCGCACGTATCTCTTTTCAGTGTATCTGTGTCCTTCTGTTTCAAGTGTAAATTGGTAGATAATATGCCACTGGATCTCGGGATTCTCTCATCCCAGAATCTCTGATTTTGGCAGTCATCCCTCTTTCACAGGACTCTTGCTTCTCAGAGGTCTCGTTTTTAAAATTATTTAAACCTTTTATGTTGGGTGTAGCCAACTAACAATGCTGTTTCAGATGCACAGCAAAGCAACCCAGCCATACATATACATGTACCCATTTCCCCCCAAACTCGCCTCCCTTCCAGGCTGCCACATAACACTGAGCAGAGTTCCATGTTCCATACAGTAGGTCCTTGTTGGCTATCCATTTTAGATATAGCAACGTGTACATGTCTATCCCAAACTCCCTACTATCCCTTACCCCCATTCTTCCCTGCCTCGAACCATAAGTTCATTCTCTATGTCTGTGAGTCTGTTCCTGTTTTGTAAATAAGTTCATTAGTATCATTTAAATTCATTTGTATAGTTTCTTTTTAGATTCCACATATAAAGGATATCATAGGATATTTCTCTTTCTCTGTCTGACTTTCTTCACTCAGTATGACAATCTCTAGATCCATCCATGTTACTGCAAATGGCACTATTTCATTCTTTTTAATGGCTGGGTAATATTCCATTGTATATATGTACCACAGCTTCTTTATCCATTCCTCTATCAATGGACATTTAGGTGCCTTCTACTCAAAAGTCTCTTAATTGTTCTTCTGCATTCACCATTATTCCCTTAAGACTAACTATTTCTTGGCTAGTGATGGCTCTCTGGTTAGGAGAATAAGCCCTACCTTGTGCTTCTCCAGGTGAGTTGGAGATACAGACACAGAAAGTCCCAACTGGGGCTTTCCTGCCTGGTCACCCTGCAGGGAGAGCAGTGATAGGCGCTCTGGACACATGGCAGTGGGCCCTCAGCCCATCAGCATGTTCATCTGCCTGCTAATGTATGAGCTGATTGAGATTTCAGAGTTTCAAACAGCCCGAGTTCGGAACCAGCCATATAAAGCAAAGGTTTGCTAACTGCCCTGGTTCACCAGGGTGATGTAAGACAGCGAGAAAGCCCAAGTATAACCAGGGTGATGTAAGACAGCAAGAAAGCCCAAATATAACCAGTCCCAGTCTGCTATGGCTTTCGCTTCCTACCTTGAACCCATCTCTCCCCTTTCTCCCAAGAGTTTAGGGTCAGCTGTAGAGGGAGGTTTTGAGCACCAATCCCTCCCTAACTCCTCTCAGCATCCTCAGGGTCAGATTCAGAAGTTGTTGGTTTCCTTGACCAGAAAATAAATTCTCAATAGCCCATAACAGGGATGTATTTTTTCTTGCAAGATATTGTGCAACTGTTTGTTGCCTGTAAATCAACTTAATCTAGATATTTAGCCTCTCCCATGGTCAGGCTGGAGAAGGCAATGGCACCCCACTCCAGCACTCTTGCCTGGAAAATCCCACGGACAGAAGAGCCTGGTANGATACAGACACAGAAAGTCCCAACTGGGGCTTTCCTGCCTGGTCACCCTGCAGGGAGAGCAGTGATAGGCGCTCTGGACACATGGCAGTGGGCCCTCAGCCCATCAGCATGTTCATCTGCCTGCTAATGTATGAGCTGATTGAGATTTCAGAGTTTCAAACAGCCCGAGTTCGGAACCAGCCATATAAAGCAAAGGTTTGCTAACTGCCCTGGTTCACCAGGGTGATGTAAGACAGCGAGAAAGCCCAAGTATAACCAGGGTGATGTAAGACAGCAAGAAAGCCCAAATATAACCAGTCCCAGTCTGCTATGGCTTTCGCTTCCTACCTTGAACCCATCTCTCCCCTTTCTCCCAAGAGTTTAGGGTCAGCTGTAGAGGGAGGTTTTGAGCACCAATCCCTCCCTAACTCCTCTCAGCATCCTCAGGGTCAGATTCAGAAGTTGTTGGTTTCCTTGACCAGAAAATAAATTCTCAATAGCCCATAACAGGGATGTATTTTTTCTTGCAAGATATTGTGCAACTGTTTGTTGCCTGTAAATCAACTTAATCTAGATATTTAGCCTCTCCCATGGTCAGGCTGGAGAAGGCAATGGCACCCCACTCCAGCACTCTTGCCTGGAAAATCCCACGGACAGAAGAGCCTGGTAGGCTGCAGTCCATGGGGTCACTTAGAGTCAGACACGACTGAGTGACTTCACTTTCACTTTTCACTTTCATGCATTGGAGAAGGAAATGGCAACCCACTCCAATGTTCTTGCCTGGAGAATCCCAGGGACGGGGAGCATGGTGGGCTGCCGTCTATGTGGTCACATAGAGTGGGACACGACTGAAGCGACTTAGCAGCAGCAGCAGCATGGTTAGGCTAGTGGGAAAATACAAACTCTCTTTCTCTTGATTTTCAAAAAATGATCTATTCACAATGTTTCGGAATAAAAAATATATCTAAAAAGTGATACGGTGAAAATCTTCCCATCCCCAAATATAACCACTGATAATGGTTTGTCATCATTCCAGGGTTTCATTATATAAGCAAGAGTATATATATATATATATATATATATTCAGAAACAAAGGTAAGAATGTATTATACATATAAATACACAACACAGTCTTAATGCTCACTTTTTCTGCAAAGGACAGCATACTCTACAATCTAACCAGCATTTCCCCTATGTTATTTCACTTAACTATCTGAGAGATCTTTCTCTACAAAAAGGTCAAGCATCTTTTTCACAGTACTACAGTCTCACATGGTGTGGAGAAGTGTGATTTATCTAAGCATTTCCCACTGATAAACATCGAGGTTGTTTACAATCTGGGCCATTACAAACCATGCTGCATTGAATGATACAGGGCATTTAAATAAAGGTGGGAGGGAGGGAAAAAAACAGCCAAAGCATTTCATATTGTGAGTCTTTCTCAGTACTTTCTTTCTCCTGCTGCTGCTGCTTCCTGCTGCATTTTTTTTCCCCCTGGAAGCCACAAGTGAATGCTTGATTGCAGCTTCTACATTGTACAGGGTCATTTTAGCAGTTGGAATTACACAATAAAATAGAAAAATGTACATTTGTGAGTAGCAACAGCAGCAGCAAATCTTACATTTGTCCAGTGCTTTCTGCAGCCACAAGAGCTGAGACAGCAGGCTGGTGGGGGCTTTGAAAGCTCGACACACAATGACAGTCAACTGAAGACCCCTCCTTTCTGCCACAGCAGCCTAACAGGCCCAGGGTTTGCTGGTCAGGCCGTTCTTACAAGGGCTATGGAAACCAAAGAAGGCACACACGAATTTTATCCTTAATGTGCTCCAGCTTTCAAAAACCCACTGGAATATATACATCAAAGAATTGAAAGCAAGGACTAAAAGTGCTATTTGTTCACCTACAATCAAAGCAGAAGTATTCACAATAACCAAGGTGTGGGACAATCACAATGTTTACTGACAGATGAATGGATAAACAAAATGTAGTATGTGCATGTTAATACACTGGGATGTTTTTCAGCTTTCAAAAGGTAGCATATAGTCTGACAAATGCTACAATATGGATGAACCTTGAGGACATTAAAGTGTTAGTTGTTTAGTGATGTTCAATTCTTCGTAACCCCAGGGACTGCAGCCTTCCAGGCTCCTCCACCCATGGAATTCTCCAGGCAAGAATACTGGAGTGGGTAGTCATTTCTTTCTCCAGGGTACCTTCCCCACCCAGGGATTGAAACTAGGTCTCCTGCATTGCAGGCAGATTCTTTACCATCTGAGCTACCAGGAAAGCCTAGACATTATGTTCAATGAAATAAGCCAGACACAAAAGGACAAATAATGTATGTTCCCACTTACATGAGGTACCTAGAGTCATCAAATTCATAGACACAGAAAGCAGACCAGTAGCTGCCAGCATTTGGAAGAGAGAGGCAAGTTACTGCTGATGGGAACGGAGTTTCAGTTTGCATGATGAAAAGAGTTCTGGAGATGGATGAAGCAGATGGTTACACAACAGTGTGAAAATATTTCATGAGACAGTACTACACTTAAAATGGTTAATATGGTACATTTTATGTTAGGTGAATCTTGCCACAATTTTTTAAGCATGTAAAGAGTAAAAAACACAAACCATTAGTAGCCTCCTGATTGATGTCGGTCTTTCTGTATCAGCAACTGTTAAGTAGAGCCTTTTCTGATCAAATCATTTCTCTATGATCCTTTTTCCCACAATCAGTGAAGGGAATCATGAAGGAAAGATCTTATCGTGAGGATGGTGGAAGTGAGACTGCAAGTTAATATTAATCAAGCCCCCACTGAGCCGGGCACTAAGCTCAGCTTCTTTATCTCATTCGGCCCTTATTAAAGCTCTTCCACACAATCTTCATTTCGCAGATAAGAAAACCAATGTTCAGTAAATACGAAAGAAAAACAACTGAAAATTATTAGTACTCATAAGAGTGAAGAGTTAGGCAACTGACATGAGATTATGAGTAATAATCAATACTTGCCCGTGTACTAACAATATCCAACTTTAAATTGTTTTTAAAAAATCATCACATCCACAGCAGCAAAAATTACAAAATACTGAGGAAACATTGCAAAGAAATATAAATAAGAGAGGGACTAGGACAAGGGGATAGAGTGAAAACTTCACTTTTTACTTGGTGCAACAGACTGAACATGCATATTTCCCCCAAGTCCATGTTAAAATCGTAACCTCCAACTTTGCCAACAAAGGTCCATCTATTCAAGACTATGGTTTTTTCCAGTGGTCATGTATGGATGTGAGAGTTAGACTGTGAAGAAAGCTGAGCACCAAAGAATTGACACTTTTGAACTGTGGTGTTAGAGAAGACTCTTGAGAGTCCCTTGAACTGCAAGGGGATCCAACCAGTCCATCCTAAAGGAGATCAGTCCTGGGTGTTCATGGGAAGGGCTGATGTTGAAGCTGAAACTCCAATACTTTGGCCACCCGATGCAAAGAGCTGATTCATTTGAAAAGACCCTGATGCTGGGAAAGATTGAGGGCAGAAGGAGAAGGGAACAACAGAGGATGAGATGGTTGGATGGCGTCACTGACTCAATGGACATGAGTTTGAGTGGACTCCAGGAGCTGGTGATGGACAAGGAGGCCTGGCGTGCTGTGGTTCATGGGGTTGCAAAGAGTTGGACACGACTGAGTGACTGAACTGAACTGAAAGTGATGATATTAGGAGGTGGAGCCTTTAGAAGGTAATTAGGTCACAAGGGTGGAGCCCTCACAACAGGGATTAGCACCCTTATGAAAAAAGACCTCAGGGAGCTCCTTCACCCCTTCTGACATGTAGGACACAGTGAGAAGACAGCCATCTACAAATCAGGAAAGTGGGCTCTCACAAGACACTGAATCTACCGACGCCTTCCTCTTAGACTTCTCAGCTTCTAGAACTGTGAGAAACAAATTTCTGCTGTTTATAATACACACAGTCCGTGGTAGTTTGTATAGCAGTCCAACAGACTAAGATATCTCATATTGCTTCTGTATAATTTTATATTCATGGGATTTCCTTGGTGGTCCAGTAGAGACGACTCCGTGTTTCCTCTGTAGGGGATATGTGTTCAATCCCTGGTTGGTGAACTAAGATCCCACAGGGCATGATCTTTTGCAGTGAAGCCAAAAATAATAGTAATTTTATATTGTATTAACATGAAATTTCTGCCTAGTGAAAAAAAATAAATGATGTGCTGGGCCTAAAGTAAAGACCTCTCCAGGTTGCTGTGAAGCCCAAATGAGATCCAGCACAGTGATGGCTTCTCCCAGTGCCCGATACAATAACTGCTCTGTGGATGGAGATTTCTCTTAATTCTGTGAATGGAGAGCCAAATATCAGGCAAGTTGATGCTGACAGTGGTTAGAAATACTTCTTTGAGTGAGATATAGTTTAATTTCCAATTTTATGCAACAATTTTTTTATAACTATGTATTTACGTAAAGAAAAGGAACACAATGAGAATAAAATATTTTGCAATATAATAATTACAGAAAATGTGTATGAGTTCATCAGTTCAGTTCAGTCACTCAGTCGTGTCTGACTCTTTGCAACCCCATGAACTGCAACATGCCAGGCCTCCTTGTCCATCACCAACTCCCGAAGTCCACCCAAACCCATGTCCATTGAGTCAGTGATGCCATCCAACCTTCTTATCCTGTCGTTCCCTTCTCCTGCCCTCAATCTTTCCCAGCATCAGGGTCTTTTCCAATGAGTCAGTTCTTTGCATCAGGTGGCTAAAGTACTGGAGTTTCAGCTTCAACATCAGTCTTTTCAATGAATACCCAGGACTGATCTCCTTTAGGATGGATTGGTTGGATCTCCTTGCAGTCCAAGGGACTCGCAAGAGTCTTCTCCAACACCATAGTTCAAAAGCATCAATTCTTCAGCACTCAGCTTTTTTTATAGTCCAACTCTCACATCCATATATGACCACTGGAAAAACCATAGCCTTGACTGGCAACCCACTTCAGTATTCTTGCCTCGAGAATACAATGGACAGAGGAGCCTGAGCGGACTACAGTCAACAGGGTCGCAAAGAGTCAGACACAACTGACTGACTTCATTTCACTTCACTTTGACTAGACGGACTTTTGCTGGCAAAGTAATGTCTCTGCTTTTTGATATGCTGTCTAAGTTGGTCATAACTTTCCTTCCAAGGAGTAAGCATCTTTTAATTTCATGGCTGCAGTCATCATCTGCAGTGATTTTGGAGCCCAGAAAAATAAAGTCAACTGTTTCCACTGTCTCCNGGTGGGGAAAAAAGCTAAAAAGGAACAAGAATATTCTGGAAGATACTATTGCTTGGTGAGAGACAACATTAGGTGGGTTACTTTGCTCCCCTTCTCCCCTTCTCATATACATAATTTGGATTTAAGGCTTTTAGAATGTAAATAGAGAGTCTGAACAGATTTGTGAGGGAATAATACACTAAAGCCAACAATTACATGTTCTGAAATTAAAGTTTCATGTTCAAAGGCAAATTTCACTTTTTAACTTTTTATTTTATATTGGAGTATAGTTGATTAGGGTCTTCCCTGGTAGCTCAGCTGGTAAAGAATTCGCCTGCAATGCAGGAGACCCTGGTTCAATCCCTGGGTCAGGAAGATCCCCTGGAGAAGGGACAGGCTACCCACTGCAGTATTCTCGGGCTTCCTTGGTGGCTCAGATGGTAAAGAATCCACCTGCAACTTGGGAGACCTGAGTTAGGAGAAGGGCATGGCAACCCACTCCAGTATTCTTAACTGGAGAATACCATGGACAAAGAGCCTGGCAGGCTACAGTCTATGGGGTCGCAGAGAGCTGGGCTAGACTAACTGACTGAGCACAGCACAGCACATCGCTGATTAACCATGGTGTGGGTTTCAGGTGTACAGCAGAGTGATTCGGTAATCCACATACATTTATCTATTTTTCAAATTCAACAACTACAAAAAACCTCAAATAGCCAAATTTCATTTTAAAATGAGTAAGTGAAATGAACAAATACTACAAAAGAGATTTAAAAGACTGCTAACGTTAGCTACATAGGCCAGATCAAGTTCTAAAGTAAGATGTATGTCCCAAATGAAAACAAATGACTGCCATACAAATCATATACACAGCATAAACAAGACAACTCAAAACTTCCTGAACTAGGAAGCCTTTCCAGAAGATTCTGAAGGGTCAGAAACTGGATCATTAGCCTTACATGATCATATACGCAAGCCATACTTAAATGGCATCCACTGGTGAAACCAGTTTGCAGTTTAGAACAATTTACCCCCTTTTGCTTAAAGAAAAAAAAAGGTCAATGTATTCTAACAGAGGAATGTCTTCTAGAATTCATATTTCCCATCACTGTTTCTTTTTTTTTTAATTTAGCTTTTTAGCAGAATTATTTTTGGCCTGAAAAAAACAAAACCACCACTTTACTAGGTAGCTAAGTGACTGAGTTAAATCTACTTGAAACATACAGGTTGGGAGATACCAAAACTACCATTCAGGAAACAGAATCTTGAAGGTGATTTTAAGGTTGAAAAGAAGTTGTACAAAGACTCAAATAAAATCAAGGGAAGGAAGTCTTATTTCCTTAGCAACTTCCTATATCATTTGACCTCTGAGAAATCTTGCACCTGTTCAGTGATTGAATTTAAAATCTAATGCACATGTTCACGAAGCTTTCTCTGAAAGGAGGTTCATCAGCAGGGGCTTCGCTGAGTGCTAAAAGAATCCGCCCGCCATTGTAGGAGACACAGGTTCGATCCCTGATCCAGAAAGATCCCACATGCCTCGAGGCAACTAAGCCCGGGAGCCACAGCTACTGAGTCTGTGCTCTAGAGCTGGAAGCCACGACTACCGAAGCCCACAAGCCCTAGAGCCTGTGCTCTGCCACAAGAGAAGCCACGGCAATAAGAAGCTCAAGCACCACAGCTCGAGAAAAGCCCTCGCAGTAACAAAGACCCGGCACAGCTAAGAATAAATCATTCATTTTTTTTAAAACAGTAAAAAAAAAAAAAAAAGTTGATCTATCTGATCAGCCTCCATGATGTATGTATGGTGTATCTATCTATACCCACACACACACGCATATGTATATGGAAAACTGAAAACAACAAAAAATAAGTGAAAGTAAAAATCAATTTGACTTTATAGGAGATTGTTCCCATAACAGAAAAAATTCAAGAAGCAGTAAATGAAAAAGGGAAGTTCCGAATATTATAAGGTGACCCCATTTTACTAAGGAAAAATGCGAAATGGTGAGAGTAGAATGCGTGGGATTGGTCTTTTCTCATTTATGCGTCTCTGCGTTTTCCAAATTTTCAGTCCAACATAATGCCAAGAGCTAGTTCATGTTTATAAATTTCAAGGCCCGTGAGAATTGCCTGTGCTGATAAATAATGTATTTCCACACAGAAACAAAATGATGATGCCACAGACAGAGGACTGGACTTTGAGGGAGAAGACGTGACTTCAAGTCCCAGCTTCACCGCTCACTCCTCCGAGTCACTGCAGACAAGTCCCAGCACCTCTGGGAATCTCAGTTCTCTCATCTAATTAAAGATGGAGATGCTCATCCCCAGCTTGTCTCCCTCCCTTAATTAGTGCAAAAATCCAATGCAAAAATTTCACGAAAGTCTTCTGCTAAGAGGAAAGTGAGGTTCAGCAAAAGGAGTAACGGTAACTATTAAAGCTTCTTGTAAAGTTTTTTTATGGATCTGACTCAAGTTTATAAAGTTTTAAGACTGTATTTTGCATCAGAAAAAAAAATATCCATCATCACCACCACACATGTTCCCTCAGGTGGGACAAATGTGGGATCCTGACAAAGTACCAAAGCAGGAGTGTTGGACAGGTAGGTAGTATCCACCCATCGAGAGAAAAAACAAAACGTTTTCACAAGTCACTAGAGTGAAGAAACAGCTGTCCCAGGTCCCTAGTGGTACCTTATCAACAGTTACACGAGGCAGAAAAAGACAAGGGAAGGATACTGTGGGAGATATAGCCACATGTGAAGAATAGGAGAATTTTTTTCCAGATGATAACACACTCTTCTCTCTTCCAAATCCACTAAAGAAAGAATATTGGTTGGCAACCTCTAAGACTTTGTCCAAACATTGGAGGAAAACTAAAAGCTTGAATTTTCATCTCATTTTTTAAAA
Source organism: Neotragus moschatus (assembly GCA_006410615.1). Lineage (NCBI taxonomy): Eukaryota > Metazoa > Chordata > Mammalia > Artiodactyla > Bovidae > Neotragus > Neotragus moschatus. Next base: position 337,859 of record SJYA01003046.1, read on the forward strand.
AATTTTCTTTTCTCTACTCTAACCACAATGCCACCAGTTACTTATAATGTGATCTTGGAGGTCACTCCATATTGCTGATCTCAGTTTCCTTATCTATAAAATGGGCCGGTGCCACTCTGAGGCCACAAATGCCAGAGTTACATAAAAAGGAGCTATTCCCTTTGGGATTCAAAATGGACACAAATGAACTTGGGCTCAGGAGATTGCAACGCTGGTCTTGTCACTATCTGCAACCCTGACCAGGCCCCCTCCCCTTTCTGATCCTCAGATTGCCAAGGACTTGTTCGGAGGAGTCCTGTGCCCCCAGCTCCAGCCACAGTTCAAGCTCTGCACATCCGCTGATCTCCCAGACTGGGCTATTTCTAGCCAGCGTCACCTGTGCTAGGGTAGCAACCCAGTGTGACAAGCTGACCTTGTACAGATAGTGCTGCCAGCCTGCCTGGCAGTGATACAACTGGGCTGTTCTTATAGTTACAAAAATACAGACTTACGTCGAACTGTCCACGGCTCGTATTGTCCAATAACATTCTTCATGGCCAAAACTAAAATCTGTGAATTCCAAGTCTTCTTCCCACTTCTCCTCCAACTTCTTCCCAAACTGATCATGTAATTTTGTTTAAACTATCCTGAACATTTGTTTCCAGACCTTCACTCTGTAACTCTCCCAGGATAAACAATCCAGGATATATAAATCTTTGTCCATTTTTTTTAAAGACTCTGTTTCTCAGAGTGAAATTACTGGGTTAAAAGGTACAGACCATTTTAAGGCTCTTGATACATATTACGCCAAATTGTCTTCTGGAAAAGAAGTATCAGCTGATATTTCTGCCAGCAATGGATGAGCTTTCATGCCAATCTTTTTTTTTTTTTTTAATTTGGCATTATGAGCAGTTAAAAACACAAGTTCCTTCTTTTACATTTTAATTTGTATTTTTAAGGTAAGTAATGAGGATGAACATTTTATTTCAAATGTATGAGTCTGTTTTAGTGACTTATCTGTTCATGACCTTTTAAGATATTTTAACTTGCTAAAAATTCATCAAAGAAAAACCTGTGGAGTAATTTCTTCCACAGCTAAAAAGGATGGGACAGTTAATTGCAGACAAAAGTTAAAAGCTGTGAAATTGATTAATGTGAAACGAACATTTTAGCCAAATATTGTTAACACACACATTGTTTATAGAAATTAAAGCATATATACTCTTATTTTTGTGAAATTTTTTCTTGACTTAAAGCAGTTTTAAGAAAAACTGATCTTGTTCTCTACTTCGCCATACTAAATATGCCTTATGAAAAATGGTATCTTTTCTTTAGATGTGACACTCTTAAAATGAAATAAAATTCAAAAGCAAAAAAATAAAACTGAACACTTCAAAGTTGGTTGGGATCTGCACTTTGCAAAGCTAAACAACAGTTATAAAATAAAAACTTCTTTAAATATTCATTTCCCTTTGGGGCCTGGCAAATGGGAATTTAGTTCTAGCTAACTGCACACATTCACTCTTGCAATTCAAGAAAGTTCTTTCCAGAACTTTAAGACATGCCAAGAGGAGACTTCATGCTCCTCTTTCAGCTCCAAAGAAAGTGATGACAGACGTGACTCTACAATCCAGCCAGCAGACTGGACTTAATTCTCTGCAGATAAGCCCCACACGGTCAACTATCGATGCCCAAGGATTCAGAAACCTTCATCTTTACAGACTTCATCTGGAGGGGACAGAGACTCAGATTCACCCATTCAAAACTCATCATGTACAGTCGAGGTAAACTCTAATTTTCAGTTGGCAAAATATTGTCATTTTCTAGAGAATAAAACTCCACAGGCCCCAGGCAATAAGAAGTAAAGATAGAGGGAGATAATCACACACAGTCATCCAAAGACCATGGCCTGGGTAGACTCAGGTGTTGACAAAACTGACTGGGAAAAGAGGGAAAAAAATGGAGGCATTGAGGGCTTGACTCTGAAATCTGTTGAAAAATGAAAAGTGGCATCAGAAAATGAATTTTAACGGAAGTTCAGTGAAAGGTACTTGAGCCAAAAGAAATGAAACACAGTCTCAAAAAATAAACAACCTTCTATTACAAGTGTATGTTTTTGAATTATAAGACTGAAGAGTTGGCCTATTGAATGCTGAATAAAATAAACTCCCTCCCTCTCACACCCATGACCGACCTAAAGAATTTCTAATGAAAATGACAGAAACCTTCAAAACAGACAAGTTAGAATTTCTGGATGGTATCCAGAAGTCTATCTAATAAAAGGTATCACAGATATTATTTAAAGAAACTAAGTATTTTGACCTGAGATGATACTTTGGTGAATGATACTTTGGGGAAAATTACAATTTAAAGAGATGGGAATATCAGCCCACCTGACCTGCCTCTTGAGANCAGTTCTAACTGTTGCTTCCTGACCTGCATACAGATTTCTCAAGAGGCACATTCAGAACTATTACAGCCTCCTTCACGTGAAGCTTCTCCAAGAGTGAGAAGTGCTCTCCAAAACAGTTTTTTACCTACTGACTAATAAACATTCCTTGGAAAGAGAAGCAGGCAGGTCTTGGAGATACAGCTGGGCACAGGCTCTGAGAGGCACAGGAAAAAAGGAATGCCTCTTGGTTGGTAGTGAGCACTTTCCAATATTCCAAACCACGTTCCTTTCAGCAAGAGTGAATGCCAACAAGTGGCTTACAGAAAGAAAAAGCACCACTAGAAATGTTGTCTTTAAAACAATTTTAATGAAAACCATACTCAACACATTCAAACAGCTCTTACTGTGTTTCACGCACAACTTACTCTCTTCCAGTCGCCCCATTGTGTGATGCCGTTTCCCCACTCAGGTCTTTCCGCATCTTGAATGTACTTTCTTTCCCTGCTTGGCCCTGGCTGCCACTGCTCACCTGTCTTTTAGGTTAGAGAGGCAGACCCTGGCACCACCAGAGGCGAGGGCAGGGGTCCATCCATGGCAATTCATTACACCATTCTCCATACTCTGGAGTATATGAAAATCTCTATGATAAAACTTTTCAAAAGTCGCTCTCTAATAGGATAAGTGAAATAGAAACACAGTGGGTCACCCCAGGTACACCAATTCCACCTGTCTGTGAACCTGAACTGCAGCTCAGCCCCTAGCAAACATGTAGCGCTGGCCACTGCCTCCAGGACACGTCCTTGCTAATCCCTGGCCTGTTCTACAGGTCACTCTGAGGTTTCCTGCATTGAACATATACCACGACTGCTTACCATCACGAACTGTGAATACTGTCTGAACGCGTTTCACTTGCTTTGAGACTCGCAGGAATGAAGCATTAAATGAAGAGGCGGCACTGTCTCACGAGCGCCCACTAGTGTTAACATGAAGTCACTCAGAGCTCTGTGGGGCCAATGCTGCGTGCATGCCAAGTCACTTGTCGCGTCTGACTCTCTGCGACCCCCTGGGATGTAGCCTGTCAGGCTCCTCTGTCCATGGGGCCAATAGGTTTGAGAAAATCTGCAGCAGAGTTGGTGTTTTAAAGCAGGAAAATAAAATATCAGGGAGAAAAGAAGGCAGAATTTAATAAGGAAAACGTTTTTCGATCCTTATACCAAAAGGAGCTTAGAGAATCAGGGCACATAGAAGCTATTCAAAAGTGCTTTCCAAGAGTCCCACTGACCTGCATGAAGACAGACTCATGGGTATTACCACCCCCGCCCCTAGCCCCATCCCAACTGGCTCCACATTTCCTGTGTCCTCCCCAGTCACTTGCACCTCTCGGCCTCCACACCTGCAGACACCTGGCATCTGTGGAGGATGCTCAGCCCTCCCGGCATCCCTCAGAGACAAGAGACCTGGCTGAGTACAGCCCAGGGAGGACTGCAAGTGGCACAGAGACGTGGCTCTTCCCTGAATCTGAGTGCTCACGATAAAAAAAGCAACAGTGGTGATAATAAGCTAATGTTCTGAGTGCTTACTAAGGCCCAGAACCGCTATACTCGCTTTACTCATATTTTCGTTTAAGCTTCACAACTGTGAGGCTGAGGAATTTCATGAAAGAGAAAACTGACCAGAAACACTTTGCCAAGAGCTTAGGAGAAAACGATCTTGCGTGGGTCCCACAGCTAAGAGGTAGAGAGCTTGGACTCAACGGCAGGTGGGCACCTGCACTCTTTAACATACTGTCGATTCTGGTAAGCTCACTTTAGAGGTGAAATACCGGGAAAAGACTGGTATCTGTTGGAAGTCTTATAGAAATAGCAAGGAGACAAGTCAACTGATGGTCCATCTGGTGCTTCGCAGGGAGACGGACAAGATCAGAAATGCCATGTCAGCACCTCAGCTCATCGTTCAGTCGCTCAGCCATGTGACTCTTTTTGTGACCCCATGGACTGCAGCACACCAGGCTTCCCTCTCCTTCACCATCTCCCAGAGCTTGCTCAAACTCATGTTCATGGAGTCGGTGATGTCTTCCAACCATCTTATCCTCTGTTGTCCCCTTTTCCTCTCACCCTCAATCTTTCCCAGCATCAGAGTCTTTTCTAATGAATTGGCTCTTCGCATCAGGTGACCAAAGTATTGAAGCCTCAGCTTCAGCATCAGTCCTTCCAATGAACATTCAGGACTGATTTCCTTTAGGATTGACTGGTTTGGTCTCCTTGCAGTCCAAGCTCTCAAGCGTCTTCTCCAACACCACAGCTCAAAAGCATCAATTCTTTGGTGTTCACCCTTCTTTATGGTCCAACTCTCACATTCATACAAGACTACTGGAAAAACTATAGCTTTGACTTTGTCAGCAAAGCAATATCTCTTATTTATAATATGCTGCCTAGGTCTGTCATAACTTGTAATGGAACTAAACTCTATCAACTTGCCTTTGAGGACCTGCCCTGGGGAATTATTAATAACTCATACTAACCAGCGCCAAATTATTGTCACAATGAGAACCATTAACTTGGAGTAAAATCAGAGCATTCAGTGTCTGCAGCTCAAAGCACCCTCTTCCCAGACAGGAAGATCTACATGGAAAACAAGTCGCCATGAGAATGCTGTTCAGTGAAATGAGGCTCAACACTAAGGAAGTTAAGATGCCTCAAGTCAAAAGCCTGAAACAATGGGAAAATACCAAGATCAATGACTCTGGAATTTCTAGGACAGTCCTCATCTCCAGCACTCTATTTACAGCGCTGGGAGTCTCCATGTTGCACAGGGGATCACCCTCACCAGGACAACGCTGTCTCCACTTTATGTCCTCATTTTCAAGGGTCTGCGTAAAGCACACCTTTCCAGTAACATATTCAAGACTAACCTCAAAAATCAATATAATCTGCCAAGTTTTCTTTTAGCAATACTATAGCCACACTCTGGTTTTGAGAAACATCCTTATCTGGTGAAATCACAAAACACACAGGCCTATCAGACTTGGAAAATAACTTTCCTTTCACTAAGGCCACATTAACAAACCAGACCTAGGTTGTCCTTATCAGTTTTATAACTCTTTGACCTTCAATTTCAGACACTGACGCTTTTTAACTTTAGTCCCAAACTCTGCATATGAAACAACTTCAGAATCACTAGAGACTCGATTTCCTTCATTGGAAGAAAATGAGAGCATCAACCCAGGTTAGGGCTGGGTAGGAGAGTCCTAGGAGAGGACAAGCTGCTGGGGAAAAGGAAGAGGTCAAGCTTTACTCAACAGCTATACTCTCATCTAAAATGTTTAAATGGGGAGCTTTCCTGGTGGTCCAGGGCTTAAAAATTCATCTTTGCAGTGCAGGAACACAGGTTCGATCCCTGGCCTGGGAAGATCCCACATGCCTCAGGGCAACTAAGCCTGTGGGCTGCAACTACTGAAGCCTGAGCACCTAGAGCCCATGCTCTGCAGCAAGATAAGTCACGAGAAGCCCTTGCACTGCAACTAGAGAAAGCCCAAGAGCAGCAACAAACGCCTGTGCAGACAAAAATAATAAATATATTAAACAGAAAGCAAGATTAAAGAAAATACGTAATTTGTAAAGGGTTTGGTCTGAACACTCATTCTAAGGTCTCTTATTTAATTCTACTTTTAATTTTTTTATTCAACAAATTATTTGGGACGTGCCTCACTTTGTGACAAGACTGTGCTAGGCAGGGTGGTTATAACTGTCAATAATACGCTAATAGACTCTGCCCTCAGACCTACTTACTCTTTTGACTTTAGGTTTGTTTTTTTAAGAAACTGAAGAGGGATATAAATACATGCCCCCAAATTCTACTTTATATCTTTTGAAGTGTTAAAATCACAAGATTCCTAAAACTGCTCTGGTGTATGTTTCTACAGTGGACACTAGTTCAAGCGTTTCTCCTCTGCTCAATGTTCAGAAAACACAGGCTGAATAATACAGACAAAACCAGCTTAAGTTGAAAAATCAAATTGGATTTTATTAAAATATACATAAATAACTCTTCTTTTTCTTTATTTCGTCAGTTGGGGACATTAGGAGGAAATTTAGTGAGAAGTAATAGCACTGGGGTCGAGCAATGAAGGCCAGAAGGGGTGGGTGGAGCGGCACTCCAGCCCGCACCTGCCGCCAGCAGCCTGGGAAAGGCGCTTCGTGTCGTGTCCTTGCGTGCAAAACAAGGTGGCTGGAACATGTGCTGTCTGGGGTCAGCTGCAGTTCAAAAACTCTACTGTCCTAACTCTATTATTAGGAGCAAATGCTATAGTTAGACATTAACTATAGAGCAGATGCTCACAATGAAAAGTAAATGAACACTGAACTCAAAGGAATATTTTTAAGGAAGACAAGAAAATTACAGAAGTTTTCTGCTTTTGAAAAATGCACTGATGTTACTGTTTTATTCACACTAATATATATACACAAAAAATGTGTATCATATGTGGCCTTCAAAAAATTCTATGTTCCATGAGAACTATGTAAACAGTGTCAAACGTTCCTACTGCATAACAAAAGCAGATCAGCATTCCCATGGAGTATTAGGAAAATATTCAGACAATCTGCAGTTACAGTAAAACAAAGTAAAATGTCACAGAACAGTCTTTTTGTGAAGTAGAGCTACAGTCTAGAAGTTCATACTTTCCAATACTTTGGTATAAGTGAAATTAATGCAAGGCAAAAAAACCCCAAACCCAAACAAACTCTACTGTGGTTCGCATATTAACTGCAATTTCAGCAATAAGGCGATTGCACAGCTACCATGGGTGACAAAATGGAGAAACTTCTCGCTCGCTCCCTACTCCCAGTGGGAGCGGCACTGGGGGAGTGCTCACAGGGCTTCCGTGAAGTGAAGAGCGTCTCAGTTCCTCTCCCCACCCTCCTCCCAGCAACAGCCTGGAAGGCTCCAAGACCACAGCGGAGCTTGGAACATAAGTGATTTTGGTTACTTAACAAATACAAATAACCCTGCATTGAAGCAGCCCAAACTATAATTCACATTTGAAAAGTTGAACATAAATTTTTAAAAAACTGTATTATAGTTTCTTGAGAAGTCTGTAGAACATACTACGTTAATTTAAAAATGCAAGTTTAACAGACCACTGACAACAGTTTTTTAGGAAAAAGAAACAACCGTTCGCATGCAACAAATATTCTTCATTGACATCACATATTACTTTGACAACTGTACAATTAAAGTGATCTGAGGAGTTTTAAACTGCATCATTTTAAACATTTCTTTTTCTCATCTACACAGTCCAAATGTGGTACTGATTTTTTCATTGTCTTTTTGTTCTGCATGTTTTCTTTAAAATGAACCCCTACATCTGAGAATGGCAGCACAGGAACTGTCGGTGAATCACTTTTCCGTCAGCCACCCCAGGAGCGGACTGGGAACGTCCTCCGAGGATTATTTGCTCGGCACTGTAATTTAGACGGCAAGCTTCTGTAAAGACAAGAGCCTTGAAAAGAAAAGAGAGTCCTCGGTCAACTTTACAAACTTACAGACATAACACAAAAACTCACTGTCATTCCTTTCTAAAATAAAAGAACAACAACAAAAAAAGAACACACTGTCAAGCGACAAGCAAACACTGCAAACTGCCTGGAGAACGTGGCCCGTGAACACAAAGTCCTCAGACAGGCCTTCTGGAGGGGCAGGAGGGCATCAGGGAGTGCTCAGTGAGGTTAACTCGCATAATAATCTTCATAACAAAATGAGTACAAAAATAAAAGACAAAACATAAAGTGAATTATCTGTCAAGTTAATCTGAGGCTTTTTGAAGAACAAGTCTAAAGTTAAAGGACAGAAAAAAAATTCAGCAAAACTGTCGATGCTTGAATGAACCATGTATAGAAGGACTGTTAAGATTTTAAATTATTTTATCATGTCAGTATACTGTTAGGAACTAAGCTCTTGCCTAAGTTTTACAATCATGTATAAGAAGAAATAAAACAATTACAGTGAACAAATCATGTGTAAGATGAAAGGGTCTTAATTTTTCATAGCAGGTGATGCTGTCCCAGTCCTAGAACTGCTATGGTTTGGATTTTGTTTGTTCTGCTTTGTTTTGTGCAGAAAGAATGTCAGGGGNAGCTCTTGCCTAAGTTTTACAATCATGTATAAGAAGAAATAAAACAATTACAGTGAACAAATCATGTGTAAGATGAAAGGGTCTTAATTTTTCATAGCAGGTGATGCTGTCCCAGTCCTAGAACTGCTATGGTTTGGATTTTGTTTGTTCTGCTTTGTTTTGTGCAGAAAGAATGTCAGGGGAGTTTAAATCATTTCAAAATTCATTTGGAATAATAGCCAAGACTATGGTATCCTAAGGAACTGGACTAAGATATTAAAAACTTTCACTGAATCTAAGACAGTGTCAATTGTAAGATGCAACATTGTTTTATGCATCATGCAAAGAAAATATGCCTGGGGTGGGAGTCTAAAAGGCATAGAGACCCTCACAAAAAGTGGGGATATCAAATCCCAAACAGCCTCAATGAGGGGTAAAAATATAGTAATAAAAATAATAATGCTTCCTCCAGAAAGAAAGCAAAGATGCTGCAGACCACTTCTCTGACAACAGGAAGGAGGGGAAATTCCTTGATATTGACCTGGTGCCTCCACCTCCACCAGCCTGCAGATTTTATGACCTGAATGCACACCATCAGCACAGGCCAAGAAAATCTCAAGCAGAGAAGTTAGTTTCATAAGACTCAGACTAACAGTGCCCCTCAGTGACTGGTAGAAGAAAATGCAAACCCTCTCAGGGAGAACTCAACTTTCATTAAGGCAACAGCTGCTTTTTAAGACGCATTCCAAATGTAAAGATGCTGAAATGCAAAAAAATATGTAACTTGAAATCAGTAAAATATGGTAGACAGATAAATAAGTCAATAGAAAAGATGTCAGAAGACCTAGAAAACAAATATTGGGTGTATGAATTTTAAAAAAGTCAACAGCACATGATAAAATCATCAAACCAACAACAAAAAGGTACATTATTCAATATATGGCACAGGCAAAAGGATTAAATATTTAAGAAAAAAGTTAAATTCCTCTCTATACCATGTCTTTCAAAACTATAAACTCAGGTGAAAAAACAAAACCACATAAAAACTAAAAGAAAATAAATGTAATTATCTAAATAATATTCAAAGACTGGCCTGCACATTTTAAAAACATGTTCCTTGATCCTACCCCCCAAAAAATAAAAGGGTGTATTTATTTATTAGAAGGCAAATGCCAAACTCCAAAAAGAAAAAAAACTGTAATGACAAAACGCTAATTTAAATATCAAAACTATAAATCAATAAGAAGCAAAACTATCATACCTCCCACCTCCAGAAAAAAGCATAAAGGTCAAAAACAGGCAACTGACAAAAGAAGAAATGGCCAGTTAAAAACACTGCTGCTGCTGCTGCTAAGTCGCTTCAGTCATGTCCAACTCTGCGACCCCACAGACAGCAGCCCACTAAACATGCTTAATTTCACTAGTAACAGAAACGCAAAATGAAACACTGATGTAATCACCTCTGGGCTTCCCAGGCGGCACTAGTAGTAAAGAGCCTGCCTTCCAATGAAGGAGACAGAGGAGACTCGGGTTTGATCCTTGGGCAGGGAAGGTCTCATGGAGAGGGCACGGCACCCCACTCCAGTATTTCTGCCTGGAGAATACCATGAACAGAGAAGACTGGAGGGCTACAGTCCATAGGACTGCAAGAATCAGACATGAATGAAGTGACTTAGCATGTATGCATAACAATTTCTAGCTATCAAATTAGTAAAACTTTAAAAAACAGTAATAACCAATATGGACAAGGGTAGAAAAAAACTAGCACTTATATTGACAGTAGCTATGAAACTTCTGCAACCCTTCTGAAATATAACTTCCCAATAAATACAGATCAAAAATCTTTTTAAAATGTGACAACTCTTAGATTTAACAATGCTGCTTCTAGGAATTTAGGCCAAGCAAACAGAGATGCACAAAAAGTACATACAACTACATGTTAAGAATTATTTATAATATAGAAAAATTAGAAAATCATCTAAACTTTGAATCACTTTACTGTACATCTGAAACTAGCGCACCATTGTCAATCAGCTCTACTCCAATATAAAGGAAAAATTTCAATAAATAAATATGAATTACTACTACGACTAACTACAAAAAAAAAAAAAAAGAAAATCATCTAAACATGCAACAATGGTAGATAAATTAAGGATTTTAATAGGAAGAACTATGAATGAAATACAACTATTAAATATAATGTATCTCTGAAGCACTGTTCATACTAGTAAACCTATATACCCAACAGTAAGGAATGGTTAAAACAAACTGTGGTGTAACAGTCAATGAAAAACGACACAATCACTAAAAAGAATGAGGCAGCTCTTTTGTTCTGATATATATTCTGTCTGTCTGAGATGATCTTCTTTCCCCAGATAGCCACCTGGCTCAGTTGCTCCAATGACATTCTATCATTTAGGATGTCCCCTGCCATTTTATATACAACAGCAACTTGTTCCCATTTCAAAGGTATTCCCTCTCCCCCTTATCCTGCTGCCCTATTTTTAATCTTGAGTTACTGCCTGTCCTCCCCTAGAGGAAGGAAGACCCTTGAGGGCGGAGACTGTGTAGTCCACTGCTGTGACTCTCAGGGCCTAGGCACTTGGCAGCTAAGTAAGGTGCTCAGCAAAAGATGGACACATGCTGGGCAGGCAGGTGGCTGGGTGGATGAATGGATGGGTGGGTGGATGCGGGAAAATCACAAAGATACAAAGGAGAGAAGAGTGGGTAAAGTTGGCGGTGGTCAGAGTGGGGTTCTCTGGCTTCCCTCCGAAGTGTGTGAGAGTAGGGTCATGGTCAAGGGCTGTGGGAAACGTGAGGAGAGAGAGGAGCAAAATAACAGTCACCTCAGGGTGTGGGGAAGGGGACTGGCCAGCACAAGTTTGGCAGAGCTGTACTGCAGGCTTGACTGCCCGCTGGGCGTTTGGTCAGAGATCTGAAGTGCATAGTTAGCACAACTGCCTGACCTTTCCCTGGCCATGTGCTGCTACTTGGGTGAGGTTCAGAGTAAGAGACAGCTGGGTTTCCTAGGGTTAACGTCTTGCCAGGTGACTAAAAGAGAAGAGAAAGACACGGGACTCCCCTGGTGGTCCAGGAGTTAAGACTCTGCTCCCCACAAAGGGGGCCCAGGTTTGATTCCTGGTCGAGGAACTACATGCTGCAGGGTGCAGCCAAAAAAAAGCCTCAGAATGAAGCCTTCAGAATTTATACACAAAGTAAAGATACACTCACACAGTGAAGCTGAAGTCCAATCAATGCTGGGGCTGTTCTGGACTAATGTTCATTGTTCGATAAATTTCTTTAAGTAATAACAGAGCAGTATCTTCTGATTCCCTATTAAAAAGAAAAGCATATTTACTTGAGAGATAATGAGAAATTAACCTCTATGCATAAAGGTGGAAAGGCAGCTTTGGTTCTATTCAACTCTACCTACGGAGGGCAAATGAAAACAAAGTTGTGTAATCTCAGAGCTATCCTTAAAAACATGGATAAAGACTGATCAGCAACAAAACAGCTGTGCTGCCGTTCTCCTTGGTGACACAGGATATATAAAAGCATGGTGTTCAAAGTCCCTACCATTCCCACTCTGAAAGGCATCCCAACAATATGTGCAAGTACCAAAGGCCTTTGGTCAAACGCAGGTGACACGCTGCCATCTTGTGGATAACTAAGCTCATGGGGGAAAACACTGATTTTGAATATAAGGGCGTTCAAATTAATATTCCTTAACATATGCTAATTCAGCAAGAATCTCACGGAACTCCAGTATGTGCTGGCACCTAAAGGCCACATGAACAGTATCAAAGGTGAAAATACTTACCAATAGCATAAGTGACTCTGAAGAGCGAAAAGATATTCATTAAAACTCTCTATTGGCTTTTCTTGAAGAACGTAGTCAATTCGACGGCCTCCGTTCAACATTCCAACCTTTCCTAAGTAGTCCTCATCCTTGGAAAAATCTGGATTTTCAACAATCTTTTCTGCTAGAATTCAAACCATTTCAATATCAAAGTCAATCACTTAATCATTATCCTTTGACTTTAGCTGCCTTTCTGGGCTCAAGAGAAAATTGCTTGACACACGCAGCAGCCTGGGGAGCTACCAGGCTCACTTCCCATTCCTCCAAAGAGCCAGGGGGAGAGGGGCTGGCTGCCCGGGAGAGAGGAGAGAGAGCCAACCAGCTGACAGGAGTTTTGAAGAAAAGGGGTGAGAGAGCATTGTAGAGAGAAAGGAAATAGAATTAGAACCTGAAAGAATCAAAAACATCACGGCACAACGACTTGACATTGCATGTACAGTCTACAGTCACACAGTCAGACACAGAACCAGGAGAGCTTTGCTCACAGGGGTCATTCAGATGCCTGAATACCAACTTAGTTCTCAACTCCGACATTCCATTCTGGCGTTATGAATCTCAACAAAATTTAAAGCCTGTACAGTAAAACCTGGGCCTCCCAGGTGGCTCAGTGGTAAAGAATCTTCATGCCAGTGTAGGAGATGCAGGAGAAGCAGGCTCAATCCCTGGGTCAGGAAAATCCCCTGGAGGAGGAAATGGCAACCCACCCTAGTATTCTTGCCTGGAGAATCCCATGGACAGGAGCCTGATGGGCTACAGTCCATGGGGTTCCAAAGAGTCGGACATGACTTAGCAACTAAACAGCAGGAGAGTAAATCCTGCAACTATCAGCCCAAAACCTAGTTTAAAAAGAAAGGATGACATGGGTTTTGAAGTACAGTTTGTACAAACAGATTTTCCTTTATAGGAAGAGCCTCCACATTTCAACAAAAAGGACTATAATGGAAAAGCATCATCAAATAATCCATGTGTGCTTTGTTCACAAGTAATTTTTGCACTAGAAAATGCCTTAAATGTCAAATTTACCTTCAACTACTTGCTTTTCTTCTTCTTCTTTGATCTGATTGGCTACCTTCTCCAATTCTTCTTGCAACTGAGTTGAAGAGGTATGAGCACGGGCAAACTCATTTAATGTCTGCCAAGCACTTTTCAGAGAGCTAATGAAACCCTGCTTCAGATCAGATCCCATACGAGAGAGACTTTCTTTCAACTCTAAAGAGATTAAAACGACATAATAAGGTATTAGTTACTGGGTAAAAATCTGCACCACAAAAATTAAAACACAAGTTACACTACTCTCAGACTAGATAAGACCTCTTACTCTTCTCTTAAATGTCAAATATATGGGAGTTTCTCAGCCAAGAACACTCAACATGTTAAAATGTTCTGTGAAAAAAATAATTAAATTAAATAAAATGCTCTGTGGAGTCTTACTCTATCATTTTTTTAATGACTAAACTTGATCCAGCCTAAACCTATATATTTCCTCTCCCCCCCCAAAAAAAAAAGACAGAATGCAAATACCATAAAAATGTATAGTTTATGGGCCTTTTTTTAGTAAGTCAAAAAATGGGCCCATGAGACTAAAAAGATGACTGTTTTTCTAATATGTATTGGTGAATGGTTTTGAGAATTTGAGATTCTGATATAATCACCATTTAAACTAACTTAAAAATGAAACTATTGCCCCTTTACTTTTTCTAATTGTGTCTAATAAATATTTTTATTTAAAACCTTAAGAATATCAAAGTATCAAATTTCTCATTTTAACTTCAAAAGTTAATTATGTTTGAAAAGCATGATGCAAGCTCAAAGAAAAAAAAAAGAACAAAAATTTTAAGAGGGCATGATCACTTTTCCTTCCTTTAAACCTATGAGTAAGAATAATACACCATTAATAGGCATAAAAGAAACCTAAACCCTACTTGGAATTATTATCAANCAAAGTATCAAATTTCTCATTTTAACTTCAAAAGTTAATTATGTTTGAAAAGCATGATGCAAGCTCAAAGAAAAAAAAAAGAACAAAAATTTTAAGAGGGCATGATCACTTTTCCTTCCTTTAAACCTATGAGTAAGAATAATACACCATTAATAGGCATAAAAGAAACCTAAACCCTACTTGGAATTATTATCAATCCATTTTGTTCAATAAAATTTATTTAAAGAAAAAGTTTATTTATAGTTACCAAGGAAAAAACAGCTCACTTGACTGAGCATCAAATTTATTTCTTGATGGTCTGCTCTTTAGTTCAAAAACAACTATGCTTCCCAACTCCAAAAACTTTTACCAAATTTTATCAAAATGTATGCATCTCACTTTATCACCAACTTCCCCCATTCCTCATTATATCAACAATTGTATCAATTATATCAACAAATATCAAATATTATCCAGAAGAAATCATCAAGAAGAAACTTTTTCATAAATATTTTCCCAAATATTTAGTCAACAGGTTCTGAACACAGTAGGCACTTAAATAAGACCTTAGTATTAAAATGCTCATAACTTATTACAAATGACAGGAAGAGCCCAAATCATTAAATGAGAGGTCACAAAATGACAGGAAGGAAATCAGTTTTTATAGCATTTTCTCTTTACCTAAATGAAGTCTTTTTCTGCCTTTGTGATGTGGAATGAGAACTGCCTTCAGGTCCAAATCTGGTACAATCATAGGTTCTAATCGATATGCCACTGGATCAAGCTATAAACAGAAGAATTAGAAATTTATGGAAAGCTGTTTTGAGTTATGTATCTTAGTTAAGTGAGAAAACAGATAACTAGCAAACCGGAGATTTTTTTTTTTTTTCCCACACCTTATTCAAATACTGGTAATTATAAGATGACTTTTCAGTTTGTGGAGAAAATTATTTTGCAAACAAAACAAAAGAATCATTTCCTTGAACAAAGGCTTTCTGGTAGAAAAGTTTATCGCAAAGTATCAGACTTTACTTTTTAGGTCAGAGGGCTGAGTTGTACAAAATCAAAATCAGTTTTAATTCCCAAGAAATATGAATGTGAGACTCTATCAGGATAAAGAGGACTAATGCTTTGTCTTCTTCAAAACAGAAGTAAATGCAAGTCACTCACTGGGTGATAAATATTGAAGAATCCTTTGCAGGTAGGAAGCCTGTAGTTTTCATCTATCCTATTCACTCCTCGAATAGTGAGAAACATACCAATTGGAGATCCCAAGGCAAAGAAAATCTCTGGTTCAAAGTCTAAGGAGCTGTAAACAACAGAAACCTAGGAAGAATCAGAAAACAATGAAAGACAGTCATTTCAATGTCATGAAACACAAATATCAAAGGTTCAACTAAAACTTCACTTAATCAAAAGTACCCCAATACAGATGATGCTCTGTAACGTGTGGCTTACAAGGCTAGTGATCAATGTAACGGACAGCTGCTGCTAGCACAGGACCAAAATCTTTCCCTCTGAAATCTTTATCCACAATTACATCCTCTAACTAGACTTTCACTTACTGTATAAAGCACAAAATATAGAGTGTACAGAAGTATCATCTCTATGTTAGTTATAAATGTGGTCAAAACTGCAGACTCTAGAATCAAACTGCCTGGGTTTGAGCCCTGACTCCACTCCTCACTGTGTGTCTTCAGGCAAGTTTCTCAATCTCTCTTGCCTCTACCTCAGTTTCCTCATCTATAAAATGGGAATCATAACAATGCCAAACTCATAATGTGGTTGAAAAACCACACTTAATAATCAAATCCACATAAGGTGCTTAGCATATCTTAAGCATCCAATGACTGTGACTTCTATTATAACTACTCATTCATTAGGCATGTTTCTCTCCATTAGAAAGATGATCTATCCCCAAAGAGCTTGTGTGTGTGGGAAGCTCACAGAGAACTGCTGGCATAAGAGAGGGCACCCACACTTGGACAGCTCTCTGTGGCTTACAAAGCTCTTCTGCTTGCTGCTTAGTGACAGAACTTCTGTCTCCATCGTTTCAGTGCCCTGAGAATGAAGAGCAAGGAGTGGCAGAGTCAAGGGCATGACAGGGGTCCACCGAGAGCAGGGGCATGGCAGGGGCCCTCATGCCCACGTACCAGACGAAGACAGTGAAGCCCAAGCAGGGACAGCAGTTACCCAGGAGCACACGGTGAGGGGCAGAATGATGTCTAACCCCAAATTCAAAGCTCTTTCTACTAACTAGGCTGCCCTTCTAACAAAGTCTAGACTTCACATCCCCTGGTTTGCCCCTAAATTTCCAAATTCAATAGTTTCTGCTACTGATGGGGACCACAAAGGAGGTGCTTTCAAGATTATGCATCTTCCCTCAGTTCCAGGAAAAAAATAAGGTTAAAAAAATTAAAATCTGGAAAAAAATATTTACATGAAGGGGCCAACATCCCTAATATATAAAGAATTCCTTAGTACCAGTAAAGAGAAAAGCAACTCAATAGAAAAATAGGTACACTAGTACATCATTGAAAAAAAGCATAAAAAACAGATGACAAAACATCTAACTTCTCTAGTGCTCAAAGAAATAGTGAGATACAGTTAGCACAGATATAAATAAAATACTAAAAAAAAGATTAAAAACTCCTATTTGCATGTGAAAAAATTATTTCTTTAGAAGAAGTTACAGAAGTAAGAATATGACATTTTTAAACAAGAATGATTGATAGTACTAGCAAGGGAGAGGAGAGAGAGGCAGTCTTATAAGCTGCCAGTGGGAGTACAAACTTTCCAGGGGCAAGTAGGAATAACTATTAACATTCTTCTGTTCACAGCTTTTGGCCCAGCTATAAATACTNTTAGAACTGACCCAGTGGCTTTACACTGCTGCTAAAATGTGGCCCAGTTCTCTCTCTCTCACTCTCTCACAGACACACACATATTAACGTGAAATTCAGGTTGATAATGATGTGCTCCACTCAGATTTGCTCCAACTTTTTCTTCCTTTAGTACTGCGTATCAGCCAGTAGGCCCTAACCAACAGCAAAAGGCAGAAAATATTAATGGAAAAACCAGGAAGGATCAATGTCTAAAAACTCATTTATTATTTATTATAAGCACATTTGCTCACGGTTGAAATTTTATAGGGACTTCCCCTATAGCTCAGTTGGTAAAGAATCCGCCTGCAATGCAGAAGACCCTGGTGATGTGTCTTATAGCACACAGCTTTAAATTTTCACATTTCTGAAGTAAAAAATTTTAAATTTAGACTAAATAAATGATTTGGTGCTAAATCATAATTTGTGACAAAAATTAATAAGCAAGTCAGCATTTCATGGTGTTAGTTTAAAAAGCACCATGACTTTCACAGCTATGAGAATACATTTGAGGACAAGCTGCCACTTCTGCCATTCAGGCCTTTGGGACCCTCTCCCCTACCCTATTCTCAGTCCCCTTGCTGTTTCTACTGCAGAAAAATACTTGCCCCCTCCTGGAAAGCCATTTCCCCTGACCCCACCCTTCCTTCAGGTTCATTCACCAACACCTGGGGGAAGTATTCCCTCACCAGCCCATCCCTTCTCCCACGGCCAGGCCTCACCTGGCTCTGACAGCGCTGTCAGGGGACCCATACTTTCTCTGTGGTCAAATCTCCCGCTCTAGCTAGACCACAGACCGCACAGTTCATCTCGAGGTCCCAAGGATCCAGCACATACCTGATCCAAAAGATACACTCGGAAAATGCCAAACAACTCAACTGCTTAGCTAATCACAACGGCTCTGTCCTATGACTTTATAACCGTATTATACATAAAGGGGTATGTTAAGTTCTTTCCAAAGTAAAGAACCACAGAAGTTTAAATGATGGAAGGGTCAATGAAGACCATGTTAATTAATGTACAATAAAAACAAAATACCTACCCTAAATGCTACCAACTTTTCTAAGTTTACAGAAAATCTCTGTATAGTTCACTTAATGAAAATTAAATAAAACAAGTGAGTTATTCCCAATTGTTTTACTTCTTCTTAAATGCTTTTTAGTTGTTGCTGTTATTGCTGTGTTTTGGATTGCTGACAATTTTTGCTTTTTGGTTATTTTTTTAATGAGATGTGTGTGTTCTTTTTATCTCTTCAGATGGTGAGAAGGATTAGAAAGACAGAAAATGAGCTAACATTTATTGGGTGATTAGCCATACACGCATGGCTTCATCCACTCTGCAACCCTGTAAGGAAGGCATTATCACTCCCAATGTAGAAATGAAGGAAACCAAGGACGAGAAGAGTCAAGCAAACTGCTCATGAATATATAGCTAATGAGCAGTTGAACTGGAAATTGGGGTCACCAGCTCATCTATTTGTCTAGGACTTATCCAATGTTGCACTGGGAAATACACAAATACCAATTTAAAAACTAACAGTCTTTTAACCTGAACCTCGATCATCCCCAGGAAAACCAGGAATTGGAATTTAATTAGAATTTAAACCCTGTTCTGGCTGACTCCCACATCTGGGCTTCCATCAACCCAATTACTGTTCCCTTGAGCAGGGAGCACAGTAACTGGCCTAACCATAATGGTATGAACAAGAATTTCCAAAATATAAACAAGCTAGTCAGAGGTAAGTTGTATTTTCTTTTAGGAACAGAAATGAACCTTACCAGTTTGACAGCTTTATGTTTTACAAAGTTAGCTATCTTCTTTCTGGGTCCAAGCGGTATCCCCATTTCCTTCAGATCATCCACTGTACACATAAGCTTTAAAAGAAAACAGACAAACACATTAGTCAATCTAATGATACATGAACTGAAAAAAGGAAATTATGAAAAGAAACTGTGTCATCTACGGTAATTGAATATCCTAGTCAATTAAATTTTTTTACCCCCACCCTCAGCAATTTTTAACTATGAACTAATTTAGGTGGTAAAATCTTCAGCCTCCATATCTAAATCATTCTCTTAATTTTTAACACGCATGGCTGTTCAGTATCAGAAGTTATGGCAAGTGTAAAATAGTCTCCTCTCTCCACCTGCCCCAGCCACCCAGTCCTCTGAGCAGACACTGCAGGCAACTTGCTCCCATCCAGATATCTTACACGTACACGGCATCCCGTGTTTTTCCATGTGTGTGACTTATATGCATCACCAATTCAGTGGACATGAATTTGAGCAACTCTGGGAGATAGTGTAGGACAGGGAAGCCTGGCGCGCTACAGTCCAAGGAATCACAAAGAGTAGGACGTGACTTAGTGACTGAACAAGAAACCTATACACAAACAGGTCTGAACTTTGGTCTTTTCACATAACAAAGCTTAGAGATCGTTTCACACCAGTCCCTCTGGCACTGCCCCGTTCATTCAACAGCTGGGTTCGACACTGTGTGCTTGCACCATAAATGATTTCACTGGCACTCTACAAGTGGACACAGGTGTTCCTAAAGCTGCTATTACAAACAGTGCTACAGTGAGTATCCTTGGAAATACTCCTATGTGAGTATTTTTTCATAGGAAATACCCTTGGCAGTGAAATTTCTGGGCTAAGTGTATGCATTCTTTGTATTTTAAAAGACAGGACTTCCCTGGTGGCCCAGGAGCTCAGACGCCACACTCTCAATGCAGGGTGCCCAGGTCTGATCCCTGGCCAGGGAAGAAGATCCCACATACTGCAACTAAACCTGGTGCAGCCAAGTAAATATTTGAAAAATAATAAAAGATATTGTTGGACTGCCCTCCACAGAGGTTGTACCAATTTATGCTCTTACTCCAGTATGTATCAGTACCTATTTCCTGTTATCCCAGCCACACAGTGTATGAACATCAAACTCTTAATATTCTTGCCAAACTGACAGGTTAAAAAAAAATCTCACTGCACTTTTAATTCATATTTTTCTTGAGTTTCTTGATAAGAAGTTGCTTATTTTATTTTCCATATACATCTGTTCATATCCTTTGCCTATTTTCCTATTGTGTTGATGCTTTTCATGTAGTTAATTTGCAGCAACTTTGAACAATAAGGAAATAAGTGCTCTGTCTCCAAGGTGTGCTCCAAATTGTCTTCTTAACCTATCACTGGCCTTTAGATATCGTTTATGGCATCCCCTACTACACAATTTTTTTTTCCTTATGGCTTGTGGGTTTTGTTTTACTTAGAAAAGTCTTCCCAGATTATTTAAGTTCTCCTGATTTTTTCAGTTTTTTAAACATTTAAGTCTCTGCTTTCACTGTGATGTAAAAGGGTTTAAATCTTAATAATTTTCCATCTCATACATAGGAAAAACAGTTTCAGACAAAAATGAATCAAACTATCATCAGTACCAGAGATTCCATATCAATCTTTTCCTTTTCAAAAGTGCTAACATATTCAGAGAGACTAAGTGCTTCCAGAGTTTCTTGCAAAGTCAGGACTTCTTCATTTTCAACATCAAGGTCACTAGACTCATCCAACGTCAGCTTTGGCTCTTCAGGTATCTTTTAAAAAAAAGTTGGGAAAACATTACAAAGTTCAGAAAAACTCCCATAAACCATCTTCTGATCTATGGAAAAATCTTAATTCTGTCCCATACATAAATCATAATTTTTGGTAGTTTGTTATTCCAAATTTGAATATTCAGAAAATTACTGAAATTACTAAATTTGTATGCTCCCATTTCCTTACAATAATTTACTTCACATTTTTTAAACAAACCATAAACATTCTATCACAGTTAAATGTATAATCCAATAAAAAAAATAAATAAATGTATAATCCATAAGGAAGACAAGTGAGAAACTCAAACAAGCTCTGTGGTTCCATCATACTTGTAAATCTCAAGGAGTTTTGTGACATAAAATCAGTTCAGATTTTCAAAAGCTCTTTGGCTCAAACTCTAAATCTAGATGTTAGTGGGCCATACCTGCTTTTCTTGAAAATGTGGTTGCTTCACAACTCCATTAGCAACAGCAAAAGGCATAGGAGACTTCGATAAGCTCAAATCTTTTTGATTAGACAGGATGTCAAACAATATTAAAGAGCCTTTAAAAAAAAATAGCATTTTGCTTTGTTGTTTTATAATGAACTAGGTGCTTCTATAACATTAATTAAATTCTCCTACTCTTATTGTTCAAAGTCCCAAGTGGAAGTCACGTAAAGTTAGACGCTCATCAAGATCTGATGATTAATATTCATGCTTTACCAAACAGCAGAATAAATTAAAATATAAAGCAGTCCTGCTGCTGCTGCTAAGTCGCTTCAGTAGTGTCTGACTCCGTGCGAGCCCACAGATGGCAGCCCACCAGGCTCCCCATCCCTGGGATTCTCCAGGCAAGAACACTGGAGTGGGTTGCCATTTCCTTCTCTAATGCATGAAAGTGAAAAGTCAAAGTGAAGTTGCTCAGTCGTTTGACTCTTAGCGACCCCATGGTTATTCCTAGGCAACAGGAAAGGTGAATAGCAAAAGGCAGAATGTAAACTCAAAGCATTCACTTCTACCCTTTATAAAATTGAAAATCTATAATTCTAGATCTCTAACGAGCCATGTCACCCATACTGAAAACAGTGATGACTCAACAAAAATTGTACTTTAAATGTGGAAATTTAAAAGTTTCACCTAAGCTGTGGCCAGCAACGGAGACCCCGCCNCACTTCTACCCTTTATAAAATTGAAAATCTATAATTCTAGATCTCTAACGAGCCATGTCACCCATACTGAAAACAGTGATGACTCAACAAAAATTGTACTTTAAATGTGGAAATTTAAAAGTTTCACCTAAGCTGTGGCCAGCAACGGAGACCCCGCCTTTGAAGTCTGGGTTCCTACTCATGAAGAGTGCATACAGACGGTTTATCTCCAATCCCACTTTCTCCACAATCATCTGACAGTAGGTGGGGCTGTTGTAAAATAAAATGTCTAGCAAGGTCTCATTGGTAAAGTGACGAAATCGACCAATACTTGGTAAAGTGATTTTCTTAATATTCCTGTTTAGAAAGAAAAAAGGATACTTAGTAACCACCTTAAATATGAGTTTATGAATCCTGAAAACACATTGAGAAAAAAAAACTCACAGACTAGTTATTTAGAGTTGATTTCAGTCAGAGTTATTGTAAATAAATCAAGATAAACCAAAAACGTTATCAACTTGTGCCTGTATCTATCCTGTGAATTTGTGGATTCTCTAAAGTTATCATATAAAATAAGGCCAAAACAAAGAGCTTCACTTCATTTTTAAAGAGGAAAGCCTACCTTTTTCTTCCAATTTACTGGAAATCAGGATACTTGACAAAAACTGTAGGTGGCAAAAGACAACAGAGAATGTGGCAAGAAACTAAGAAAGGAGTTTAAGAGAATGAAAATCTTTCCTGATATGAGATGGTCATATTTCAGGACACAGCACAGCATACTTCAGGAGCACCCAGAGAGAAAGCAAACAGCCCCGTAACAGGGCCTTAGTTCAGTTCAGTCGCTCAGTCGTGTCCAACTCTTTGCGACCCCGTGGACTACAGCATGCCAGGCCTCCCTGTCCATCACCAACTCCCAGAGTTTACTCAAACTCATGTCCACTGAGTCAGTGATACCATCCAACCAGCTCATCCTCTGTACAGGGCCTCACATGATAAAATATTCGGTTAGTTTTATTAAAACACGTGCCCTGAAANGTAGGGGTTCCTAGTAGCTGAAAGTGTTCAGGTAGAGGGTGTCAGAAGGGCTAAATTATTTCCAAGATCCCTGCACATTCTTCACAGTCTAGGATTTTATGAGTTACAAATGTCATAAGAGCAAAACAAGTACAAATTAGTATTGCCCAGTGATCAGTTCAATCTCTTCTGACAGTACGTCAGCCAACAGTATACAGCTGGAAACACTTTAAAACAAAGGTGTAAAGTTCTTCTAATAGTTTTCAAATCATTTCATGAAATAAAGTGACTAACACTTACCACATTCAATAATGCTTCTAAAGCGCAAGTCACACACAGGTCCAATGCCATGTACCATGAACACCAAATGGTCAACCTGAGGCATTTCTCCTGCAAAAGACAGACAGATACATACAGACATACACAAGCTGGAGACTGGTTTAGGTTTTATTAGACGAGTAGCAATATTCAATAACCCTTTTGTCATCACAAACTTGCCAAAATTAGATGAACAAAGCTTAAAGTCCATCTGGGCATAAATCAGTGAACTAGACCAAGGAGTGGAGAAAGCAGCTCACTGGAAAAGCTAAGAGCCAATGACAACCATCAGTTCTGTACCTCTAGAGGCTCCATAACCTTGTCATTTTGCCAGAACTGCCCAGAGCACTAAGCCCCACGTGGAGAAGCAATCTGCCAATATAAAACTTACAATCTTTTTCAAAAACCCTTCTTTATTAGATTTATACACACTATAATGAACATTTTCAAGCTAAATCTACTATTTTACTCTGATTTCATTTAGATTGTAGATTGATTCAGATTATTTAATCTGAATAATCATTCAGATTATTTCATTTCATTCATTATCTCATTCAAATATGGCAGGAGGAGCCTGGTGGGCTGCCGTCAATGGGGTTGCGCAGAGTCGGACACAACTGAAGTGACTTAGCAACAGCAATAGCAATCCTAATAACTGTTTGCTTTTCTCATCATTTTAAAGTAGAAAGTTTAAAAATGATCTTGATCCTAAACAAATTATACACACCATGAGGAATTTCATCAAGGTTATCATCAATTCCACGCTTTACAACCCTAGGCCTTGTCTGTCCATCTTGTGTGGTCCCCCACTCATCAGGCACTGAGGAAGGCTGGAACTGAACAATAACCTTCAAGATACAGAAAAGGGTCATGACAGAGCTCACTATGCCAAATCCATTTCCACTATAAATCAATTTANCCTAAAAAAATTATACACACCATGAGGAATTTCATCAAGGTTATCATCAATTCCACGCTTTACAACCCTAGGCCTTGTCTGTCCATCTTGTGTGGTCCCCCACTCATCAGGCACTGAGGAAGGCTGGAACTGAACAATAACCTTCAAGATACAGAAAAGGGTCATGACAGAGCTCACTATGCCAAATCCATTTCCACTATAAATCAATTTATTTCAATACACAATCAACTACTTTATAGTACAGCTTATAAATCAAGTACTTACACTGCTCCTCCAAAACCACTTTTCTAGCAGTCTTGCTGGTGTTCAGTAACCATTAAGATTAAGCAAGTCAATACCATTATTTCCAATGCTTGGGTTGAAAAATAGTACAACTAAATGAGAAGTAGTTTGTCTTGATTTAAAAATGTAACAAACTTCCAGGCTTACATGTAAGAAATTAAAGAAAAGTTACCTGCAGTAGAGGAATCTGTTTTATAAACACAAAATCCTCTAAATAACAAAGTGCAAATTCAATTTCAATGTCAAAAACAGACTTACCTACCACTTTTCAGGAAGACATACACTATTCTGTTAAATCAACTGTATTAAATTTAGTCCAGTGTCATATGGAAAAATCTCAATCTAATCTACCATCTAAAGGACTCAGAAAAAGAAGAGAAAATGAAGCCCACAGTTAGCAGAAGGAAAGAGCTAATTAAGATGAGAGAGGAAATAAATAAAACAGAGACCAAAATAAATAATAAGGAAGAGCAATGAAACCAAGAGCTGGTTTTTTGAAAAAGAAACAAAATTGATGAACCATTAAGCAGGTTTACCAAGAAGAGGACACAACTAAACAAAATAAGAAATTAAAAAGGAGAAATAACAACCAAAATTCAACACCCATTCCTGACAAAACTCTCATCAAAGTTGGTACAGAGAGAACATATCTCAACATAACAAAGGCCATTTGTGAAAAAACCTACCACTAATATCATACTCAGTGGTGAAAAGCTGATAGTATTTCCTCCAAACTGGAAACAAGACAAAGATGCCCACTCCTGTCACCTCTATTTAACATAGTATTGGAAGTCTGCCCACAGCAATCAGATTAGAAAAAGAAACAAAAGGCATCCAAACTGGAAAGGAAGAAGTAAAACTATACTATTTGCACATGACATGACACTGTATACAGAAAATCCTAAAGTCTCCACCAAAAAACTATTAGAACTGATATATGAATTCAGTAAAGTGGCAGAATACAAGAATTAATATACAGAACCCTGTTGCTATTCTCTATACTAATAATGAACTAAAAGAGGAAGAGAAAGAAAAAATTCCACTTAAAATCTCTTCGAAAATAAATTACCTAGTAATAAACTTAAACCAAAAAACTTAAAAGGTCACAACAGTTCTAATTACACCAGCCAAGATATGGAAGCAAGCCAAGTGTCCATCAACAGACAAGTGGATAAAGAAGGTGTTGGACAGATACACAGATATAGAGAAATACACAGACACAATGGAATATTAGTCCTAAAAAAGAATGAAATTCTTCCATCTCCAGCAACATGGGTGCACCTAGAAAACGTGTAGTGAAATTAAGTCAGAAAAGACAAATACTATATTACTTACGTGGACTCTAAAAAATAAAAGAAATTAATGTATATAGAAAAACAGAAAGACTCATAGATTTAAAAAAACAAAGCAAAGCAGTTTAACAACTAGGGCGAGGGAAAGGAGTAACGCAAGACAGAGGCAGGGGATTAAGAGACACGGTCTGCTATATATAAAATAGATAAGCCATAAGAATATACTGCACAGCACAAGGACTACAGACACTACCCTGTAATAACTTCCAATGGAGTATAATAATCTATAAAATTACTGAGTCGCAATGCTGTACACCCGAAACTAATATACTGTAGAAATCAACTAGACTTCAATTAAAAAAGTAAAATGATAGTTTAACATCTCTCCCTCCCCACAAAAAAAAGAGGAAGAATATATTTTTACTGTAAAGGTTGAAACAAACCACTCTCAAGGGCAAGGTAGGCAAACTATTGACGCAGGTCAAACCTGGCCTACCACTAATTTTTATAAGCAAATGAAAATACTGAAATATTGTTTTAATTAAAATATTATTTATTGAAAACAGCCATGCCCATTGCTTTACATACTGCCTAAATACCAACACACTTTCAGAGACTATATGGCCTACAAAGCCTTAAATATTTACTCTCGGACCCTTCACAGAAAAGTCTGCTGATCTTGGGTCAAGTACAAAAACTTGTCAAGCTTAACTCAATGATGCATACTATGCTTTAGCTAATGTGCTACCACAAACAGAAACTTAGTGAGAGAAATTTTAATTTCACTTATTTTTCTATCATCCATGCAATGTACTTGTTATAAATATGTCCCTACTGCATAATAAAAATGAACACTTATCAAACACATTCAGCAAAATAATTTTTTAAAACCTAAACATTTTAATATCTTAAACAATATCACTACCTTTGGATTGTGCATAACAATTGTCTCTCCACTTGGAAACTCTAATCTTCGGTGCCACTGATTTGTGGTCACAGCTTTCTTATATTCAGCCTACAATGGAAACAATATACAATGCAGTAAGGCAAATCTGTGTCACATTAAGAAGAAGTGTGAAAGAAAATTATTAACAATGAGAGTAATAAAAACAACAGCAGATCCCATTTACTAAGTGGTTACCAAACTCAACATTTTACATACGGTATCTCATTCGATCAACTGCTTTTAATCAGCCCTAAATAACATTATCCCCATTACACAGAGGTGAAAACCAAAGTTTAGAGTTGTCTATTAATTTCTTTATTGTTGTTGTTCAGTTGCTAATCTGACTCTTTGCAGCCCTACAGATTGCAGCACACCAGGATGCCCTGTCCTTCACCATCTCCTGGATTTGCTCGTATTCATGTCAGTTGAGTCAGTGATGCAATCAAACCATCCCATCCTCTGCCTCCCCTTCTTCTGCCTTCAATCTTTCTCAGCATCAGGATCTTTTCCAATGTGTCAGCCCTTCCCATCACGTGGCCAAAGTACTGACGCTTCAGAATCAGTCTTTCCAATGAATATTCAGGGTTGACTTCCTTTAGGATTGACTGGTTTGATCTCCTTGCTGTCCAAGGGACTCTCAAGAGTCTTCTCCAGCATCACAATTTGAAAGCATCAAGTCTTCAGCGCTCAGCCTTCTTTATGGTCCAACTCTCACATTCATATATGACTACTAGAAAAATCATAGCTTTGACTAGACAGCCCTTTGCCGGCAAAGTGATGTCTCTGCTTTTTAAGACACTGCCTGGGTCTGTCATAGTTTTCCTTCCAAGGAGCAACAGTATTTTAATGTCACAGCTACAGTCACCACCCACAGTGATTTTGGAGCCCAAGAAAATAAAATCTGCCACTGCTTCCACGTTTTCCCCTTCTATTTGCCATGAAGTGATACGACCGGCATGATCTTAGTTTATTGAATGCTGAGTTTTAAGCCAGCTTTTTCACTCTCCTCTTGCACCCTCTTCAAGAGACTCTTTAGTTCTTCTTCACTTTCTACCACCATTAAAGTGGTATCATCTGCATATCTGAGGCTATTGATGTTTCTCCCAGGAATCTTGATTCTAGTTTGTGCTTCATCCAGCCCAGCATTGTGCATAATGTAGTCTGTATATAAGTTAAATAAGCAGGGTGACAATATATAGCCTTGTTGTACTCCTTTCCCAATTCTGAACCAGTCCACTGTGCTATATCTGGTTCTAAATATTGCTTCTTGACCCAAATACAGGTTTCTTAGGAGACAGGTAGGGTGNTTTGTGCTTCATCCAGCCCAGCATTGTGCATAATGTAGTCTGTATGTAAGTTAAATAAGCAGGGTGACAATATATAGCCTTGTTGTACTCCTTTCCCAATTCTGAACCAGTCCACTGTGCTATACCTGGTTCTAAATATTGCTTCTTGACCGAAATAAAGGTTTCTTAGGAGATAGGTAGGGTGGTCTGGTGTTCTCCTTTCTTTAAGATTTTCCAGTTTGCTGTGATCCACACAGTCAAAGGCTTTAGCTGAGTCAATAAAGCAGAAGCAGATGTTTTCCTAGAATTCCCTTGCTTTCTCCATGATCCAACAAATGTTGGCAATTTGACTCTGGTTCCTCTGCCTTTTCTATATCCAGCCTGTACATCTGCAAGTTCTCAGTTTACGTACTACTGAAGCCTAGCTTGAAGGATTTTGAGCACAACCTTACCAGCATGTGAAATGAGAGCAGTTGTATGGCAGTTTGAGCATTCTTTGGCATTGTCCTTCTTTGGGATTGGAGTGACATTTTCCAGTCCTGTGGCCACTGTTCAGTTTTCCAAATTTGCTAACATATTTGATACTGCACTTAAACAGCATTACCTTTTTGGATTTGAAATAACTCTGGTGAAATTCAATCACCTCCACCAGCCTTGTTCATAGTAATGCTTCCTAAGGCCCACTTGACTTCACACTCCAGGATGTCCAGCTCTAGGTGAGTGACCACACCATCATGGTTATCCAGGTCATTAGACCTTTTTTGTACATACAGTTCTTCTGTGTATTCTTGCCACCTCTTCTTAAAGGATCCCCTTCACAGATCACAGCCCTGTCCTGGCAAAGGGGCTTGCATAATTCAGTGAGGCATGCCATGCAGGGTTACTCAAGACAGATGAGTCAGAGTGAAGAGTTCCGACAAAACATGGCCCACCGGAGGAGGGAATAGCAACCCATTCCAGTACTCTTGCCAGGAGATCCCCATGAACAGTAGGAAAAGGCAAAAAGGGACAACAGACAGGTTTGCTAACTTGTTTGTGGTGGTGGTTTCACAAGTGTATGGATATGGCCAAACTTTTTGAATTATATACATATCATAAATATGTATAGTTCACTGCCTGTCAATTATACTTCTAATGCTACCTGAAGCCCACTTGACTTCACACTACAGGATGTGCGGCTCTAGGTGAGTAAACACACCATAGTGGTTATCCAGGTCAGTAAGACCTTTCTTGTACAGTTCTTCTCTATGTTCCTGCCACTTCTGCATAATCTCTTCTGCTTCTGTTAGGTCTTTTTCATTTCAGTTCTTTATCATGCCCATGTATGCTGATAAATTAACATTTCAAATATTTAAATACTCAATTATTAAGAAAATTTTAACAACAATAAATTAACACTATTATGTAAAGCAACATTAACTACCAGTTTTAAGAAGGTTAAAAAGTCTGACAACATCTATTCCAATTCTTATGTTTATTTTCATAAACACTTTTACTGAATATTAATTTGAAAAACATCCATATGCTTGTCATGTATTAGTAGCAGCAGATATCAGCAGCCTAAGTTCTTTTGAAGGCTTGATACAATATCTTAGTATATTACATGTTCCCCTGAACAACATTCTATCTTAGTATGTTCCCCTGAATAACATTCTATCTTCAGACACCAAGATCACAATTAGCACTTCAAAAAAGATGACATTACTTAAAAAATAGGCTTCTTTGTGCGTCGGATCAAGAAGAGGTGTCCTGTAAATAAAGTCCGCTCCCCTGTAAGAGGTGTTACATGAGGCTCCAATGTACAGAGTCTATGTGCTTTAAGGAAAGGCATAAAGGAATAAAGCCCACGTGCCTCTAGCTTCTCGCTGAACTCCTCTGTATAAGGAATGAATCTGCTGTCTGTGTCACCTTTGTAGAACCAAGTACAGCGTCGCACTTCGGCTGGCTCCTCGTCCCAGTACACGGCTTTCCGCATCCGGTCATAGAGGTAGACGTCATAGCGCCCTCCATCAGTGCCAAGGACCACACTCTCAGGGTCTGGCTGGACTGGAAAACAAAGCCCATATAACTGAACAGTTACAAGGTAGATTTAAAAGTAGTAAATAATGAATATGGTGACTTGTCTAACATTAAAGACAAAGAACAAAGCTCATTTCTATTCAGAAACAGAATTTTAAGATTAATCTGTGCTGCTCAAAATAATGACTCTTTTAAGTGGAGAAGAAATAACCAGAGTAAAATATAAAAGCATCATGAAATAATTCCAATAACTGGTAGGCTTTTTCTCTATGTATCAAACCAGTAAATGCTCCATGAACATACTTCTAAAGAATAGGTGATTTTTAAGTCCTAAGATGAAATATCTTCAGGATAAACAAAAAACCTATTTCTATAGTGAAACTTCTCAGTCTTAACCTACTCCTGTGTACCACCTCAAGAGATGGATGTTCTTGCTCCAGGAAAAAAAAAAGAGAGAGATGGATGTAGTTATAGCATTTTTAATATCTGAAGGAACAAGAATTCCATAGAAAATGCTTTATAAATGCCATATGAAGTGAAAGTGAAAGTCACTCAGTCATGTCCGACTCTTTGTGACCCCATGGGCTATACAGTCCATGGAATTCTCCAGGCCAAAAATACTGGAGTAGGTACCCTTTCCCTTCTCCAGGACATCTTCCCAACCCAGGGATTGAACCTAGGTCTCCCACATTGCCCTCTAGCTACAAACAAATAAAGGAAATAAGAAAATGGACACCTGGATTATATGAACTACTTTATTTCTTGGATTTAAAATACCTTTAAACAAAAAATTATTAAAACATGTCTTCAAATACCTTACTCAAATAACCCAGAACTTAATAATGCAGTGTATTATTAAAAGTATCACCACCTTAAGGTATGGTGGTGAGGCTGGTAAGGTGTACAGGATTAAAGAAAATGACATTCATGAAAAGGGCTTACTCCTCATCCCACTCTTCCTCAAATCAGATACAAATGATACAGGTCCCACACTTACCTGAATTATAGATTTCTTCAAGATTCAAAGAGTCAAAAACACTGAAAGGCATCCATAGTTGCTTGTATTCTATCTCCTTGCAGTAAAACCAGTGGGGCTGGACAGGTTCATACTGGTTTTGAAGTAGAAAAGGAGGTGGCGCTTGCACAGGGGGTCCCGCAGGTCTGGCAGGTGCCTGCTGCTGGATTGGAGGGGGCAACCCTGCCTGCACTGGAGGAGGGATCTGGTGGGGACAAAAGACAGGATCATCAGTCAGTCCAAAGGAACAATTCTGTGTATGCTGCAGACCCAAACTGACATTAGTAATAATTATTCTTAATATTTCTCTAGACAGCTATTTAATAACTAAGCTCCAGAGTAATTTAAATTTTTTTTTAAAAATATAACAAAACCCTACGCCAACTGGAAAGTAAACAGGGCTTTCTCACACTGATGGCAAAGTAAACTAATACCTTTATAGAAATCAATCCAGCAGTACACCTCCTTCACTTATTTCATCTTTAAGACACGCATAACCCTCAAGAATTCTGTGGCAGTCCAGTGGATAGGACTTGCTGCTCTCATTGCTAAGGGTCTGGAGTCATCCCTGGTTTGGGAACCAAGATCCCGCAAGCCATAAGGCATGGCCAAAAATAAAATAAAATAAAAAATAATGCATATTCCTTGACCTACCTATTCCACTTCTAAGAATTCATCCTAAAGACCTAACTGTAAAATTTTACCTACAAGGATTTATAACAGACAATCACTGGATACAATCCAAAGACCTACCAGAAACCTAAGAAAATCATCTTTTACTCATATACTGGAATTCTCTAGAAAGATTAAAAATATTTTAGAAAAAAATCTTAACATCTAAACTATGTTGACATAAAAAACATATAATGCTTGTCGAAGAAAACCTATGTTTATCTAGAAAAAAGATAGGACATAAAAACTAAAAACAAGGTTTTCTCGTGGCAATTTTTACTCATTTGGCTATTAGTCATTTCTCAAATTCTGTGCAGTAAAAATACTTTTAAAAGCAGAATACAATTTTTTTTAATTTTATTTAAAAAATGATTTCAAAATATTCCATCAATGTTAAATTTACTGAGGTTGATTACTGCGGTCAAGCAAAAGAA
>SJYA01003046.1:386800-400045 GCA_006410615.1 Neotragus moschatus
AAAAAAAACCACACCAAGAGGCGGGACGAGGTGGGCTGACACCGGAGGCAACGTTACCTTCTAATTTTGCCCAGAGATAACTTTGAGGTCTCTTTGCGCTTGTGCTTTTGAACTGTTGCGGTCTCCGACCTGCGCAAGCCTTCGCCACTATAAACAGATAAACCAGACTTCGGGAGTTTCTCCTTTCGAGCCTACAGAGAGACACGGAGCAATATGCAGCCCTCAAGTAACCACGCGGCATACGCGCGAGGCCGCCCCTGCCCTTCCCCTCGCCCGTCTCCAAGATGGCGACCGCCTTGCCGCTGCGGCCCCGCCCCGCCGAGCCCCGCCCCCCTCCCCGGAGCAAGGCCGCCCCGCCTCCCCGCCGCGGGGCCGCGCCGCGCGCTCCCGCCGCCCCTCCCCGCACGAGCTCCACCCAGGTCGCCGGCAGCGCGGTCGGCGGCAGCGGCGCCTATTTCCCGCCATTGTGCGAAGTGGAGGCTGGGGGCCCGCACGCGCCGCCTGCCCGTCGCTGGCAGCGCCTCACAGCCGCCGCCACCGCTGCCGTTCCCTGAGGCGCGGGGAGGCCGGGCGGCCCGCGCCGCGAGGCTTCCCCTGCGTGGGAGGGCGCGGGCGAGGAGCGGCCGAGCCCCCGACGAGGAGCAGAGGCGCGCGGGACGCCCGGGCCGCGCCGGCTCCGGCCAGTCGGCGAGATGCCCTGTGGGGAGGATTGGCTCAGCCACCCGCTGGGCATCGTGCAGGGCTTCTTCGGTGAGTGGTGGCCCCGGGGGGCGGGCAGGGTCCGGGCGGGCCGCCGAGTTCACCGAGCCCCCGGGGCCCGGACCCTGCCGCGCGGCGCCCAGGCGGGGCCGCCTCGAGGGCTCGAGCGGCCAAGACGGTCAGCCAGGCCTGCGCCGCCGGCGCTCGGCAACCCCTTCCCGCCCGGAGACTCCGGGCCGCGGCTGCCCGGGCCCGGGCCGCAGGTGCCTCCCACCTGCCCGATTCGCGACTCGCAAGCCGCCAAGGTTACGCCGCCAGGAGCCGGCTGCCGGCCGTGATTGACGGCCTCGCTTCCCCCTTCGTGGCCCCGCGGGCGGCCCCCGAACCCCGCGTGCGGCCAGACTCTGAGGTTGGGGGGGTCCTCGAAGCTTTCGAGAGGACCCGCAGAGATGGGCTGAAGGGAAAAGCACTTTGCCTATGGGAAGCCCGCAGGACATTTCAAAACTTCCGGTGTATGGGGGGAGTGCTCGCGTGCTTGCTCGCTCGCTGCAGAAGTTGGCTGTAACTCCTGTGTTACACACATCCTCCCTTTTTCAGATAAGATTTAGTGTGATAACTTAGATTTTTTCCGTTAGGACACCCTTAAAACCTGTCTCGTCTCCCCATCTCCTCTTGGGCCAGAGCTAGCAAGAAATGGTGAACGAACTCAGATGCGTTCCTGCATAGAAAGAGCTTAGCATGTGGCAGGCTAGCTCAGGAAATTTCACTTGCAGTCATGGTTAATGACACTTTTCGGGTAGGGTACACAAAGGAATATTTAGGTCTGGTTGCCATTCACTAGGCATTTGGCCCCACCCCGCATGTCTTTTGCACTTAAGAGTGGTGGAGGCAAACCCAACCAGGAATCAGTGTGTAAGATCGGAACACCTGACTTGTGAGGAGGTAACTTGAACTTGTAAAGTGGCCTTCCTCACTTAAGACCTTGTGGAATATTAGTGTGAACGCTTATTAAGAAGCTAAATAGTCCGCAGGAGCCAAAACGGATGGCAGAAAATGTATTTCTTTCAGGAAAGGCTCACTGAGCAACTCGATTCGTTTTCCTTGTGATTTGAACTTGTTCAGTTGTCTGATTTCCCAGGCTGAAACTAGAGGCAGCATATTAGGAAAAGCCCTGGGTAGGCATCCAGATTGTAGCTAGTGAACACTGACAACCTATTAAAGGAGAAATTTCAAACTACGTACATAGTGTTTAAAAATTTTTTTTTAAGTCCCTGTATATCCATCCAGGACCCTTTTCAAAAAGGGGCATATGTCTCTACTAAATCCTAGTAATTGATGCTCATAATGAATACTAAAACCCATAATTGTTTTCCAAAATAATGACCTTAAAATGTGGAGTGAAGATTAAATTGCACAGTAGGTTTTAGAGGGTGCAGACACGAAGACACTTTTTAGGGAAAATCATTCAAAAGTAAGTAAGTTTTGGTGCTTAATTGATGTTTAGAAAATTTATGAGAAATTTCCATGTCCTAGTCTGGCTGGATAAATGAGATGATTTTATATTTGGTATATATTTGTGTCAGAATTTTTTGCTTGCTTGTAGGACCCTAAGAGGCAAACAACTCATTATAGTATAGTAGGTGTAATTTGGATAGAAAACGCTGGCTCTACAGTATTTTCTGAAGTTTGTGTATTGTTGGTGACCTGGACCTTGTTGATGTGTTTTTTCTCTAGAATGTCTTATTCTCATACAGATTGTGTCTTGCAAAGAAGAAACTAACCTGTCTTATACTCATGATGTTTTTGTAGAAGCTGCTTTGATGTATAATGTATACTTTTGCTATATTTTCCTATCACTGTGAATATATGGGATTGGAATGCTTTATAATAACAACATTACAGGTATGCTTGTGTGAGAAGTGAGGTGTTAAACCTGTAGACTCTTTTTGGTCTAATAGGAAATTGTTGTAAATCCATTTTCCCCCAGAGAGAAAAGTAATACTCATCTTCTGTGGTTTATGAGGCCTTTTGGCCCCACCTCTGCTCAGCTCTGGTGTCTCAGTGGTAAATAATTCACCTGTGATGCCGGTGACCCTGGAGACAAAGGTTCGATCCTTGGGTCAGGAAGATCCCTTGGAGAAGGAAATGGCAACCCCACTCCGGTATTCTTCCTGGCAAAATGCCATGGACCGAGAAGGCTGGCGGTCTGCAGTCTGTAGGGTCGCAAAGAGTCAGACACAACTGGGCAGGAACACTGCCCAGCTCTCAGACCTCATCACGCTATTCCCCCTCACACTGAACCTTCTTCCAGTTCTCTGATCTTAAATGACGCCACTAGACTTTCTGCATAGGCTGTTCCCTTTGCCTGGTCAAGACTTCCTCTCCTACTTGTATTTTCCTGGCTAAATCTTACTCTTCTTTGGGAACCTGAGTTAGGTAACTTCTGCTGCATGTAATTATAGGATCCTGTGAAGCCTGAAAATTAACTTGTAAAGCATGTTGTTGAAATCACTCGTTTCCTGGGTTCCTTGGCTATATTTTAACCCTGGGGATTTTAGGACGTGTATCTGTTTTATTTGCCTAAAATATACCTGTACATCGAAAATCCTCCATGAGGGATTTTTCTGGTGGTCCAGGGGTTAAGGCTCCGCAGTTGCAATGTACAGGGCACAGATTCAATCCCTGGTTAGGGGATCAAGATCCCACATACTCCTCAGCCAAAAAATAAAATAAGATTTTTTTAAAAAGAATGCTCTGTGAATATTTGTTGAGCAGAAAGAAGACTGATTAATCAATCAGAAATGGTGTAAACTGGGGTGGTTACTGTTACCACAAAGCTTAACTAAAGACAGTCTTGGTGGACATTATATTGGTTCAGAGAATGTGATCATACCAGGTATGAGTTACTTTCACATGCAAATTCTAATTCTTTTTTCTTGGTTCAAATAAGAAACTTTGAAATTCTCTTAGTGACCACAATCACAACTATATGAATCATAATTCATCTGTGTGAACCAGTGCATATTTTGAATTTGTATCTGCCATATTACAACTGTTCATATGTAAATTTTCCCTGTAAGCTTTCATAAAATGCGTTTTCTATTTCCATTCCAGTTTCTAAAAGATTTTATATACAGAACATTGAGGTCCATAGACTTAAGATTTAGAAATACTTTATTGAGCTGTGTGTGTGTGTGTGTGTGTGTTAATCGCTCAGTCGTGTCCGACTCTGCGACTTCATGGACTGTAGCCTGCTGGGCTTCTCTGTCCATGGGATTCTGGAGTGGGTTACTGTTTCCTTTTCCAGGGCAACTTCCCAACCCAGGGATCAAACCCTGGTCTCCTGCATTGCAGGCGCCTTCTTTACCATCTCAGCCACCGGGGAAGCTCATATTGAGCTCTGTTATGTGCATAATGCGATGGCTGCCCCGCCCCCACCCCCCACCCCTGCAATGATTGTTCATTAGTAACTTGTAACAACTCGCTTCCCTTAAACAGAAGCAGGAGTAAATGAGAGAAAAAAGAAAGTTTTGTATACTTTTTTCTTTTAATCTTTTTTTTAAAAAGGAATTTTTTTCACTTGAATTAATGACTGCTTTAATTTCAGAATAAGTAGGAATGCTCATTAACTCGGATTTCTTTATGTTCAGATTGTTGGTTGGGTCAAGATCATTAGTTTCAGTATATTCAAGGCACTTTGGTCATATCTAACAGAACTAGAATTAGACTAGCTCTTAGAAGAAAAAGGTCACTGATGTGTGGAGGAGAGAAGGGAGTAGTAACTTATCACTAGCATTTTAGAGAATTTCAAGCAATAGTAAAATCATCTAAAAGTCTGCTTTTTTGTTGTCACCGTGATTCTAAACCAACAGTTCATTCCTTTTTGTCGTACCCACCTTGGACCTTCCTGCCACCTGGCCCTTGTTTAGTCGCTCAGTCATGTCCAACTCTGCAGCCCCATGGACTGCAGCACGCCAGGCTTTCCTGTCCATCACCAACTCCCAGAGCTTACTCAAACTCACGTCCATTAGTCAGTGATGCCATCCAACCCTCTCATCCTCTGTTGTCCCCTTCTCCTTCCACCCTCAATATTTCCCAGCATCTTTTCAAATGAGGCAGTTCTTCACATCAGGTGGTCAAAGTATTGGAGTTTCAGCTTCAGCATCAGTCCTTCCAATGAATATTCAGGCCCCTATTAGGCCATTGAAAAAAAAGTAATTTGTTTTAAGGCTATAGAACCCAAAGGCAGGGCAGGTGGTTTGGTAACCCAAGAGACTACTGAGTGAAACTGGAAAGCTAGCAGAAATCCAACCAAGCAGCACATCTCCGTTTTCTCCCCTAGGCTTTGTTCATTTCTGCACACAAACTTTTATCTTTCTCTAGTCCAGGGCTCCCAGTTTCACTTGTTATTTCCAACCTGCTTGAGCTAGCATCTTTATTTTTTCCAAAAATATTTTTTTTTGGCTATGCTCAGTCTCAGTCGCAGCATGCAGGACCTTCAGTATCTGTTGCGGCATGCAAGGCTTTAGCTGAGGCATGTGGGATCTAGTTCCCTGCTGCTGCTGCTACTAAGTCGCTTCAGTCGTGTCCAACTCTATGCGACCCCATAGACGGCAGCCCACCAGGCTCCCCCGTCCCTGCGATTCTCTAGGCAAGAACACTGGAGTGGGTTGCCATTTCCTTCTCCAATGCGTGAAAGTGAAAAGTGAAAGTGAAGTCGCTCAGTTGTGTCTGACTAGTAGCAAGCAACCCCATGGACTGCAGCCCACCAGGCTCCTCCATCCATGGGATTTTCCAGGCAAGAGTACTAGAGTGGGGTGCTATTGCCTTCTTCCCTGACCAGGGTTCAAACTTGGGCACCCTGTATGGGGAGGGCAGAGTCTTAGCAGATGAGACACCAGAGAAGTTCCAGCATCTTTATCTTAAT
Source organism: Neotragus moschatus (assembly GCA_006410615.1). Lineage (NCBI taxonomy): Eukaryota > Metazoa > Chordata > Mammalia > Artiodactyla > Bovidae > Neotragus > Neotragus moschatus. The sequence goes on from SJYA01003046.1 coordinate 392,427, forward strand.
CCCAGATTTTAAGGTTAGAGGATCTGATTGGCCTGGCATGGAGTCAGTGGTTCACTCATGGGCCAGTCAACCACTACCAGGGCACTGTTAATGGATGGTCATAACTATTGAGGCCCACAGCTCACCACTGGGGGAAGTTCTCAGGGAAGAATGGATTGGAGAGCCATGGCAAAAGGCATGTATATATACACACATAGCCACACACACACACGCATATATATAGATACGTGCGTGTGTACCGGAGAAAGCGCTAGCACCCCACTCCAGTACTCTTGCCTGGAAAATCCCTTGGGCAGAGGAGCCTGGTAGACTGCAGTCCATGGGGTAGCGAAGAGTCGGACACGACTGAGCGACTTCACTTTCACTTTTCACTTCCATGCATTAGAGAAGGAAATGGCAACCCACTCCAGTGTTCTTGCCTGGAGAATCCGAGGGACGGGGGAGCCTGGTGGGCTGCCGTCTATGGGGTTGCACAGAGTCAGACACGACTGAAGTGACTTAGCAGCAGCAGCAGGATACATGTGTATGTATATGAATTTTAAAATTATTGAATAATAACTTGCATATGGTTAAAAAAGAAGTGTTACAATATAAAATGAAGAGTAAGCATGTGCTGCTTTTCTCCTACTGAGGGTCCCACTTCTTTAACTGTTTCCAATTATAGTTTGTTTTCTTTTGCATTGAGATATAAAATTCACCATTTAAAAATGTACAGTTCAGTGGTTTTTAGTTTATTCATTGTGAACGTGCAGCCATCAGCACATCGTTACTGTTACTCCTGAAAGAAGCCCCGTATATATTAGTAGTCACTCCTGATTGCCCCATCCACCATCCTCTTAAAACCGCGCATTGACTTCTGTCCGTGGGTTACCTAGTCTGGACATTTCGTATGAAGGGAATCACGCAGCTTCTGGCCTCCTGTGTCTGGTTTCTTTAACTTCGCATGATGCCGTCAAGGTTCGTCCATGCTGTAGCGTGTGCCAGTGCTACGTTCCTTTCCGCGACTGCAAACAGTGCTCCATAGCCTGAATATGCCATGTTTCGTTTATCCATTTCTCCATAGGTGGACACTTGGCTATTGTGAGTAGTGCTGCTATAAATACACATGGTTTTTGTGGGAATACATGTTTTCAGTTCTCTTGGGAATATGCCTCTGCGTATGATTGCTGGGCCATATGGTAATTTCGTGTTAGAACTTTTCCCCAAAGTTTCTGCACCATTTTACATTTCCACCAGCAAAGTATGAGGGTTCCAATTTCTCTGGTCCACTTCAACCTCTTCTTAATAATAGCCATCCTAATGGGGGTCAAGTGATAACTCATGATTTCAATTTGCAGTACTGTAATATAATAGTATATTGTATCTGTTTATATGCATATAGGCCTTTTGTATATCTCATTTGGAGAAATGTCTTTTCAAATTCTTTGCAGATTTTTATTTTTTGACCACACCATGCAGCTACTTCCCAAATCTTAGTTCCCTGACCAGGGATTGAACACATGCCCTTGGCAGTGAAAGCCCAGAATCCAACCACTGTGCCTCCAGGGAATTCCCCTTTGCAGATTTTTAAATTGGGGTTTTGTCTTGTATTATTGCATTATAAGTGTTCTTTATATATTTTGTATATTAGACCCTTATCAGATATATGTTTTAGAAATATTTTCACCTGTTCTATAAATTGCCTTTCTGCCTTCTTGATAACGTCTTCTGATGCAGATTTTTCATTTTGATGATGTCCAATTTATTTTTCCTTCAGTTGCTTATGCTTTTGGTACCATATTTCAGAAACCATTGTCTGATGCAAGGTCACAAAGATAAATATCTGTGTTCTTTCTTAGAATTTTGTAGTTCGAGCTCCTTACATTTAGGTCTTGGATCCATTTTGGATGAGTTTTTGTGGATGGTGGTGTGGGTAGGGGTTCACATTCACTCTTTTGCATGTGCACATCTAATTGTCACAGCACCTGGTGTGTGTGTGTTTTAACATTTGCAGTTTGTTTTGAAGCATCTCATAAAGTACGAGACGAAAAGGAGCGTGGGGCAAGGTCTGGCAGGGTCGCTTCTGTGGACGGCTTCGTCTCTTGGCACTTCACTGTGCTGCCTTTTCAGCATGTGGTTGCCTCCACCATCCTGGACGCTCCCCCAGCACTTTTTGTTGAAAGAGACTATTCTTTCCCCACTGATTCAGTTTGGCAGCTTTGTTTTTTTGTTTTTTTAAAAAACTGTGTGTGTATGTATCAGTTGACCATTGATGTATAGTGTTATTTCTGAACTCTGAATTCCATTCTGTTGATCTGTATGTTTACCCTTCTGCCAGTACTATGTTGTCTTGATTACTGAGCTTTGTAGCAAGTTTTCAAATGATGAAGCATGAGTCCTCCAACTTTGTCCTTGTTCTTTTTTTCAAAGATTGTTTTGACTCTTCAGAATCCCTTGTATTTCCATATGAATTCAGAATCTGTCATTGCTGCAAAAAAGGCAGTTGGCATTATGGTGGGGATTGCATTGTATCAGTAGTGCATTTAGTTCTTTGGGTAATAGAAAATAGTAAAGATTTCAGAGTCCAAAGCCAAACTTCTGCTTAGCTACAGGGCCATACCCAGTGCATTTAGCTCTAATCATTTTTTAATACTTCCTTTAGAAGGAAATGGCAACCCACCCCAGTATTCTTGCCTGGAGAATCCCATGGACGGAGGAGCCTGGTGGGCTACAGTCCATGGGGTCGCAAAGAGTNGAAGAGTAAGCATGTGCTGCTTTTCTCCTACTGAGGGTCCCACTTCTTTAACTGTTTCCAATTATAGTTTGTTTTCTTTTGCATTGAGATATAAAATTCACCATTTAAAAATGTACAGTTCAGTGGTTTTTAGTTTATTCATTGTGAACGTGCAGCCATCAGCACATCGTTACTGTTACTCCTGAAAGAAGCCCCGTATATATTAGTAGTCACTCCTGATTGCCCCATCCACCATCCTCTTAAAACCGCGCATTGACTTCTGTCCGTGGGTTACCTAGTCTGGACATTTCGTATGAAGGGAATCACGCAGCTTCTGGCCTCCTGTGTCTGGTTTCTTTAACTTCGCATGATGCCGTCAAGGTTCGTCCATGCTGTAGCGTGTGCCAGTGCTACGTTCCTTTCCGCGACTGCAAACAGTGCTCCATAGCCTGAATATGCCATGTTTCGTTTATCCATTTCTCCATAGGTGGACACTTGGCTATTGTGAGTAGTGCTGCTATAAATACACATGGTTTTTGTGGGAATACATGTTTTCAGTTCTCTTGGGAATATGCCTCTGCGTATGATTGCTGGGCCATATGGTAATTTCGTGTTAGAACTTTTCCCCAAAGTTTCTGCACCATTTTACATTTCCACCAGCAAAGTATGAGGGTTCCAATTTCTCTGGTCCACTTCAACCTCTTCTTAATAATAGCCATCCTAATGGGGGTCAAGTGATAACTCATGATTTCAATTTGCAGTACTGTAATATAATAGTATATTGTATCTGTTTATATGCATATAGGCCTTTTGTATATCTCATTTGGAGAAATGTCTTTTCAAATTCTTTGCAGATTTTTATTTTTTGACCACACCATGCAGCTACTTCCCAAATCTTAGTTCCCTGACCAGGGATTGAACACATGCCCTTGGCAGTGAAAGCCCAGAATCCAACCACTGTGCCTCCAGGGAATTCCCCTTTGCAGATTTTTAAATTGGGGTTTTGTCTTGTATTATTGCATTATAAGTGTTCTTTATATATTTTGTATATTAGACCCTTATCAGATATATGTTTTAGAAATATTTTCACCTGTTCTATAAATTGCCTTTCTGCCTTCTTGATAACGTCTTCTGATGCAGATTTTTCATTTTGATGATGTCCAATTTATTTTTCCTTCAGTTGCTTATGCTTTTGGTACCATATTTCAGAAACCATTGTCTGATGCAAGGTCACAAAGATAAATATCTGTGTTCTTTCTTAGAATTTTGTAGTTCGAGCTCCTTACATTTAGGTCTTGGATCCATTTTGGATGAGTTTTTGTGGATGGTGGTGTGGGTAGGGGTTCACATTCACTCTTTTGCATGTGCACATCTAATTGTCACAGCACCTGGTGTGTGTGTGTTTTAACATTTGCAGTTTGTTTTGAAGCATCTCATAAAGTACGAGACGAAAAGGAGCGTGGGGCAAGGTCTGGCAGGGTCGCTTCTGTGGACGGCTTCGTCTCTTGGCACTTCACTGTGCTGCCTTTTCAGCATGTGGTTGCCTCCACCATCCTGGACGCTCCCCCAGCACTTTTTGTTGAAAGAGACTATTCTTTCCCCACTGATTCAGTTTGGCAGCTTTGTTTTTTTGTTTTTTTAAAAAACTGTGTGTGTATGTATCAGTTGACCATTGATGTATAGTGTTATTTCTGAACTCTGAATTCCATTCTGTTGATCTGTATGTTTACCCTTCTGCCAGTACTATGTTGTCTTGATTACTGAGCTTTGTAGCAAGTTTTCAAATGATGAAGCATGAGTCCTCCAACTTTGTCCTTGTTCTTTTTTTCAAAGATTGTTTTGACTCTTCAGAATCCCTTGTATTTCCATATGAATTCAGAATCTGTCATTGCTGCAAAAAAGGCAGTTGGCATTATGGTGGGGATTGCATTGTATCAGTAGTGCATTTAGTTCTTTGGGTAATAGAAAATAGTAAAGATTTCAGAGTCCAAAGCCAAACTTCTGCTTAGCTACAGGGCCATACCCAGTGCATTTAGCTCTAATCATTTTTTAATACTTCCTTTAGAAGGAAATGGCAACCCACCCCAGTATTCTTGCCTGGAGAATCCCATGGACGGAGGAGCCTGGTGGGCTACAGTCCATGGGGTCGCAAAGAGTTGGACACGACTGAGCTACTTACTTCTTTATACTACAAAATTTTCAGTAATAATCATGAAATGCAGCTATGTACAGGGTTTAAGGTAATTACATATTTCAAATCCAATCTAGACATTGCTTCTATCAACTTCTTCCTCAGCTCTGCTTATTTTAGAATTTTTTTGTGGCTCTGTTATGACAACATTGTTTCATGTTGGTACAGGTACCATACTTTAGATTTGAATAATCTTATATTAATTGTATAAGTAATGAATTTTTTGTATTAAGAGTAACAAGTTTCCATAGACAAAAAGCTGAACTATTTACTGAATAGTGTTTATACCTACTAAATAGTTTGAATTTTGATCTTTTAGTTATAATTCAATATAATAATATTTTATATAAACAGTTCAATTATAAATGAATTTTGATAAAACTGAAACATCTATAAAAGACACAAACTAGAAATCTTTCCACTGATGTTACTAACATTTTCTTGATTCATTGTTTACTATAAAACAAATAGCTGTTTAAGAAAATGTGCTATGCTTAATTGCCCAATCTGACTCTTTGAGACCCCATGGACTGTAGCCCACCATGCTCCTCTGTCCATGGGGATTGTCCAGGCAAGAATACTGGAGTGGGTTGCCATGCCCTTCTCCAGGGGATCTTCCTGACCCAGGAATCAAACCCAGGTCTCCCACATTGCAGGCAGATTCTTTACGGACTGGGCCACCAGGGAAACTCATAAATCCTGGAGTGGGTAGCCTATCCCTTCTTCAGGGGATCTTTGCAACCCAGGAATCAACTGGGGTCTCCTGCATTGCAGGTGGATTCTTTACCAGCTGAGCTACCAGGGGAGCAGACCCTTAAGAAGAATATATTTCTATATTAAGATACGATTCAAATTTAGTAAAATTTACTTCACTTACGAGCAAAGTTTGCACCTACTGCACCTCTCACTTCATGCTGTTTCACTGTTTAAAATGTTAAACACAAAAAGTTGTTCAAGTTGTCCCATGGAAGATAGAATTGAAGTAATTCAAGTTTTCCTTCATCTTTACAGCCACTGGGTCATTGTTTGTTTATTTAAAATCTTCCGTATACCTGTAGGACTCTAGACTACCATAGGGCTTGGGGGATGCTCACCGCTCTAACCAAGTTTGGACTGTTCTGTGCCACTTAGAGGGCTTCCCAGGTGGCTCAGTGGTACAGAATCCCGTCCGCCAGTGCAGGAGGTGCATGTTTTAAGCCCTCAGTTGGGAAGGTCCCCTGGAGAAGGAAACGGCTGCCCACTCCAGTGTTCTTGTCTGGAGAATTTACGCAGGCAGAGGAGCCTGGCAGGCTACAGTCCCTGGGGTCGCAAAGGGTCAGCCATGAGTGGGCATGCACACACGCACCACTTAGAAATTTACCGTCCAGACAAATGCATGTGGCTGAGTCTGTTTGGGGAGCTAAGTATATAACAGAGGATGAGATGGTTAGATAGCATCACCAACTCAGTGTACATGAATTTTGAGCAAACTCTGGGAGATAGTGAAGGACAGAGGAGCCTGTCCATGGGGTCACAAAATGTAACAGAGGTTCTTCAAATAAACTTCTGTGTCAAATGAGATATTTATTACAGGGTAAAGAGTAAAAATGTAGTGATTGCAGCCCGATGGACTGTAGGCCCTCCAGGCTTCTCTGTCTGTGGAATTCTTCAGGCAAGAATACTGGAGTGGGCAGCCATTCCCTTCTCCAGGGGATCTTCCCGACCCAGGGATCAAATTTAGGTCTCCTGCTTTGTGGGCAGATTCTTTACCATCTGAGCCATTGGGGAAGTCTGTATTAAAACTCAGCAGTAGTCAGCAGTTGTTTAGGATTTATACCAGCAGAAAATTTTCAAAGGAAAAATAGTTTATCAATGACATTGTTTAGAATGGTTAATTCATAGTGATGGTAGAAGTGGAATGGATTTTAATGATTCTCTGCAGGAAAGTTATATCCTATTGCTAGCACTTAGGCTAGACTACACCTACCACTTCTGTAGTAGGTCACTGCTCGACCCCTCCTACTTTCTAACCTTGAGGGTGAACGTATCAATTAACCTTTCTTTACCTCAATTTTGTCATCTCTAAAATGGGAATAATAAGAGAATCGCCTTTTTTTTTTTTTTTGGCTATGTCCTCCTCCGGGGGATCTTCCTGGCTCAGGGACTTAACATGCGTCTCTGTGTCTCCTGCATTGGAAGGCAGGTTCTTTATCCCTAGTGCCACCTGGGAAGCCCCTGTATGAAACTGCCAAACTGTGTTCCGGAGTTGCTGTACTGTTTTGAAAGAGCAGATACCATTAGAGACACGTGAAAGAGTCATACAGACAGGCGAAGAGTGACACACACAGGCGAAGAGTGACACAGACAGGTGAAGTCATGCAGACAGGGGGAAGAGTGACGCAGACAGGCAAAAAGTCATACAGACAAGCAAAGAGTGACGCAGACAGGCAAAGAGTCATGCAGACAAGGGTCTGAAGAGTGACGCAGACAGGCGAAGTCATGCAGACAGGCGAAGAGTGACGCAGACAGGTGAAGAGTCATGCAGACAGGCGAAGAGTGACTCAGACAGGTGAAGAGTGACGCAGACAGAAGAGTCATACAGACAAGCGAAGAGTGACGCAGACAGGCGAAGAGTGACGCAGACAGGCGAAGAGTGATACAGACAGGCGAAGAGTGATACAGACAGGTGAAGAGTGACGCAGACAGGCGAAGTCATGCAGACAAGGGGAAGAGTGA
>SJYA01003046.1:401477-422982 GCA_006410615.1 Neotragus moschatus
AGACAGGCGAAGAGTCATGCAGACAGGCGAAGAGTGACACAGACAGGCGAAGAGTGACGCAGACAGGCGAAGAGTCATGCAGACAGGCGAAGAGTCATGCAGACAGGCAAAGAGTGACACAGACAGGCGAAGAGTCATACAGACAAGGGAAGAGTGACACAGACAGGCAAAGAGTGACGCAGACAGGTGAAGAGTCATGCAGACAGGTGAAGAGTGATACAGACAGGTGAAAAGTGACACAGACAGGCGAAGAGTCATGCAGACAAGCGAAGAGTGACACAGGTGAAGAGTCATGCAGACAGGCAAAGAGTCATACAGACAGGCAAAGAGTGACGCAGACAGGCGAAGTCATGCAGACAGGGAAGAGTGACGTAGACAGGCGAAGAGTGATGCAGACAGGCGAAGAGTCATACAGACAAGCAAAGAGTGACACAGGCGAAGAGTGATGCAGACAGGTGAAGAGTCATGCAGACAGGTGAAGAGTCATGCAGACAGGCGAAAAGTGACACAGACAGGTGAAGAGTGACGCAGACAGGCGAAGAGTCATGCAGACAGGCGAAGAGTGACGCAGACAGGCGAAGAGTGACACAGACAGGTGAAGAGTGATGCAGACACGCGAACAGTCATGCAGACAGGGGGAAGAGTGTTGCAGACAGGCGAAGTCATGCAGACGGGGAAGAGTGACGCAGACAGGCGAAGAGTCATGCAGACAGGGGGAAGAGTGACGCAGACAGGCGAAGTCATGCAGACAGGTAAAGAGTGATACAGACAGCTCTGTGGATATAAATTCAACAACTTGGATGAAATAGACCAGTTCTTTTAAAAATACACTGTNGACAGGTGAAGAGTGATGCAGACACGCGAACAGTCATGCAGACAGGGGGAAGAGTGTTGCAGACAGGCGAAGTCATGCAGACGGGGAAGAGTGACGCAGACAGGCGAAGAGTCATGCAGACAGGGGGAAGAGTGACGCAGACAGGCGAAGTCATGCAGACAGGTAAAGAGTGATACAGACAGCTCTGTGGATATAAATTCAACAACTTGGATGAAATAGACCAGTTCTTTTAAAAATACACTGTTCATTTCCTATTTCTGGTATAATAAATTACCACAAATTTAATTGCTTCAAATAATATAAATTTATTTTTTATTGTAATAAGGTTGGTTTACAGTGTTGTGTTAATTTCTGCTGTATAGGAAAGTAATTCAGTTATATATATAATATATATATTATATATCAGTTATATATAAAATATATATATTGTTTTTTAATATTCTTTTCCATTATGATTTGTCACAGGATACTGTATCTTTTTGAACTATAGTTTTGTCCCAGTATATGCCCAGGAGTGGGATTGCTAGTTCATGTGGCAACTCTAATTTTTAGTGGTTTTTTTTTTTAAAAACCTCCAAACTGTTTTCCATAGCGGCTACACCAACTTAACATTTCCACCAAGAGTATAAGAGGGCTCCTTTTCTCCACACTCTCTCCAGCATTTGTTACACAGATGTATTTTCTTACAGTTCTGGAGGCCAGAGTCTGATGTGGGTGTCACTGGGATAAAGTCAAGGGGTCCATAGGTCTGCCTTCCTTTCTGCAGCCTCTAGGGGATACTCTTGTTTCCTTGCCTTTTTTACTGCTTCTAGAGTTTGGCTAATTTCTTGTGTTGTGGCCCCCTTCAGTCTTCAAAGTCAGCAACAGCAGGTCAGGTTCTTACATGTTCAATTCAGTCACTCAGTCGCGTCCGACTCTTTGCCACCCCGTGAATCCCAGCACGCCAGGCCTCCCTGTCAATCACCAACTCCTGGAGTTCATTCAAACTCACGTCCATCGAGTTGGTGATGCCATCCAGCCATCTCATCCTTTGTTGTCCTCTTTCCTGCTGCTTCCAGTCCCTCCCAGCATCAGGGTCTTTCCAGTGAGTCAGCTCTTCACATGAGGTGGCCAAAGTACTAGAGTTTCAGCTTTAGCATCAGTCCTTCCAGTGAACACCCAAGACTGATCTCCTTTAGGATGGACTGATTGGACTTCCTTGCAGTCCAAGGGACATATATCTTAGTTCTCCTCAAATCCATATATGCAGTATATAATCAAACTGAAATTTAAACATCAAAATATAATCTTATAGAAACTTCAGCAGTCGTTTTCAGGTGTTCCTCAGAATTACTTAGAAATGTTTAGAATCTAGAATAATCAAGACAAACTTTAAAGCAAAGATGAAGAACATCACTACCTAATTTTAAGGCTCGCTGTCAAGCTATAGTGATTAAGACAATTTGGTATTGGCATAAGGATAGACAACTCTTACCAGTTTAACAGAATACATAACGTAAAGACAGGAGTTGAGTTTGACAGTAGTACCACGGCAATTTACTTATTTTAAAAAATCTCATCTGTTGCTGCTGAGAGCCAGCAAGAAGATTTTCCCAATTGCAGCATTTGTTTCTCATCAATGATGGACTTTGACCCATGCAAGTTTGCTAATTCTATAGGAGGAAAGATTGACAGTGTATGAGTGAAGTTCCTCCTCTTTGACCATGGTTTTGTGGCATATGTTGAGTGAGTGTTTTTTTTTTGCATGTTTTCTCTTTGGTAATTGTGTAACAGTTAATTGTTACTCCATTTGACAAAGCAGTTTACCACTAGAAAGTCCTTTAAATAAGGCTGGAACAAATAGATATCTTTCTGGAAAAAAATGAGCCTTGATGTCTATGTCACAGTAGAAACAAAAACATTAATTTGGTATATGATGCGTATTAAAAAGATTGACAGGATGAAGTATTGAGACAGAGCACTGGACCTCTCATAGGCTGTTGGTGAGAGTGTAAAAGTGTGTCTGTCTTTTGCTCCTCGGTTCCTCTGACCACTTAAACTAGGGCAAGAGAGTGCAGGGGTGCCCACGTTCAGACGGCCAGGAATTCATGAGAAGGACGATAGTGATATGTGTGTGCTCAACAGGATTCTTGGTTGCCCGTGCCTAAGTCGATTCTGCTTAAACCAAGGAGGATGAACACGTTGTTTCAGGTAACAGTTCCTGAGTGGGCTAATTTCTGGCTCAACTACAGCCACATACTTTAGAAATCAGCCTCCCTACTCCACTTTCCCCTGGGATGGCTTCGTTTTCAGACAGACCTCGGTCATTGTGGCCACAGGCAGCTGTGGGGTTTGTTGGGCCCAGCTGCTGAGCCTTATACCTGGGGTTGTCCTTGACTGAGTGAGGCCCCCCTAACCTGATCAGCAGAACCCCCCCGGGGCTGAGAGTGAGGGTGCTGTGGTTCCTCCTCAGGAGAGGCACTTGCTAGAAAAAGGGGAAATGGGTGCTAGTCTTGCGAAACAGCCTATTTTTCTCAGTGTTTTGTCTACTTAATGTTTATTTCTCTGACTCCAGTAGCTGTGTCCCAGGCCCTTGTGAGAGCCTGGGAATGTAAAGGTGAATTGTTGATGAACAGAGTGGATCTGTAGCCTGGCATTGAAAACTCTGTGATGTGTTTGGTCTCATCTTCCTTTTGTTGGTTAGCTTTGTTCTTTTCCAGCCACTTTGTGCTCGCGTATTTGAATTTCTGGTATGTCCGTCCTGTCTTTGGCTTACTGTTACTGTTCCCTCCCCCAGAATGCCCTGTGTCTGCAATATGCCCACCCCTCATACCTCAACATGGTTCCATTCTGCCTCTCTTCCCAAGCCTGGCTCAAACACCACCTCTTTCAGAAGCCCTCTCTGAGATATTTTGACCTTCATTATTTTCTCTTCTTTGCTTTTGCCTGTTGTTCTGCCCATAGCTTATCTTAGCTCTCATGTGCTTGGGTGCACCTCCAGGAGATCGTCCCAAGCCAGGGATCAAACCCACGTCTCCTGCATTGGCAGGATTCTTTACCACTGAGCCACTTGGGAAGCCCTGTCTTAGCTCTGCTGCTAAGTCACTTCAGTCGTGTCTGACTCTGTGTGACCCCATAGACCGCAGCCCACCAGGCTCCCCCGTCCCTCGGATTCTCCAGGCAAGAACACTGGAGTGGGTTGCCATTTCCTTCCCCAATGCATGAAAGTGAAAAGTGAAAGGGAAGTTGCTCAGTCGTGTCCGACTCTTCGCGACCTCATGGACTGCAGCCTACCAGGCTCCTCCATCCATGGGATTTGCCAGGCAAGAGTACTGGAGTGGGGTGCCATCACCTTCTCCTAAGTTCCTTCAATTCTAAGGATCCTGATAGCACCTGGCAGAGTGCTGGGCATAAAGTAGGCTTAGCACATAATGGATAGTTACTGTACTCCTGAGAATTTTGAAATTCTTTGCTGCAGTCCTTAAATTGTTCCACAATACCAGATGTTTTGTTAACATTTCTTAATATGTAAGTTACTTCGAAGTAACTTGCTGCTTCCTAGTCACTCTTTGATGTAGCTTCATCGCCTGTGATGTGGTGTATTCAACCTTCTTACACAGATGCAGTCAGAATGGTGGTGTTGGCGGTCATGTCTGCGTGTAGGAAGCATCCTCTTTGACTAGAAGCAGAAATACCCAGTCTAGTCCCCTCCCCCCCACCCCATTCAGTGATCCTTTATTGGCATGCATGAGCAGTGCTTCTCGAGTTTCAGTGTGCATCAGAATCACCCAGAGGGTATCTTAAAGCAGGAACTGCTGGGCCTCACCTCCAGAGTTTCTCATCCAGTGGTTCTGGGACGGGCTCCCAGCCTTGCTAACAGCTGCCCAGGTGGTGCTAGTGCTGCTGGTCTGGGAAGCTACACTTTGAGGACCAGTGTACTAGGAGTAGACGTAACCCTTGGGGGCTTTGCTGTAGCTCAGTTGGTAAAGAATCCATCTGCAGTGCAAGAGACCCAGATTGAGAAGATGCCCTGGAGAAGGAAATAGCAACCCACTCTAGTATTCTTGCCTGGGAAATCCCATGGATAGAGGAGCCTGGCGGCCTTCAGTCCATGGGGTTGCAAAGCGACGGACATGATGACTAACACACACACACAAGAATTTAACCCTCGCTGCAGTCAGAATCACTGAAGGTGCTTTCACCTCCACGAGTGCTTTTTAATAACTGTCCTTTGCTCAGTTAAGTGAAAGCATTAGGAATCTGCTACAGCAGATGTTACCAGAATCTTATGAGTGTTTCTGACAGAACCAGCTGCATAACAAATAAAGACAAAATTCCTTTACACCACATTTCCATAGCACTTGTGTGATGTATATGGTACCCATGCATTGTTGGAAGTATTGACCAGCTCTGGTTCAGTTCATTTCACTCACTCGTGTCCAACTCTTTGCGACCCCATGAATCGCAGCACACCAGGCCTTCCTGTCCATCACCAACTCCTGGAGTTTACTCAAACTCATGTCCATCGGTGATGCCATCCAGCCATCTCATCCTCCGTCGTCCCCTTCTGCCCCCAATCCCTCCCAGCATCAGGGTCTTTCACAAGAGGTGGCCAAAGTATTGGAGTTTCAGCTTTAGCATCAGTCCTTTCAGTGAACACCCAGGACTGATCTCCTTTAGGATGGACTGGTTGGATCTCCTTGCAGTCCAAGGGACTCTCAAGAGTCTTCTCCAACACCACAGTTCAAAAGCATCAATTCTTTGGTGCTCAGCTTTCTTCACAGTCCAACTCTCACATCCATACATGACCACTGGAGAAACCATAGCCTTGATTAGACGGACCTTTGTTGGCAAAGGTCTGGTTGCTGCTGCTGCTGCTGCTGCTGCTGCTTCTAAGTCGCTTCAGTCGTATCCGACTCTGTGCAACCCCATAGACGGCAGCCCACCAGGGTCCCCCGTCCCTGGGATTCTCCGGGCAAGAACAATGGAGTGGGTTGCCATTTCCTTCTCCAGTGCATGAAAGTGAAAAGNTGCTGCTGCTGCTGCTGCTGCTTCTAAGTCGCTTCAGTCGTATCCGACTCTGTGCAACCCCATAGACGGCAGCCCACCAGGGTCCCCCGTCCCTGGGATTCTCCGGGCAAGAACAATGGAGTGGGTTGCCATTTCCTTCTCCAGTGCATGAAAGTGAAAAGTGAAAGTGAAGTCACTCAGTCATGTCCTGACTCTTAGCAACCCCATGGACTGCAGCCTACCAGTAGTTCTAATTCATGAAAACATGAGTATATATATTCCTGGGTTTGGGGTTTTTTTTTTGTTTTTTTTTTTTTGATGATTCACTTTTTAGTCTTGGCCAGTTCCCATGGTTTTTCAAAAGCTGGTTTCTTATCCTTAATATGACATTAAAAACACCTTTTTCTTATCTTGCAATCATCATTGCAAGAGGTGTGCTGAATCTTGGGAGCAGGGCAAGTTTCGTGAAAAATACTTGTTTGGTCCTGAGGTATCCCCTGTAGATGGCTTACTAGAGGAGAGAGGGGGAGAGTGACTACTGTGGAGAACTTGGCTGTCCCTTTTACTGGGTGGTGAAAATTAGCGTCATGCATGGAGAGAAGATGAATACCTCCTGTCTCAAGGAAGCACGTACAGCCGTTCAAGGACGCCGCGTGCTCATGTAGCACTCTGACTGGCAATGCACAACTGCAGTCCACGCATAGGGAAACAGCAGACAGACCCAGTGGGGAACACTCTGTTTTTTTTTATAATGGGTTTGTATTCTTCATTGTCAGTGTCATAAAAGATAAAGATTGAGGAACTGTTCCGGAAAAAAAAGATAGCAGAAAGCAGCATTCGATCCTAAACTGGATCTGCACTGAAGTGGAAAAAGTACAGGCGACAGGAGTGTTGGGTCAGGAGACAAGTTGGGATATGCGTGGTAGGCTTGATGAAAAAAGTTTGGCATTGATTTCGAATTTCCTGAGATTGATAGCAAGTACCGTGGTTATGTAAGATAGTCTTCTTATTCTTAGGAAACACACTGTACTGTTTAAGTGAAAGTCGCTCTCGCGTCCTACTCCTTGCGGCCCCTTGGACTATACAGTCCATGGAATTCTCCAGGCCAGAATACTGGAGTTGGGTAGCCTTTCCCTTCTCCAGGGGATCTTCCCAACTCAGGGATCGAACCCAGGTCTCCTGCACTGCAGGCGAATTCTTTACCAGCTGAGCCATCAGGGAAGCCCAAGTACTATTTAAAGGTAAAAATAAATGATGTGTGTGTAATGTAAGCTCAAGTGAGAAAAATGTGGGAGAGGGAGAGCGAGCGAGCAAATAGTAAAGTAAATGGGGGCGAGGGTACAGGTGTTCTTTGTAATTTTCATTATGACTTTTTGGAAGTTTGAAATTATCCCCAAATAAAAAGTTAAAAAAAAAAAACCAAAACAGAAGAACATGCTCTGCTTTTCATTTCAGGGTAATTGTAAAAGCATTTTAAATCTGTATTAAAACGTTTTCAAGCAGCAGAGTGCTTTTCAGGTGGTGGTTCCTATGCTGTTCTGTCTGGGGGCTTCATCTCTCACTGTGGAAGAGCTCTCGGGAGACTGTTAGCACCTGAGAGCCCCCAGGGGCTCGGCCTCACCCCGACTGTAATATCCAGCCCCCAACCCAGCAGCTTCTGGTGTCTTGCGCAGCTTTTCCAATAAGGCACCCTAAACTAATGTACCTTCAGCTTTGAAAAGTATATTTTTCTTTCAGCTCAAAATGGGGTTAATCCTGACTGGGAGAAGAAAGTAATAGAATATTTTAAGGAAAAGCTGAAGGAGAATAATGCTCCTAAATGGGTAAGCTTATTATTGCTGTTTGCTGGGAGTGGGTGGGTAGGCGGGCGAGGGTTGGGCAGACTTCTAATTTCTCACAGTAGTGATCCACATATAACTTAAAAATATTTAAATTAACGTGTACCGCCCTCTGCCTTAAGAGCATATGTATTAAAAGATTTTGGTCTCTTGAAATTTAAATTCAAGCAAATAAATGCTTCTGTACTGGCACCTGTAGGTGGCAGTAACTGACCGTGAAAAAAAAAAAGGGTAATTGTGAGAGCTTCTTTTATTCTTTTATTACCTTCCTTTTAAAGAATTACTTGTATGAGTTTTAAGAGAAGAGCTCAACAAAGCAAATGCCTTTCTGCTAAGTGGAAAGTGTTCTGAAGGAAAGGCATCCTTTGACATTATAATCAAATGTCATCATCCAAACTGAACTTGTAAGAATGTGGAAAGGACTTTTGTTCAGCAGTTGTGTTGTTGACCGTTGGAATCATTTGGCTCCGTGATAGGGCTTGATTTTGAATGTGGGGTGGGTAGGTGGGGAATGGCAGTTTGTCTGGATATATATGTGTATGTGCTTAACGTTTTATACAGAGACTATTTTGACTTGATTGTTTGTTTTCCTTTAAGGTACCATCACTGAATGAAGTTCCTCTTCATTATTTGAAACCTAACAGTTTTGTGAAGTTTCGTTGCATGGTTCAGGATATGTTTGACCCTGAATTTTACATGGGAGTTTATGAAACTGTTAACCGAAACACAAAAGCACGTGTATGTATTGCTTTTTTCAGGAAACTTAGTGTTTACAATTAGTAGGATTAGCTTTGACCGTGTGCTGTCTATGGCAATTTTGATTCTGATATCTTGATATAATACTGTTATTTTTTGTTTTGGTCATAGGTTCTTCATTTTGGAAAATATAGAGATGTAGCAGAGTGTGGGGTATGTATACTTAAAATATATAAAAAACTTTTTAATGAGCATTTTTTTCCTGGGCAGGGAGTATTATTTTCCTTTGGTTGATCATAAATTTACTTATCTTGTATATAAGTTCTAAGAAGTCATGTGAAATGTTTTGTTTATTTGCCTTTTACTTGAGTTTCTCTTATATGATTTTTTTTTGATCTTCTAAAAATGTCTTAGAAGGTGGAATATTGTAAATGACAAAGTTAATTCCTTTCTTTTCTTAATATCTGTACACTTGCTTTTAAAAATTCCTTAAGTTCTTTTAAAAGTAGAAGAAAAATGAAAGAATATTACTTTAGGGCTTTGCATGTGCTTAATTTTCTTATACCTTTTTTTTTTTCTTTTGGTCACACGGCACAGCATCTGGGATCTTAGTTCCTGACCAGGGATCAAATCCACACCTCCTACATTGGTAGCAAGGAGTTCTAACCCCTGAGCTGCCAGGGAAGCCCCTACATGTGTTCAGTTAAATTTGATTAAATCCTGCCCTCTTTTCCTGGAAAAGAGGAAACTTACTAGAAAAANCTTTTGGTCACACGGCACAGCATCTGGGATCTTAGTTCCTGACCAGGGATCAAATCCACACCTCCTACATTGGTAGCAAGGAGTTCTAACCCCTGAGCTGCCAGGGAAGCCCCTACATGTGTTCAGTTAAATTTGATTAAATCCTGCCCTCTTTTCCTGGGTAGAAAAAAGTAAACTTAAGCCTTCTTTGATAAAAGGAAGTAATAGAAACTCTCCTACATATCAATAATGGGAAAGGGAAGAAGAAAGAAGACAAAATCCTGGAATAAGTATTCTAGCTCAGCAGGCTGATCTGTATGAAAGAATGGCCCTAATTAGGAACGTTTCTGTAGAGAAAGAAATATAACTTCCTATACTTACTTAGAGTAATGGACTCATGAAAGATGAATTCATTTAATCTTTTGATGACCTCCAGATCTCCCAGTGTCTTTTTTCTTTTAAGCGCATTTCCATGACATGGTAATACATTGTTGTGCTGAGTCTAATGAATCAACTTTATAAGTGTTTCCTGCGTTCCTGTTTATGGAGCCCTAAGTTACATTAAGCTGATAAATTAATACACAATTTTTCTTCTAGTGCACAACAGTGTAGTGTCTCTCTAACTCCGTAATCTCAACATCTGGAAATGGGAAAATAAAATAGATTAGGGTGTCCATCTGTGATACTCCCAAAGGCAAAGAGTTTGTGCTGTGTTTCTGAAGAGTCATAAGTAATAACGCCATACCAGGAAAAGGGGACTTTGGCCCTGGAAAGAAAGAAAAGCCACTTTGCTTACACATACCATCTCAGACTCAATTGATGTCTCTGGAATTCTTTCTTTCTTTTCTTTCTTTGTTTTTCTCTTACAAGATAGAATATAGATTTTGTCTACTTGTAAGGGGTTTTTTTGTGTACTATAAAAGTAATATGAGTATCTTGAAGTAATTTCTTTTTAATATTACATCTTGGGTCCTCTACCTATCTATACTTAGGACTTTCTAAGTATATTTGAAACAGAGAATATGCCTTTTGTAATGAATAATATCTGATTTTTAAATCTCATCTCAGCAACCTCATAAGAAGTATATCATTAAATTCCTATTTGATAGGCTAATGTTGATAGCATTCCTGTGAGAGAGACAGTGGGATTATCATGAGTGTTGTCTTTGAAAAAAATTTAACAAAATGATGTGTTTATTTTAGGGATTTAATTTTGTAACCTAGAGTATTGTGTATTTTGGACTTGAGGGAAGCTGCAGTATTAATTGGGCTTCCCTGGTGGCTCAGCTGGTAAGGGATCCGCCTGCAGTGCAGGAGACCTGCATTCGATCCTTCGGTCGGGAAGCTCCCCTGGAGGAGGGCGTGGCGACCCACTGCAGTATTCTTGCCTGGAGAACCCCATGGACAGAGGAGCCTGGCGGGCTGCGGTCCATGGGGTCGCAGAGNCAGCTGGTAAGGGATCCGCCTGCAGTGCAGGAGACCTGCATTCGATCCTTCGGTCGGGAAGCTCCCCTGGAGGAGGGCGTGGCGACCCACTGCAGTATTCTTGCCTGGAGAACCCCATGGACAGAGGAGCCTGGCGGGCTGCGGTCCATGGGGTAGCAGAGTCGGGCACACTGAGCAAGAGTTTGTGCGGTGTTGCTGAAGAGCCTTAAGTAAGAGCACCGTACCAGGAAAGGGGGACTTTGTCCCTGGAAGGAAAGAAAGAAAGAAACAAAGTCCACCTTGCTTATACATACATCTCAGGCTGTACACGCTGTACTGATGACTGCATTTGAAGTGATTTTATGTCAGTTTTCGTTTCAAAAATGATAGTAGTCGCTTGTTAATTAACTCAATATGAAGTATTCACTGTGATTTTATAAACAACCTGAAAACACAGTTGCTAATTTTTTAAAGTCGTTTAATAAATAAAATTTTGTGAACATCACAGCCTCAGCAAGAAGTGGATTTAAACTCTCCACGAACTACTACCTTGGAGAGACAGACATTCTACTGTGTTCCCGTGCCTGGAGAATCTACGTGGGTAAAAGAAATATCCTTTGTCTGAACCTTCTTACGTGTTGACTGCTTCCTGGTAATCTTCTTAGTTGAAGAGACTACAGTTCATATTGATTTTTATTTTTTTTTAAGCTTAGTCTTTTTACCTCAATGAAGTTAGCTGGAAAAAATAATTTTTTTATTCTTCTTTTTTTCTTAAATATATTGAGGTGTAGTTGGTTTACAATAGTAAATTAATTTCAGGTACAACATAATGATTCAAAATTTTTGGTAGATTTTACTTCATTCATATTTATTTTTAAATATTGCCTATATTTGTGGTACCATGCAATATATCTTTGTAGCTTATTTTTTGTATACATCAGTCTTCTTTTAAAAAAATATTTTTATTTTGACCAAGCCACCAAGGTAGTAAGTAGTCTTTTATTAGTCACAGAGGTAGCATAACTTTAGGATATTCCCCAGTTCATGGAAATCTTTCTTTAACCCTTCATTTAACGCCTATGTTAACGCCAACCAAGCTCGAGTCAGCCCTTCAACGTCTTACACCCCCAGCCGTCACAAGAGAAGCTACGAAGATGACGAAGAGATGGACCTGCAGCCCAACAAACAGAAAGACCAGCATATGCCTGCCAGACAAGCAGGTAGCGCCTGCCATCCGCTTTCTGGAGACTCCGCTCTCCTGCTGTGGAGCCGTATTCAGAATTCATGGTTCTGTCGAGTAAGCTGTAGATTTAGGAGCTGGCAGTGATTTGACACCTTTGCTTTCAGGTTTAGCGGAGTTACAGACAGTATGAGAGTTTTAACGGCTGCGCTCTGGTCAGTCTGTGCTCCGTGACTGGGCAGGTGGGCTCACCTGGAAGAGGCTGGTCTCCAGTCAGGAAACTAGAAAAGGGCTTTTGTGTTTCTTCCTATTTATTTTTTATCTCAACTTTTAAGTAATATGAAAGCATAGTACTCTACACTAAAAATGACTTATTTGTATCTGAAATCATCCTTTCTTATTTTCTTTTTGGAATAACGATGCTCTAATTTAGTAAGACTGAGCACATTGGACGAAAAAACCTGAAGTTTTGGTACGCTGGATTACTTACTTCTAAACTTTAAAGCAAGTAACCCTTGGAATAGTCGCAGTTCTGTTTGTTCTATTTAAAGTAGGTTTGTAGTAGTTTATGTATTGAAATGTTAATTAAAACGCAAGTAATTCTGATTATACAAGGAAACCAAAAGTTGAAATTTTCTAAGAGAATTTCAAAAGTGGTGTATATTGGCACTGATTTGCCAGTCACCGTTTTATGAGCAGGGAACTCCTTCATGTGGCAGGTGGACAAGTTTGTCTTTATTTCTTCTTTTATGTCCTGTCACTTCTTAAAGGCAGAGGGAGTAAAACAAAGGAGTTAATTTAATCTGAAGAGTGGGTTGAGAGAGCAAATAGAGCAATCAGTGGTAAACAAAGATTTACTACTGAGTTTCGTTTAACCATATATTATTCTACTTTATAAGTTCATATTACTGTATTTCTTTAAGGCATGTTTTAATATTTTTAAAATTGGAATGTTTTATACCAAATACATGCAAATATAAGAATATTCTTTTTCTCTACTCACTCCCAGATGTTTATTAAAATTAATGGTGCATCATAACAATAACCTAAACACATATTAGAACCCAGGGCGTATGGTAATTCTCTTCCTGAACATTTAAGCTGTTGGTGCTTCTATTTCTTGTCCCTTTTGTTTGAAGGTCATACTTCAGGGCTTTTGAGAGTGCATTAGTTACGTAAAGTTTTACCTTGTTGTGTCTTGTGTTTCAAACAGTAAATCTGCCTGCAATATGGGAAACCTGGGTTCAGTACCTGGGCTGGGAAGATCCCCTGGAGAAGGGAATGGCAACCCACTCCAGTATTATTGCCAGGAGAATTCCACAGACAGAGGAGCCTTGAGGGCTACAGTTCATGGTGTCACAAAGAGTCGGACACAACTGAGCGACTAACATATAACCTTGTTTGTTGGTTTCTAGGCAATCTATCAGACTGTGTTGTGTATATATATATGCATACATTAAGCTGTTTTGGAGATAAGTGTAGATTCACATGCACTTTCAGAAAATAATAATACAGAGAGATCCCCATGTATCCTTGATGCAGTTTCAAGTGGGTCAACATCTTATGTAATTATAACATCCTGTATAATTGTAGTAGAATGTCGTGACCAGGAAATGGATATTGACGCAGTCCATAGACATTATTCAGACTTCACATTTCTGCATGCACTTATTTTTGTGCAGTTTCATCACATATGTAGATTCATGTGACCACTACCACAGTCAGAATACAGAACGGTTTGTTACCAGGATCTCTCACGTTGCCCTTTTCTAATCACATCTGCCTCTCTGCCTCCCCCTGGCAACGACTAATTTGTTCTTCGTCCCTATAATTTTGTCGTTTATGAAGTTATATAAATGGAATCGTACCGTGTATAGACTTTACAGATTCGCTTTTGTCGTTCAGCGTAGTTTCCTTGAGGTCTGTCCAAGTTGTTGTTTGTGTCAGTAGCTTATTCTTCTTATTGCTGAGCAGTACAGTGTGGTATGGCAAGCTATAGTTTAAGTCTAACTGGTTACCCGTCCTAAATTGTAACTACTTTAGGGGTACAGGCTATTTAAACGATCTTTGAAACCCCAACAGTTAGTCTGATTCCTGGTACATGGTGGAAGTTAATTGTTTAGTAAATAAGTTTATTGCTGTGTGGCTTTATTCTGCTTAGTAAGTAGAAATATATTCTACCAAAGTGTTTTTGTTGTCTGTAGACCCATATACTCACTGGGTCAAAGACGTTAAATAACTCTATTAAATATTAACTTTTAAAGTTACATCTAGGAGGTTTGATGGGGGAGGGCAGGAATTTGTTGCCGTTTTATTGCAAGGGGAGGTGATCACACTTCCCCGATCTTCTTTGTTCTTTATAGGTCAAAAGGACTTCTAGTGTGTGTTACTTCCTTTAAAATGGGAACAACTTGAAGTTTGCAAGCTCAGAAATATGTCATTTCAGTCAAACTCAAAAGGCTGTTTAGGAATGTTCTTTATCTCCAGGAAGCCTTTCAGATGATCATGTGCAATGCTGTCCCTTTGAATTTAGGGAATATTGGTGGTCTTCAGTGGTGTGGCGAGCCAAAACGTTTAGAAACTGAAGCTTCTTCTGGACAGCAGCTGAGCTCCCTGAACTTCTCTTCTCCTTTTGATCTGAATTTTCCATTGCCAGGAGAGAAGGGTCCTGCATGCCTCGTGAAGGTAAGTCTTTGATGGGTCTGATGCTGACAAAAATGTGCCAAGTGTCTCAGAAATTAAAACAGAAAAGTCTTAGCATTTGTGTTAGCGAGTTTTCTCTTGCTGCTGTAACAAATCGCCACAAATTTAGGGGGCTTAAAATAACAAAATTGATCATCTTAGAGGCTTTAGGCCAGAAGTCCAGTGTGAATCTCACTGGGGATAAAATCAAAGTGGCTGCAAGACTGGTTCCTCTCTGAAGACTCCAGGCGGCAATCTCTCTTCTAGCCTTTTCCAGCTTCTAGAGGCTTGTGACCTCTTCCTCCATCTTCCAGGGCAGCAGTAATACAGCCAGCCCTCTGACCATTTTTTCATAGTCTCATCCCCCTCTGGCCATAGGTAGGAAAGATTCTCAATTTTAAGGACATGAGTAATTAGGTTGAGCCCACTCATGCAGTCCAGAGTAATCTCCCCATCTTAAGGCCCTTTAATTTATATAAGTCCCTTTTACATGTAAGGTAACATATTGAAGGATTCCAGTGAGATGTGGTTATGTGTATGGCGGGGAGGGGGTATTATTTTATCTAGGACAGCATTGTCTTTATTTTTAAAAAGTGAATATTTCAAATAGAGGTGAAACAGCATTTAAATTAATATCTATATTCTTCCTGTATCATTTCTAACTTACTAATTCCTGCTTTATTTTCACCATTCTTTCTTTTCTTATCAATTAGATTTAAAATAAGGTAGAAGAAAATCTGTTAACAGTTTGTTCCCCTGTCTTGCTCATTCTGGTTTTTTAATCGTGAGCAGTGAACAAGTGATACAAGTTTCAGAAACAATCAGTGAGAATTTCCACTCTTAGTTGTTATGGCTTCAAGTTAAATGGCAGCTCAGTTGTGCAGCACAGGAACCAGAATTCACACATTTTTCCTTCTGGGCGTCTCTTAGGTCTCACCAGTAAGAGGCTGTGACAGTTTCTAATGTCCCTCTCGATAGGCGGCTTTGAAGGTTTGGCTCTTGATTGTGAGAAGCCTCACGGCCATTTGAAGTCTGTGTCAGCCCTCCTAATACTGCATAGTTTGTGAAGTCCAAAGTGAATAATGCTCAGTTTTCCCCATCTCAGTGTAGTTAATAGATTCTGAGATAATTCATGTTTCTAGTTTTAGTTCATCGTTTGGGAAAAGCTTTTCTCTGAAGTAGTGGGAACACAGACATTGGTCAGGAGTCCCGTGTTTTAGTTGTTATTTGCTAACCAGCAAAATGGCTTCAGGTAAGAGCTTTACCTACCTTGGTCTCCATTTTTCAAATAAACGGGATGCTGTGAGGTTCATTTTCTGATTATTATTACTTCAAGGCTAATTCTTACGCTTTTTTGATGTCATTGAGTCCTAACTGATTTTGTGTGGCCTCTCGTTAGGTCTATGAAGACTGGGATTGTTTTAAAGTAAATGATGTTCTTGAGTTGTATGGCATACTCTCTGTGGATCCTGTGCTGAGTGTACTGAACAATGATGAAAGGTGAGTCTCTTTTGAAATAATTTCAAACTTTGAGAAAAGTTGGAGGATGGTTATATAAAGAACTCCCTTTTTCCTTCATTCATATTTACAGGTGGTTAACACTTAAGCTCCATCTGTTCTGTCATTCGTTTCTGCTTATTTTTATATACATACATTTTTATACATATGTAGTTTTTGGAAACACTTGAGAGTAAGTTGTGTATGTCATATCCTAAATCCTTGCTGTGTCTGTATTTCATATATAATCAGAGTGTAGCTACAAAGTTTGGAAATTTGCCTTGAATACACAGCACGGTAACCATCCGCCACGCTAAATTTCACCAAGTGTCTCAGTGCTGTTCTTTCTGAGTCTTTCTCTCGGTCCAGGACCCATAGGATCACTCGTTGCGTTAACCTGGAGAAGTCTCCAGCTCTTGGTTGTCTTTCAAGGCCTTGATACTTTTTTTTTTTCCTGTCCTTCAGTGTACTGACACTTTTCTTGACACTATGAGAAAATTCATTTCTCACAAATGAGCTTTTCCCAAAGGATGAACTAAAACTAGAAACATGAAGTGCGGAGGCACCAAGATTGAGATAGCAGCGTTTAGCGAGGGCCCGTTTCCTGGCTTGTAGACGGCCGTCTCTTTGCTGTGCCCTCACATGGCAGAGCAGACTCGCGACCCTGAAGGGTGCAGACCAGCTGCTCTGTAGGACGTCTGTCCGTTTGAGTTTATCTGATGTCTCCTTGTGATGCATTTTGGGCAGAAAACTACAAAGTGACATATTCTTCTCAGTGCATCACGTCTGGAGGTACAGTGTCCTCTTACTGAAGTGCTTTTTGATCGCTTTGTTACATTTGGTACACACGTGTACATGCATACACCTTTATCATGATATGACGTGGGTAGGTAGCCTGAAATCTATCATATAGCAGTTTACGAAGAGGAGGAGCATTTTCTGTTCTCAGGAGAAGTCAGGTGGGACCGTCCTCGGCTGGAGTTCCCATGTCATTTTCAGAGACGGGTGTTGCTTTCATGTGTGCACAGTGGCCGCCTCTGAGCTGAAGCTCTCATCTCTCCGCAGGGACGCCTCTTCACTGCTGGACCCGATGGAATGCACGGACATGGCTGAGGAACAGAGGGTGCACAGTCCTCCTGCCTCCTTAGTGCCAAGAATCCACGTGGTCCTGGCCCAGAAGCTGCAGCACATCAACCCCTTACTGCCTGCTTGCCTTAACAAGGAGGAGAGCAAGACCTGTAAGTGTAAGTGCTGACGCCTCGTGGCCCCTAGACCCCCCCCGGCGCGCAGGAGTTGCGTTTTGTGGAGCTGTCGGTCAGGTGCTCAGTCGTCAGGAAAAGTTCCTCCAGCAGTCACCATCACTTTGCCCGTTTTCCTTGTGTTAATTCTCTTCGTGAAAATGGGGCCCCTCCCAAAAGCTACGCCCCGTTGTCTTGTTTTGACAGTTGGCGTCACTCACGGGCCAGTGTTTGAAGTCCCTGCCAGTTCCACTGATGTGCACTGCTTTGTTGCATAGTTACTATTTAGCCAGAGGCGCAGGAGGGCCTGGCATGTCTGCTGAATCTGGTCGCCCTTCTCTCTGCAGTTGTTTCCGGTTTCATGTCCGAATTGTCTCCAGTCAGAGCAGAGCTGCTTGGCTTCCTCACTCATGCCCTTCTGGGAGACAGCTTGGCCGCTGAGTACCTTATATTACATCTCATCTCTACAGTGTAAGTGCTGTGTTCCTGGGAGTTGGGTGTTTTGTTGACAGGGACAAAGAAGAGGAAGGTTTCTGAGATAATTTGTTTTGTTTATTAGGCTTCATCACCAGATAGTTTTTATTTGTTCAGTGCAGCAGCTGTTACACCTAATCTCAGATGTTCCTTTTTTCAGCTTTTCTCAGGGTCATGTGTAGCATTTTGATTGTATCTCCTTAGATTTAAGACCTAAAACTAGGTATAGAACCTAGCTGATGAGTAAAGTAAGCTGTCTTGTCATTTTTGCAGTCTGTAAGTCCCCTGTTTGCACATCCTGAGGCTGTGTCTACAGTCTGCAAGGCCACTGAGTACACGCCTCACTTGTGCATGGACATGAGCCCCTCTTCCTCTCACCTCGCTGGAGCTCTTTGTTTTCCGATTTCAAAGTAATGTGCATGCCTTCAGTAAGCTCCGGCATAAGGAAGAAAGCAGAAACTGTCTGTAATCTCACCACTTAGAGATGGCATCAGTTAACCGACCTTGGTAGCTAATGATATCAGCTTTTTTTGTTTGCATGTGTATACCTTCCTACTTGGGTCTCAGTTATACTCTAAATACATCATTAGCTTGCTTTTATCATTAATAAATATTAAACATTCTCCCATCATAATTCTCCATGAGCCTTTTAATGGCTGTGCGGTATATTTCATTATAGACAGTTGTACTTTTCCCCTAAATGTTAGGCTTCCCTAGTTTTTTTCTGTTTAAATAACTCTGTAGTAAACATGTTTGTCCTAATAAATCCTTCCTCAGGTAGGATTTGAGACAGTAGTACATAATGGTTGAATGCATAGATGCGGGAACCAAATTGGCTGTGTTCAAATCCAGCTCTACCACTTCA
Source organism: Neotragus moschatus (assembly GCA_006410615.1). Lineage (NCBI taxonomy): Eukaryota > Metazoa > Chordata > Mammalia > Artiodactyla > Bovidae > Neotragus > Neotragus moschatus. The sequence goes on from SJYA01003046.1 coordinate 419,938, forward strand.
TGGCTGTATGAATGTCAGCATATTATTTAAAATGCCTCCGATTTCTCATCTATAAAATGAAAATAATATTACCTACCTCACAGTGTTTGGGAATTAAATGATAAAGTACTTAGAACAGTACCTGGCACTTGGTAGAAGAACAATACCAGCACTTAAGTATTGGCTGTTATTTTCATTACTGTTTCTGTTTTTTAAAAAAGCTGATGAGAGTAATCGGCTTTATTTTTAATGACAGTATTAAGCTAATTTTTCTTTGTTTGCTTTTTGATGGAGATCAGGAAATCACCTGAGTGTCTTATTGATTCATACCTTTTTTTTTCCCCTAGATATACAAGAAGAGATGTTCTTCCACTAGGAAAATTTACGGTTAACTTGAGTGGTTGTCCACGGAATAGTACCTTCACGGAACACCTATATCGAATTATTCAACATCTGGTTCCAGCAGTAAGAGCAATATAAACACATGTTATAAACCTACGTACACTTTAAAAGTCCATCTAATGGTCTTTCCTAAGAAGGGCTTCCCTGGGGGCTCAGAGGGTAAAGCGTCTGCCTCCAGTGCGGGAGACCTGGGTTCGATCCCTGGGTTGGGAAGACCCCCTGGAGAAGGAAATGGCAACCCACTCCAGTATTCTTTCCTGGAGAATCTCATGGACGAAGGAGCCTGGTAGGCTACAGTCCACGGGGTCACAAAGAGTCGGACACGACTGAGCGACTTCACTTCAATGATCTTTCATTCAACCCAAATATTTAACTTTGAGATTTTAATAGATCTCATTAAGGGGAAACAAAGCCTGCCCAGTTTCATAATTTAAAATGTACTTACCTCTAAACATTTCACTTTTCCTTTGTTGCCTTAGTATGAATTTCTTTGAATAACAGTTAATACAACTGTAGTAATTCCTTTATAATTGTACTCTCGTTGGATGCCAGTTCGTTTGTACAATTTAGTATCCTTTGTATGCTTTAAGATTTCAATTGTGAATTAACTTTAAATTGTAGGAGCATAATTCTTTTTAGTTGAGGAAATAACTTTATATCTGCTGCCTAAGTTTAATTCCTGTTTGAAAGTCAAGCTACCTTTATTTGCCGGGGCATCTGGAATGAAGTGTTTGTGTGGTGGTAAGATAGCTTCTGATTAGTTGTGTGCCTGGCAATGCTGATCACACCATACTTTGGAAATTTAAGAGATTGAAGTAGATCATTCATTTAACCAGTGTTTATTCAGTGTCTTCTGGGCCCTTAAGAAGCACAGCAATAGACCAAGTAGACCAGTATCCCTCACTCTCCGTGACTTACTTTACAGTCTTAAACAATCATTGAGGGCTCCAGGAGAAATTGTTTGTGTGGATTGTTTGTCTCCTCAATTACCATGTTAGAAATTAAAAACATACTAAGATAGTCATTGAAAACAAATCAGTTATATATGAACATAAGTAAAATTGCAAAAATAGCTGTTTTTTCCAAACAAAAAATATCAGTGAACAGCTGGATTGGCTTATCTGTTTCTGCATTCAGTCTGTCGTAACGTGATGTTTGACTGAAGTATACGAAGGAAAGCTAGCCTCACACAGATGAAAACATAGTTGGTGAAGGAAGGACTGTGTCAACAGCCTTTTCAGATAACTGTGGATGTTCTGATACTGAACGGAAAACTGTCCATGTGGCATTTTCTTCCAAAAGAGTTACAAGCGTGAAATCTGAGATCTCCTCAGTGAGCTTTTGATGCTCTGCTGTCATAAATCCCTTGGTCTCCTGCGCACTGAATGGATCCTTTATCCGGGATTTTGACCTCATGGGACCCCATAAACCGGTCTTAGCAAGCTTCTGGCGATATCTTTTTTTTTTTTAAGCCTATGTATATTTGAGATACATATTACCAATATATATCTCGGTTGTCTATGATTTGTTTCTGGTTCACTAGTAAAATAAAAACTATTCTCCAGGAATACTGAACAGGACAGTTGAGAATAAACCAGCTCATAGAATCAAGAGAAATTCTTACTTAGGATGTAGAAATTTTTGTTTCTGAGAGCTCCAGAAGCCATGAGCCTACTCCCTTAAAAATTGATAAGATCTTTCTCTCCTTATAAAAGGTAGCATTTAACTCCAAATACATGTTTTCTTAAAAGAGCAAAACTTGCTAATTAGGAAATTTCTCTTTGCAGTCTTTTCGTCTGCAGATGACTATAGAGAACATGAACCACTTGAAGTTCATTCCCCACAAAGACTATGCAGCCAATCGCTTGGTCAGCGGACTCCTGCAGCTGCCCAGCAACACTTCACTTGTAATTGACGAGACTCTCCTGGAGCAGGGGCAGCTGGACACACCAGGTGTGTGCACTGACATTTCCCCACCATTTCTAAGTCCTAGTGAGGCCAGGCTGAGGAATGGTTTTCGAAAAATATAACTGTGAACAAGGGCAGATTCACACTTCTCAGGTATTTAAGATAAAGGCTTGCTCTGTGAATTTAGGTAAAGCTTATATGGTGAACAAATAAGTTGTATACATCAGCTGTGTTTTATGATGGTATGAAAATTGTACCATGATACAAGTAAGTGATACAGCTTTTTAAAGGCTGCAAGGCAGGAGGCTTTGCCTTTAGTCCTACATTATCTGAAAAGCTGTAGAAAAGACCTAATAGAACATCTCTTTACCAACCAATGTGATTAGACTTTTTTCCCAAAGAATCAAAATATTTAGAAGATCAAATGGCTTGAACTAAATGTTATGGAACATGTTATGAAATTATAAGAAAGCAGATTGCTTTACCTGCGCTCAAGTGAGAATGCAAAAGACACTTGGCTAGTAATCAGTTCAAGAGTAGAAAAAGCAGAGTTAGACTGGGTAGAATTAAGGCAAAAATGAGTATAAATCCATTAAAATTCAATAACCTCATCTCTGTATAAAAACCGTTTTGGTCCTGCCAGATTATTTTAGCCCTGTGAACACGTCACATACAAAGTAATTGTACTTTGGGGGGAATTATTTTCTAATTGCACACCAGATGCTTGATAGTAAATTTCGGGTGGGTGGGTAGGGA
>SJYA01003046.1:423129-554788 GCA_006410615.1 Neotragus moschatus
CGGGTGGGTGGGTAGGGAATCTTGGCTGTAGAAATATGTTTTATCTATCTTGACAAATATTGTCTGTGAACCCTCTTAGTTAATGGTCATTTAGAAAATTGGACAGTGCCTCTCATACTTTTTTAAAGCAGTAGAAATCTCATGTCATATTATCAATGTCAGCAAAACTAATTTGGTTAAGTAATTAAAATCAAGCGACTGAAAAATTATTTTCTTGCTTTTGTAGGTGTTCATAATGTGACTGCCCTGAGCAACCTGATAACTTGGCAGAAGGTGGATTATGACTTCAGCTACCACCAGATGGAATTTCCCTGCAACATTAATGTTTTTATTACTTCAGAGGGCAGATCGCTCCTGCCGGTACGAAGGGTCATTTTGAAATGGAGGGCAGTTACTGGAAAGAGATCTGGACTTTTGCTTTGTTTCTTGGCACTGCTTATTATTAATAAGCTAAACTTGTTTCAAAATTGTGGCTGCTGATTATTAATGAGGAAATTTGATATTTTGGTTCTCTGGGATGAACACCTCATATCTAGAAAGAAAATCACAAGGCAAAGAAAGCTGTTGGCGGCAGAAAGCCCCACACGTGGGGAGAGAAAGTAGAAGCTGTCTGTAAATTGCCTGATTAACAGCCCAGCCCTTGGTTCTTGCTGCCTCTGTTCCACTGTCTTCTGCGAATCTTCCGTGAGAAATATTTGAGAGTTCGCTTTAGAATGTTTCCAGTCAGCCTGGTTACTTCAGTGCTTCATGGAAGAGCACTTTTACTCCTGAGTCTTTAATGATGAGAATAGGCCCCGTTGCCTGAAAGACATCTAGTTGCTCTGTACAGTGTGCTCGCCCGTGATGCATGAGGACTGCCTGTGAATGGAAACGAGGTGGCCCAGTGGTGAGTTTCTGCGGTGAAAGTGTGGTGTCTAGAAATCCAGTTCAGTAAGAGAGAGAGTACACGCTCCATGAGGAGGGAAACGTCTGAAGCGTTTTAATGAGCCGCTTTGTAGAGGTGCACTCTCTTTCTGTATGCTTACTGAACCACTGAGGAAACATAAGTAACCAAGAAAAGGCTCGCTTTGGTAATTGTTGCTGGGTAGTTACAGTTCACATAAATTAATATTAAAAAGTGACCTCCCCCCAATAATAAATCATATTTCCGATTTCCCTCAGGGGTCTGATAGAGCTGAAGCATCCCCTAAAAATTTAGACTAATTTAGGAACTTGGAAAATGCTGTGCACTGGTTCTCGTTTTAGGCAGACTGCCAGATCCACTTACAGCCGCAGCTGATGCCGCCAAACATGGAGGAGCACATGAACAGCCTCCTCTCGGCCGTGCTGCCCTCCGTGCTGGATAAGTTCCGCATCTATCTGACTCTTCTGAGGTTCCTGGATTACAGCATCTCTGATGAAATAACCAAGGTGTGTTTAGGTTAGAGCAAAGGATTTCTCTGTGTTGACTTGGAATAATCCATTTACATTTGCTGTAATTACCAATGAGGTAATTTTGCTATTTGTTTTCTGTGTTATAATGTCTTTTGTTTGAAGTAGATATTACTAGTGTACAGCTTTAATTTTGTCTTCTATGACACAAATTTACTTTCGTTAGTAGTTGCCTTGGGAGCTATATTAACATCTTAATTATGGTAATCTGGGATTAATTTAGGATTAATGCTGGTTTACTTAGTATGCAAAAGCTTTGCTTCTTCATAATTCCATTTCTTCCTTTGTGCTTTATTATCATTCAGAGTACATCTTTATATTGTATGTCTGTCAACACATTTATGATTATTGCTTTATGCAGTTGTCTTTAATGATATTTATACTACCTTTTGTATTTACCCGTGCGGATACCCTTAGCAGTGATCTTCACATGGATCCAAGTTACTTTCACTTCAGCCTGGAGACCTTTCATATTTCTCAGGGTTATTCTGTAAGGGAGATCTGCTTGTGACAAATTCTGAGCTTTTGCTTATCTGGGAATGTCTTAATTTCTTAATTTTTGAAAGTCGACCAGTTCTGCTCGGTGTGGAATTGTTGGTTCTTGGGCTTGTTCTCCCAGCACTGTGAGGAAGTCCTCCAGCTGCCTTTTGGACTTTGTGATAAGAAGTGAGTTTCCAGTGAGAGGATTCTTTGTACCTTAGTGAGTCATTTTTCTCTTGTCCTTTCAGCATTCTCTCTGGCTCTTGACAGTTGAGCTGTGATGTGTCTAGGTGCGGATCTCTGAGTTTATCCTACTTGTAGTTTATTGAGTTTCTTGGGTATGCAGATTAATGCACACTTTGGGGACGTTTTCAAGACATTTGGTACATTTTTGACCATTATTTAAGTTTCTTCCTGCCCCTTTCTCCCTCCTCCCTGGCATTCCCGGGTGTGTATATGGTACACTCGATGGGTCCCACAGGTCTTCGAGGCTCTGTTCAGATAATCTTGGTCAGCCTGTCTACAGATTTTCTGAATCTTCTGCCAGTTAAATTCTGCTGTTAAGCCTTTCAAGTGAATTTTTTAATTTAAGGTGTATTTTTCAACTTCAGAATATGTTTTAAGTAATTTCTCTTTATTGATATTTTCTGTTTGATATCATTCTCATGCTTTCAGTTCTTCATTCCTGTTTCCCTTTAGTTCTATGAATATATTTAAAATAGCTGATTTCAGGTCTTTGTGTAGTAATTCCAATGTTTAGGTTTCCTCAAGGACTTATTTTCCCATGAAGCGGGCCAAGCATTCTTGTTTCTTTGTAGGTCTTCCAGTTTTTGCGCTGGAAGCCTGGTGCTGGCACCTCTGCTCTGGCAGATTCTTCCCTGCCCTAGGGTTTGTTTTTGTTGTTGCTGTTTGTGGTTTAGTGACTTTTCTGAATTGATTTCTAAAAGTCTGTATTCTTAGTTGTATGTGGGCACAGAAGTCTCCCTCAGTTAGTTCAGTGGTCAGTGATTGGAGAGAAATTTAATTTCCTTAGATGCTTGCAAGTAGTCTCTCCCACTATAAGCCAAGGGACTCTGTGTCCATGGTGGGGCAAATCTTCGGCACTCAGCCATGCAGTTTACAACTGCCCTAGCCTTTGCCTTCTTCTTGCACAGAGCCTCAAGGCTGTTGAGTGAGAGCTTAAGGCCCGCCTGTTCAGGCTCAGATCTCCTGAGCACGTGCACAGCGCTGTGCGTGTGTGTGGCCTTGTAGATTCCTGGTGAATATATGGACATTTCATTCATAGATTTTCTTTTTAATGGTTTAGGTTAGCCTGCTGTTTGCCCCATCTACTTATCCAGGGTCTGAGGCGGCTGAGGTGGTCGATAATTCCTTCTGATTGTTTCTGATAAACACTCAGTGGGGGGTTGGGTGGGGGGAGAGAAGCTGTTCACACTGAACAAGCTCCCAGTCAGGTAAAATAAAGATAGCAAGACAGTAAAGCAATTATTCTTCAATTAAAAAAAAAAAAGCCTTGCGAATGTGTTGTTCTGAGGAACCACTAGGCAGTCAGGTAATGACCGTTCTCTGGGAATGGTGCTTTGACAGAGCTCCAGCCCCACCAGCCTCTCAGTGGTTGCCAGACTGTTTTCACGGCTGCTTGGAGATGGGGAAGGGAATAGGGCAAATTTAAATACCTCAAAGCACAATGTTCTTTTGTCTTTCTTGGAGAAAATGCTCCCCAGTTTGTTTCAGGGGTCTGGTTAATTTGTAGTATTAAAGGAGCTGATTGTGATAATTTTTGCCAGTGTTCTTGTTCTCTTTAATGGTGGAGTTTTCAGAGGTCCTGACTTGGCCAATTTTGCTGACATCTCTCTTCCCTGTATTTAAAGGCATCATGTTTTGCTGTGAGAATTGCTGGTTTGTATCTGTCTATCTGACCTCAAATGTCTTGAGTTTTGTTCTTTTGTTTCCAGTACTCTCCTCAGTGGTATAATTTAGGTGTAAAGTTTGGTTTTGGTCCTTTTACCCATAATGTCTCATTTGTCCAAGGTGCAGGGCTGACCTCATTTTCACATTGGGCAAGGACCGTCTTAACTTTAGCTTGGTAAAGAATCCTTTTCCCTACAAAATGCAAATATAATTTCCTCATAAGGAATAACTTCAAAGTTCATTTACTGTTTTGATAAAGGCAGTTGAAGATGACTTTGTGGAGATGCGCAAGAATGATCCTCAGAGCATCACTGCCGACGATCTCCACCAGTTACTCATCGTAGCTCGGTGAGTCAGTCCCTGTTCACCGTTGCCTTTTCAGTGACCTGTGCTAACTCTCCTTATTTAGGATAACTGAGGCATTCTTACAAAAATGGAAATGAACTGTTCCCTTCTAAAAACCCCTTTGTGAAATGGCTCACGGAGGGGGAATTACATTTGGCCAGAGATCACTTCAGTGGACGAGGCATGCTCCTTGTTCTCCACTCAAAGGGAAGAAAGTGAAATTATTAGTCACGCAGTTGTGTCTGACTCTTAGCAACCCTGTGGACTGTAGCCTGCCAGGCTCCTCTATCCATGGAATTCTCCAGTCAAGAAAATGGAGTGGGTAGCCATTCACTTCTCCAGAGGATCTTCCTGACCCACGGATGGAACCCCAGTCTTCTGCACTGCAGGCATATTCTTTTCCATCTGAGCCACCAGGGAAGCCCCAATCAAAGAGGGAATCACCCTCCAAATCTGACTCTGAAAGCATTCCTTCCTCTGTAGAAGTCTTAACTTGGCTGTCGAGCTGGGTAGCTACCAGATGGTCTTGTCTCCCACTTAGAAGTTTTAAAAAACTTCTAATCCAGTTTTTTTTTTTAAGGCCTTATTCTAGGTCTAGAGTCTAATCCCTTTCTGTATTTCAAACCAGGTTTCTGTCTCTGAGCGCTGGTCAGACAACGCTGTCCAGAGAACGATGGCTAAGAGCCAAGCAGCTAGAGTCTGCAAGAAGAGCCAGGCTTCAGCAGCAGAAATGTGTCAATGGAAATGAACTCTAAAGGTCTGATATCGATAGAGTAATGGGCAAATTCTAGCCACATTATTGTAAAATTCAAATACCATTTATATCACATTGTTTTGTAGATAATTTGTATCAAAGAAACCAATGACTTTTCCTGAAATCAAGCCTGGTAACATCTAAAGTTTATATAATATTCAGTAAGGGCTTTTACCTTACTGATTTTATGGAGCTTTTGAATTTTGTTTTATAATTATATAAATTAGTAACAGTGTACAAAAATGTATTTGATATTAAAAATTTAATATTGATAATGTTGCTGATATACCATTTCCTTAGTTTCCTTAGCTTCAGCTAAGTCATAGGCCAGACTCTGTTGAAATAAGAAATGTGAGCATCATTTGAAGAAAACTGTTGCAATTCCAAAGTCAAAGGAATTGTTCACTTCAGATTTTTGTCTCTCCAATGAACAGTGGGTCTGAATATGTATAGTGGTCCAAGTTTGGGGAATGGAGCATACTTGCCATTAATTCACATATGTAGTGTCATTTCCCAGACACTGGACCACACCTTTTTTCCATTTATTTAAGAGTTGTTAACAACATGCAAAGCAAGTCTTTAAATGGCAGTGGTTCCCAGACTTTTGGGTTTCATGGACCAGTAATATTTCCAAAAATTGTGGGGGATTGAGAGTTGCCAATTTATTTTGCCAAGTATTCTGAAAGAAGTCACTGTATTATCACCTTTTTTTCCCCCATAAAAGAACAGTCTCAGAACAAGAGAGAGTCCTTTAAATGGAATGAAGGTAGCTTTTTTGGAAGGAAAAAAAAAACCCGCTATATTGTCCTTATTTTTCTCATTTCACTCCAGTGCATTTGGGAACCACTGTTTATGGGACTCACTTAAAGGGAATGCTGCCTGCCCTGTGAAGTTGTTTTGCCCAGAGAGGAAGAGAATAAAATAATTTAACTTTTCAAAAAATGCCTTCTTCAGAAAAAAAATTGGTTTTTATTCTTTTCCTAATAAATGTCATTTAGTTGCTTTGATGATTACCTTGCATTTTGAACTTCTTATGTTTATCCATGAGTTTCAGACGTATTAGATCAAATAACATTATCTGCTAGTCCAAGAAAGCCCTAATAAAATTGTGTGTAGGTAGGTTATCACCAAATTACAGTTTTAACAAATTTTTAAAGGAACAAAAATATTATCCTTAGCTAGAAAGCAGATTGATACAGCATAGTAGTATAACTGTGGCATCAAGAATCTTTGGAAAGGTTAGAACATTACTTTTTTATGCTACCACTGGTTACATATAAAAATTAGTTTCTTCAGTCAGTAACGTAGAAACGTTAGAGATCAATTAAATGATTACTTAAATTTGGCACCCCTCTGGCACCAAGGCCTAAACTAAGAAAACAGGGTCAGCCTTGAAAGTGGAGCAATCTGCTATGCCTCATGAATTGAAGTAGAAATTATTAATTCTTTAACTTTTCCTAAACTCAGATCTATTTTTATAAACTAATGTAAATAATCTGTTTATACTTAGAATTCTAACTGGTTTTCATTTTTATAACTGGTAGACTAGCCTTTCCTTAAACTTTTAGAAATAAAGGCTCAGCTGGATTTGTGAGAATAAACTTCAACAGAGTAGATTAGTTACTGTGTGTTTACTGTGCCAATGTGGATTGTAATTTACCAAAGAGAAGTACATAATTTGCCTGGTCTTACAGAAAAGTTCCCTTGAAAGGAAAACCCTCTTTCAAATAAATAAAACTTACCAAATTACTAGTACTTGGGGCTGTTTTTCATGAATCATTAGACTCACCCCGTGATGTCCTGTGTGGAAAATCATTGCCAGAGATAGCTTCGGTAAGAGACGACACAGCTTGGTGCCCCTGCTCTGAGGGCCCACTCAGGCACGAGGCGGGCACTCTGGGCTGCAGAGGTCCTTTTCTCCATGGGGACAGTTTGTTGATCTAATGCAGTAGTAACCCGATTTGAAGCACTGGGGAAATGGATAGGCATCTGGATTTAATCACCACCTCATTCATTTTAGTCTTCAAAAATCTCTGTAGAATTAATTTCCTTGGAGTTTAAAATACATTTTAATCACCTGACCTTATTTTCTCTCATGTTATAAAACCTTAATAGTTTCAAAAAAAGATGGTAAGGAGTACATGTTCAGTTTTGATGTTTAGTTTTTAAAATCATGATAACACTTTAAGAACAAAGTATTTGGAAAGGCTAGGACCGAGAGTTTCAGTTATAGCTAACTTACTAACCTCTGCTTCTGAATTCTTCCGTCTGACTTAAATCCTTATCTTCAAAATGTTATTCAAGGAATTCTCATACACATTGTCACTTTAAATTATGACATTTTATTTTAAATAGTCACATCTGACACTTCAAAAAAAGATACCATGAATAAATAACAAAAGTGGAAATACTTATCAAAGTTACAACAGATATAATGTTTAGCTGAGAAACACTTCAACAGAGTGAGGCTCTAAAGATTCCAGACAAACTAATACTTGTTTGGAATAAGATGTGCAACTTTCTTTCTGTATGGGCTTAGACAAGGCCCTGGTTCCACGTGGTCGACGTTACAGTCATGCTTCAGGTTAAAATTTTCAGCAGTTTTGAGAGCCTATACAAGATGTTATGGACTGCACCTTGCAAAAAGTTAAAACTTGAAAACTTCTTTCAAGCTTTACTAGTATCCAATGTGTATATTTTTAACATTTCTGAAGAGAGAACAAAATTAATAGGTGCTGGTAATCACATCTGATATCTCAGGTTTCATGGCAGACAGGTCTTAATGCTCTTAGACTTTGGGGTGTACAACGCAGGTATATTTTAAATTTATTTAAGTAGAATATGGGGAAAGTTAGATCAAATGGGCATACATACACTCCTTGATTCCAGTGCCATTAGCCCTAACTCTATAGGGAATGGTTAAGCCATCAAAAATTAAACCGACAGTTTTTACATTAAAATGTTTCTCCATACTAGTAACACTTAAGAGGCACTAAACTAAGAATTTAACTTGCAGAGGTTAGCGCACACAGATGAGCTGACAGAACAGCGACGGTCATGGACAGTGCTCCTCATCTAAAAGGCCCCACACGTCCACCCTTTGAGTCTACGTCATACATCCTACCCCCCACCCCGCTCCAAAAGGTTTCACATTATGATGTCCCAAAGCAATCTATTCCTGAATTACTTGTGAAGAGACAAGCTGCTCTGTAGTGTATAAGCTACTTAGGTCCTAGTCTAGGACGGTGCACTTCCATTGTCCTAGCTCTCAAATTTGGAAATCTGTTCAGGTTCAGTCTTTTAAAACCTTTCCAAATTAACGTAATTAGAATTTGTGATCCCTAGATTCACGCTCTGTGACACTTTTTTGAGGGGGTTAAATAAAAGCCACAGGATTCTATGTGACTAAAAACTAAATCTGAATTATTCGTGTCTGGCATTGAGTAAACATACTTTTAAGTTCATTTTGCTGGACTTCATTAACTACTTCAGGATCTGCAGGGCTCTTCTGAACCTTTGCCACTGCAAAGTTTATCCCCTGGGTTAACCCAGCCTGGGTGATGTTAGCAACCTGGACCATNTAAATCTGAATTATTCGTGTCTGGCATTGAGTAAACATACTTTTAAGTTCATTTTGCTGGACTTCATTAACTACTTCAGGATCTGCAGGGCTCTTCTGAACCTTTGCCACTGCAAAGTTTATCCCCTGGGTTAACCCAGCCTGGGTGATGTTAGCAACCTGGACCATAGAACTTCGAATCTTTGCAAAAGGAGAGACTGCTCTGCTGCTACAGCTCTCTGAAGGAGAAGGAGTTATATGAAGCCCTCTCTCAAGTTCAAGTGTGCCAGATTCAGAGCCAGGGGTCTTTTGAGATACAACTGAATGCACGGGTTCAACTGACAAAAACTGTGGGCCTGCTGCGGAAAAAGACACGTCTAATTGAGAAGGTCGAGAAGGTAGCTGTTCCGTCGATTCAAACTGAGTTTCTTCACTAGAAACTTGATTGGTCATTTGATTTCCTTCCTCACTAGCCTGCTGAGAAACAGAGCTGGTTTCTGATGGCTGGGTCATTTTGTTTTGTGCATCTTGAACAAATCTGTGGCAGTAAATATCCACAGGCTTAGCAAAGCCAGTCAGTGTGTTTATGTTGTCAGCAGAAGGACTTTTCTTCAAAGAGGACTCGTGGCCTTTTCCAAGCCCACTGTCATAAGCAACAGTAACCTCTGAAGGAACATGAATGCTGATATCAGTGCTGCTAATAGACTGGGATCGACTGCCTAACCGAGGTGCTGAAGCAATAATACCACAACTAGGAAGAACATAGTCTATTGGCCCTACATTCTCTAAAGAGTTAGTTAGCTGCCTGTCTTCATCAGACTTGGAATTTGTAAGAAATTCATCAGAGTGATACGAGTCATTATCTGAAGAGATCTCCCCTTCTGACTCTGCCTGCGCTTTTTTATCCATCACACTTGTGTTTTCCATGGTTTCAAGACTACTATCTGATTTCCAAAGGTTTACTTTTAAGTTTGGTTTTAGAAAGTTAACTTTCATTTCAGGTTTTGTGAAGTTTCCTAGCTTTCGTAGATTGCCAATGTTTACATTGGATTTGGTCTGTTTCACTTTTTGATTTAGAGATGAAAATTTGCTCATTAAAAATTTTTTTCCCTGGGCCAGAGAGCCTTGGTTTTGAGATCTGATGCCAATGATGTCTTCATGAGGTTTACTGCTCTTCCTACAGATTAGAAAAGAAAAAAGTTAATTTCCCATGGAATCAGTTCCAATTATTAATGTAAGTGAAAACTCAAGTTGGCCTCAATTCCTTAAAAGTTAGCATACTGCTTAATGACAAATCTAGATAACTCCTTGACTTGATGCTAGAGCATTAATGTCCAATACAAACATGTGGGCCGAATACAATTTTATATACAAAAATTTGTCATTTCAACACATAATTAGTATTAAGAGATGATTGATCAGGTATCTTCATCTTTCTCAAACTTAAGTCCTTGAAACAACCAAGAACATGTATTTTATACATAACAGGGCGGCAGAAGCCTTTGTTAAATGACACTGATGAGTCACCTGCAGGCACTGAGAGGAAAGAGGTGCCATGCTATGTGACTTTAACCCAAGGTCCAGCAAGCAGGCCACTGACATCTCCCGAGTGAGCGGTCTTCTCTCTCAAGCTGCCCACATGGGGTATTGAAGAACCACCCTGGAGGAACACTACCTCCACAGTATCTTTATCTCACCTCCTGAAGCTCTTCACAGTAATTAGATGAGTTATGTTCTCTTGGACCAGACCTTTTGTCGTTACAACTCATCATCACTTGTGATGGCACGCTTCCTTCAACTGTTCTCCCTGGCATTCAGAGAGGAGGGGAGGCAGGGAAGCCTAATGGTAGCCTCAAGCTCTGTTTTTGCATTATTCTGAGAATCTGTTTCCCCAAAAACCTCACACCCCCAAATTCGAACTATTCACATTTCAAAACAGCCATATGTGGTCACTCACTACAATCTGGGGGAGCACAGATCCACTACATCCATGATCTAAACCACCAGCAAAGGAGACACTGACTATAAATGGATATTTACAGCATTTTAACTAAAGCTGGTCTACACACATTGCACTTTGGTTGAATTCAGGCAGAGAAAGAGGGGAAGGAGCTCCATTTCCTTATGTTTCCTGTGGGTTATCTGAATTTATTTGAGAAGACTTGGGACATTTAACATAAATAATTTGTGTTTTCTCCTTAGCCAGCCCTCCTGGTTGCTAAAAATGAGAAAAAAGGCAGTCCTATTTACAGCACATCTCAGTACGAGTTCAACAGGATCACTGGTCATGAGAATATTTCGTAAAAATTATGTTAAAAGAGTTACTGAATACAGTACTGCTTTTTTAAAAAGCTACTGAAGTATTTCTAACAGAAGACTGAAAATTTTTATCTAGATGACCAGATGGTCCTCCTTTCTGGTGGAATTTGGACCTTAAAACCTGCTCATTAATGGAAAAACCACAAATTTAAAATATAAAAGAATTTGTTTATAGGCTTTCTTTTCTCAAATTAACCTAGTGTTTTAAATATACTGGCTAGTTATTTTCTCTAAAATGTTATTTAAATTTGAACGCTTCCCCTTAGGAGTTTTAAAACATATCATCACTTGTGGCCATAATTTAAACAAAAATTATTACTTTTTGATCCACTGTGATATGATCTCTCCCCCTCTAAATTAATCAACAGTATCATAATGTGATTTCTCTCCTTTCTCTCCTTTTTGCAGATACTTTAAAAGAAGTAAAACTTTGATTTTCTCTGTAGAATAAAGGCACTTCTGTGCAAAGTGGTATACTTACCTCTCAAGCTTTTTCTCTATTATAGGTACATCTAATCCCATGGCTTGCTTGGTGATCTGCAGCATCTCCGCAATGCACTGAAGGGTATCTGAAACCCAAATGAAACTGCTTGCCACTTTAGCAAAAACATTTAAAAACTAGCAGTTCTAACTCAGAACTCAAAATGGGATTTTCAATCTTATAATAAAAGCTTGTTATAATTTATAAAAACATACTACTTGTTCTTCACTCCCCTAATTCAAAATGTTCTAAAATGTTAACAGAAAACTAACTGAACAACAGAAGAACCAAATCAATTGGAATTAACAGTTTATTCAGAAACTCTAATCTGTCCACACACTGCCAGATGCTGAGACAACAGGTGCGAACAAGACAGGTGTTGCTCCTGACTATTACCCATGAGATGCACATGTGGCACGAAAAGCCTTCACACTCAAATGCCCAAGCACACTGAGAAGTCCCATAATACATTTCCTTGCCCAAACTATCTAATCAATTTGTGTCCCTGCACTGCCAGGAACAAAGTTGCTATTTCAAGATCTCAAATCACAAAGGTATTTTTCCTGACCCTCACTTGTATAATGGTATGTGCAGTCCTGAGCTGCACTTGGGCTTATAAAAGCAGATAAGCTGAAATGGCAACCCACTCCAGTGTTATTGCCTGGAGAGCCCCAGGGACCGGGGAGCCTGGGGGGGCTGCCGTCTACGGGGTCACACAGAGTCGGACATGAGTGAAGTGACTTGGCAGCAAGCTGTAACTGAATACTTGCACCTCTCTTACCTTTCCCATCCTCTTCCGGGTTGCGCATTACAGCTCTCAGTGTGTGGAAATAGCCACTTGCTTCTTTATATCTGTAGTGCAATCGCATGCAGGAGAACTTTGGCTTACCAAAAAGAGTGGGTTCAGGACCTAACGACCCAAATGAATATATGTTCATCTTTCACATAACATTATCTTTCTTCTGTATCTTCAAAATACTGATATTTGGATATTATCCAAAATACTTCAAAATATTGATGATTGATTCATCAATCAATTATTTAGCACTTTTTTTCATCTGAATAAGCACACACGCTTATCATGATGACTTGGTCTAATAAGACTATAAATAAAAATTCTTCAGTCTCAAATATTTAAACTTTCTAGACCCCAGGCTTAATCTTCACAGGACAAGTAATGAAAGAAACAATTATTATTAGACTATATTCACCACTCATCTCTAAAATATTGAAGGGAATCTTAAGAAATGGACTATTTAGACTACTTTCTGATTCCAGTAAGATGTTATTATACCAGTTGTTTAAATAACAACCCACTCTTGGAAGAAACAGTATTTGCTTTCTAGGACCTGGTTAGTATCTTAAAAAAAATTTACCTATTTCTATTTTTTCCAGGTCTTCAAGACTTAGTCGTTGATACTGGTTTACTTTGTCAACTTCATCATCATAACTAGACAAAGGGAAAGGGAGTAAGAAGAGGATTAAAATCAAAAGCATATTTGGCTGGTCAGCTGAGGCATAATGTCAACAACCATTATGCAGGCAAAGTCTTCCACAACACAATACATTCTGGGGTAAAGAGTTAAGTATTTTAAAAACTAGATGAAATTATATATATATATAGTTCAATAGCTAAATGAAAGTCAGTTTATAGATCTTACACTAAAGGAAATTACAAAGGAAAATTAAATTCCGTTTTACAAAAGCTCTTACAAAAACTAAACAAGCCTAAAACTTAAAAGGAAAGCAAAACACATACTGAAGCTACGTATTCCTGATCTGGCAAATAAATCCAAAATAAAAAAGATCAATGCCAATAGGCACCTTTTGGCCAAGGACTGAAAAATGACAGTTCATACCAGACCAAAAAGGAAGTGACTGTGTATTTTAAAGAAATAATTCTGGTTAAGGCTATGAGGAAGAACTTGCATTTCTGTTAGTGGCATTGTTAACTGGGTGTCATTTCTAAGGCATAAAAAGTCTTAATTCATCATATCCTTATAATCAGAGAAGTGCATGTGTACACACACACAATTATCTGCACACAGCTGTCTCATTCCTCATAGCAAAAAACATACAAGTATGTTAATGCCTAACAATGGGGAAACATTTAACTGGTATCGTAATAAAAAATCATGGTATATGGTCAATTACAATAAAAATATGTAGAATACATCATAACTTGAGATCTACAGGAGATACTATCAAATACTCAACACTATTATAAAAATACACTGATTTTAAATAACACTAAAATCACATTTTCAAGTTGATAAAAGAGTGATGTAACAATTATGTAAGATAAAGGGATTCAGTGAAATTTCTTAAAATATATAGCAAAACTAGATTTTTAACTTTTTCTGTTACATGTAGAATCTAAAAAGGATATTTACTCACATTAAAACAGTAAAAGCTTTAAATCAATCAGCAACTTACTAGGCCACGTAGTATGCAGAGTTAGAAAGCAGTAACAGCACATCCACATCTCTGTGAGTAGCATCAATGAGGCTAAACAAACATGACACAAGGAATTAAATATTTTCATTTTCATCTACGTTTTTTCTATAGCAGATCCCCTTATGATAAAAGATTGGTGGGGGCTAGGGTGGGGGAAAAAATCAAGTAATCAATGAGTCCTACTTCTGAAGTTAAATGTACACAGTCTATCCATTTGGAGATTAAAAAAACAAAACAAAACCAGGAACACAGGAAGGTGAAGTAGGTGGAGGAAAGGACTGGAGTTGAGGAGTAGCTAAGGAGAAGGGAGGGTTCAGGGAGAACAGGCTAATGGTACGTGGGGAGGAGGGGGAATTGCATGATGGTGGAAGGGGATAAGGATTTTAAAGAAAGGAAAATATCAGGCTGAGAAAAGAAATTACCTAGATCATCTCACATGACCTAATCTTCAAGTTACACTGCACATTTACGGTATGTTTATACTCTTGCAGAATGTATCCTTTGAAAGACTTATGTAAATGTAACATTTATGTGCAAAAATGGAACCAAGCCCAAACTATTTTGCTTTTTTTTAAAACTACAAATTAATTTACACAGCTTTTAGAGAATGAGTAAACATTTCCTTATTCTAAGTCCACTTGCTGTATTTTATCTCCACTCTAAAGTCAAATATCAGTGTAAGGGTTAGAAACCGAGTACTGATGAACCATTAAATCAAATACTTTTAAAAAGGTCAACATATGAAATCCACAAATATTCAACAGGTAACATGGGCAGAATCTGAACTCAACCTCTTAATCAAATATTCATCTACTGTTAAAACAGCTTTCCAATCAAAAGATGAAAATTAATCTGCACACTTATATTGGTTCTTAAAACTCCACTGCTGGAGTAGATATTTCTATCTTATAATAGAAATACCTTAGAATTTCATAGCTATTTGCAAAAAACTGACCAAATGCTACCAAAAAACGAATGGAAAACAATAGGCGGGAAAATGACTAGTAGATGGAATTTAAGTAAAGTCACGTACATAATTTGCCTAAGAATGAGGTCGTTTAACAGGTACTGCAGAGAAAATTTCACCACGATCTTAAATTGCAGGATTTTACATCAGGGGCATCTTGTTGCACCATAACTGGAACAATTTTAATCTAAAATAACAAACTGACCTCAATTTTCACCAAAAACATGCCCCCAAATACAACTAATTAGGTTGAAGAAGTCAGAACCCAATTAATACACAGATTGATCCAAAATACGAGCAATAACTAACCAACCAACCAACCGGAAAGAGAAAACCACCTATTCTACAATCTTGGCAGCCTCACTGAGAATAACGTAAACGAACACCGTAACATACAATTTAGTTTTGCGCATTGGTGCTTACCTGCGCTTTTAAAACTGTCGCTTGAGCCAAGCCATAAAAATTACGTCACGACACGTAGTTTAATATGAAAAAAATTTCTACACCTACTAAGTAGTGCTACTTTATCATAGCTTCTATTTTGACACAAATATTTACATTGGTCAAACATGACCTCAAGTCAAAAGCATTACGTCTAGAAACAAAAAGCACTTGGCACGTCACAGGCAATCGAGAAAGAAGTCAGCCCTCCCCCCACCCGCAGTTTTACTTAAGTATAAGCTGCAGTGAATACTTAATTTCCCTCCCCACCACCCTCTGCCCCACAATAAACAAAACCTAACCCCCATTTAAAAAAAAACACAGATGAAAGACAGAAAACCCCTTCTGGTGCCCCCCACCCCTCGGCTGCAGCTCGGAGGGAAGGGCTGCGCTACTCGCTTTTCTCTTCCTGCCAGTCAGGCATGCCCTCCTTCCACACGATGAACACAAACATCGCCAGCACCACATGCAGCCCCACCACCGCGACAATGGTCGCGTAAAAGCCACTGTCATCGGGTGACATTAACAGCAGGCTTTGGAAGAGCAGCAATTTGCAGGAAAAATACAACCCCACAGGAACTTTAACCATCAGTCCTGCAAAAAGGAGAAAAATCTTGAAAGTGGTCGCCAGGCTACTGCCTTCGGGCTTGGGCTCGGCAGCATTGCCGGCGGCACTGCCTGCGGCGTTTGCCTGCCGCTGAGCGGTTGGAGGAGGCCGGTGGGAGCGAGGCATCTGGTCGGTCAGTCAGTCCGTCAGTCCGTCCGTCAAGTAGTCGAAGCTCAGTCAGACCCATCTGTGGCAGACCTCACGCCTGCAGCCACTGCGGCCACTGCGGCACGGCCGCGCCAAGTCCCGCCCCCAAAGACAGCGCACTTCCGCCACCCACTTCCGCCACCCACGCTCACCGCGGTGCGCGCCCAGTGCGCAGGCACAGCCCGTCCAGCACCAACTATACCCAGAGGACGGTGCGGCCCCGATCCTGGAGGGAAGCTGAGGTGGGCTCGGGCCCTGGCCCGGGTCTGGGGAGAGTGCATGCACTAACACCTCAGTGAAGAGCCGTCCCTACTGCCCAGAGAGCCACTGGCGGGGGCCTGCGGCACCTTGACTAGGCGCCTCCCCGCACTGCCGTGCTCCTGAGAGCAGGTTGCCGCGCGCCGCCTGAGTCCACTAGTACGGGTACCAGTAGTCAGCTGCTCTCCGTTTAAGAAAAAGCGAGTCCGAGTTCGACCAGATAAAGAGTGGGCTTTGCGCAGATGCTGAAGGACACCTGGACGGTCCCCCGATTTCCTGTCACATTAAATATTCCTCCTTCAGCCACAAGTGCACCACCCGGCGCTTACGGGTTGTCACTCGAGTCAGCTCTCCCTGCGGCAGCAGTGGCCGCGGGACGACCAGGAGGTCTGATCTGTGTACACCAGAGGCTATCTGTGGGGAATTAACTGAGCTGTGCTCCGGGGTCTAACATAAAAAGGCCCGAGGGTGGGCTCCAGGTGGCTGGACAGTTCCAACTGGAGCCCTGGGAGATAAAACGGAAGGGCAGCCATTCTTGCTGCCTGCGCAGGACAGCACATTTGTAAACGGCTCGCCTTAACTGTTTTTCTGCCATATGTTTAAAATTAAACAGGACCATAACTGCAGTGAAGTCAGTGAGGCACTGGTTTCTGGCACAAAACTTATGGGGGTGCCAAAAAAAAAACCTGACATCAACGAAAGTTTTCAATGCAGTATTTTTTAAAAAATTAATGCAAACATACCATGATAAACAAAACATCCAACATTTCAAATAAAGATAGGATCCGACTTTGCAGCCTGTCCAACCCTGTCTCGCTTGCCTCACCCTAATCCCAGCGCCATTCCTATAAAGTTTTATTGACAAAAACATGTGCCCCAACTCAACAACAACACAACCCAGTTTTTTAAATGAGCAAAGGATTTGAATAGACATTTTTCTGAGGAAGACATACAAATATCCAACAAATCCAAGAAAAAATCTTCAGCATCATTTGTCATGAGGAAAATGCAAATCAAAACCTAAATGTGACGGTACTTCATATCCACTAGGATGACTACAATAAAAAACATGGGGGAAAAAAGTAAAAAAAAAGTGTGGATGAGGACATGGAAAAACCGGAACCCTCCCACATTACTCGTGGAAATGTAAAATGGTGCAGCCACCAAAGAAAATAGTTTGGTGGTGTCTTGAAAGTTAAGCATAGCAGCCTGGCAATCTCCTCTCCTAGGTATGTACCCCAAAGAAAAACAGGTTTTCAAACAAAAACTTGTTCATAAGTATTCATAACATCACTGTTTGCAACAGAAGAGCCCGAAGGTGGAAACATAAATGCCCAAAAGAAGAGTAAAAAAAAGAAAACATGGTCTACCCATACAATGAAATACTATTCAGCCATGAAAAGGGATGAAGTTCTGCTACATGGCACAATACCCACGAACCATGAAACATCATGCTAAGCGAATGAAGCCAGTCACAGAGGCCACATATTACATGATTATGTTTATATGAAGTGTCCAGAATTCACACATCCGGAGAGAGAAAAGTAGATTAGTGGTTGCTTAGGGGATGAGGGTGGGGATGGAGTACAAGGATTATCTTTGTGGTGATAAAAATTTCTAAAATTGACCAAAATGATGGTCTTACAATACTGAGCATATTCTAAAAACCACCCAATTATATATTGTAAATGAATGAAATGTATGCTATATGAGTTACATCTCAGTAAAGGTATTTTGGGGCTTTCTGGGTGGCAGCAGTGGTAAAGAACCCCCCTGCCACTGCCGGAGACAGACACGAATTCGATCCCTGGTCAAGAAGATCCCCTGGAGGAGGGCATGGCAAGCCACCCTAGTATTCTTGCCTGGAGAATCCATGGACAGAGGAGCCCGGCAGGCTACAGTCCACGGGGTCGCAGAGTCAGACATGACTGAAGCAACTTGACACACACACGCATTTTTAAAAAGCATACATGCAGCTGGAGGCAGAGAGGTGCAAACTGCTACACTCCAAGCCTGAGGGACTGAGGCCACCACATGCTGTCCAGGATCTGAGCCTGCAAAGCCACTCCCAGAGCTACTCTTGCTGTCCTCAACCAGGGGCCACCTGTTCTGGGTCCACATCTCTGTCTCAGTAGACAGACTGTACAAAGGCTCTCTAGCAACCTCAGATAGCCCAAGGGCAGGTTTCCAAACATCTCCCTTCAAGAGAAAAGGAAAACTATCCACCATCCAGAAAATCTTTAAGCCTTGCAAATGATAAATACCAGTAGCAAATTTAAAGAAATTTTAGCAGTAATAGAAAGGATGATAACCACAAAGTCTCTCTCATAAGAAGGACAGTTCTTAAAGAACTGTCTAGTCAAGATGGCAATATAGGGACTTCCCTGGTGGTCTAGTGGTTACAAATCCACTTTGCACTGAGGAGAATACAGGTTCGATCCCTGGTCAGGCAACTAAGCCCTCATTCTACAACTAGAGAGTCCACGTGCTACAACAAAAGCTCCCATGTGATACAATGAAGAACCCATGTGTGGCAACTAAAGCCCAAGGCAGCCTAATAAATATCCAACAACAACAACAACAAAGATGGAGACATATAATTAACTTTGGAAACTCAAATGAGCAGAAAACCTCATCTCTTAGGAGTCCAAAAATTGCATCCATACATACAGCACTATCAAAGTGAAATAATCCATGAACTTGAAGTTATGGAAGGACTCCTTATGAACCTATAGTCAATATTGTTTTTTATTCATCATCATATATGTAAATATTCCCTTGCATTCTATTGTTCTTGCAAGCTTATTTTATACCCCTTTTATTAAAAAACATATAAAATGTAAAAAAGATAAAATCTAAACAGACCCTTTTACTCTCAAAGCTTGGTTTAGAATTTTCTGAAGTATTTCTGATTCATAATATTGAAAATTATAATTTTAGATTTTAGCCTGAAAGCAAGCAATCTGGTGGATAAATTTGGATCCTGCCATTCAGCTGATATTTTAAAGAACCACTTGAAAGTGGATGGTTTTTGTTTTAAAAAGAATGTAGAGTATTAGTTGGCCTATTTATTTTATGAAAGACCAGGACCACTTAACAACCCATCAAAGTAACAAGCATCATTCAACCTCCTGGTGCACGCGGTTCTGTGCATTAATACAATAAACCTAGCTTCTGGGGCATAAGTTGGGGCTGGGGGCAGGGGAGGACCCATGAAACAAGCTTTGAATTGTAGTTTCACAATTTGGGTTTTAAAAAAATCAGATATGACATTATCATATTTTACCTCATTACTGAGTTTTTTAGTGCCCCTTTAATTTTACAGCTGAAGCTGAGTGCCTTGTCAGCTTGCCTTAGTACCAGCCATGTATTTGAGAACTGCCATGCACTTTGCATCCATGCCCACAGCTTTATGGACATCTGCTAGCAATAATTAGGACAGCTTAACATCCAAAATCTAAGCACATGAGTCACCAGGACACAACTCCAACTTACCTGGGGTCACAGTCAATAAGGGCCCAGCCACCATGAAACTTTTCGTTATCAGGCAGCAATAACTTCATGTAACTCTGTAAGAGTTGGCTAATTAGTTCCTGGTGGCTTCTCTGATTTTCCTTATGCAAAGCTTCATGCTCTTTTTCCTTGGTAAATATGGAATAAAGATCTTCTGTCACTGGAATGCCTTGCATCAAATCTAGAGTAGAAAGTATTGATATCTATCATCTTCTTAGTTTACTAATACATTTTTTAAAAGCAAAAGTGAATACAAGACATAAAACAACAGGATTCTTTATTTTTAAAAACAGGCATAAATCTTTGTGACCTTGGACTAGGCATGGGTTTTTTTTTTTTCTTCATATGAAACTAAAGTCACAAGCAACAAAAAGACAAACTGGACACCATCAAAATTAGAAACTTTTGTGTTTCAAAGGAAAATGCTATGAAAGTTAAAAGGCAACCCACAGAGTAGAAGCGAATGTTTAAAAATCATCTGTAAGGGAACTGTATCCAAGAATATATAAAGAATTCCTGAAAGTGAAAGTTGCAGTCATGTCTGACTCTTTGCAATCCCAGGGACTGTAGCCCATCAGGCTCCTCTGTCCATGGGATTCTCCAGGCAAGAAAACTGGAGTGGGTTGCCATTTCCTTCTCCAGGGGATCTTCCTGACCCAGGGATGGAACCCAGGTCTCTTGCATTGCAGGCAGATTCTTTACCAACTGAGCTACTAGGAAAGCCCTACAACTCAGTAAAAAAAGAATTATTACTAATTATTATCAATAATAAAAGAATTCCTACAACTCAATAATAAAAAGACAAATGAGCCAATTTTAAATTGAGCAAAGGAACTGAATAAACAAGTTAACTTCTTCCTGGTGTAGGATGCAGCTCAAGGCTTATTAACAAAATCATTGTAATCCCACTCCTTACACGCGTTTGGGACAGTAAGACTTCTGGGAGAGAACTGCCAACCACTGGCCTTTCATGGAGAAGCTGTGAGCCCAGACTGCTACTAGCCTGTCTCTCTCAAACTTGGAAGAGATTCAGCTTCAGGGTTAGGATGAAGCTGATATTTTTCATGGTCAAAATGAGAAAGGAACAGAATCTGGGTCCTCAGTGACCTAACTGAATTGCTAGAAAAAAATGTATCAATTTTTCCTTTTTTAAACTGCTAAAATCCAATTTTCCTATCAGTACATACCATATCTGTGGCAAATGAACCAAGCTCAATTACATCAGACTTCTCAAATTCCTAAACTGCCTATGTATGGGCTCTACTATTTCATATATAATAAATAATTAGGTTAAAAAAATAGGATTTTAAAAATATTCCTAGAGACCATATGACAAGCCGTTATGTTTGGTTCTAATCCCGAATACTCTACATTTACTTTAATCCTAAAAGGTAATACTTTCATGGAAATTAAATTTAAAGTCACATTAAAAAAAATATGCTGTGGCATGAATTCCACTAGGCAATTCACCCTCCATTTTTTCTCTTAAATAATGATAAGAATTGGTTAGGATAGTCTGATATCCTAACATCCTGTTAAATCATGCTTATAAGGAAGGATAGTGTATTTGTCCACAGCAAGAACACACAGTAAACATCAGACAAAGAAAGAAAATCATTTTGCTTTTATCTCTCAGGCTTGAGTAATAGGAAAACAGAATATTGAATTTTTACTTGATGAAGTTTTAGGGCACCATATTCCATAATCCAGGAGCCTCAACCTTGCCTTCTGTTACATGAATAACAAATTGACAAATATGTAAGGAAATGAGCAGTTTCTTTTGCTGCTCCAGCCTAAAAAATTTGTCCAGGTTCTAATCTTGTAAAAATTTGATTTATCGGGTAAGATGTTCAATGTAGAAACACAAGTGTATTATAAACATATGGATTACATTAATGAAGCTGGTTACTGTAAAATGTTAGTCACGGAAAGTATAACAAAATTTAAAGAAAGACATTTGTGTTCCTTACCTATAACAGCTTGCCTGTAAGCATCCTTAAATCGATTCAGGTAATACCTATTTGCTGAGTTAACACCATCTTTCATAACTCCTGCTAACTTCCTTTCTCCTGTCCTTGTAAAGTCACCCTGTCAATAAAAAAGTCACTTTGACAATTTATGCAAACACAAAAATGTTCCTGAAGTCAATGTGGGCTTTCAAGACTGGAATTCTACAGGCTTTTACAATTTCCAAATAATTTAATTAAAATATCTACTATTATTTGACTCAGATCCAAGCATGTCAAATAACTAAACACGCTACTGGTGTTATCCACCTTCACAGTTAGATGATGCTTTAAGGTAAAGCCATTCTTGGCAGTCTGTAGAATATCTAGAACTTATAGGTCAAAACTTATATATAACAAAACAAAAAGATTTTCAAGCCTCCAACTGGTATGATATTCAAAACACAAATATCTGATGTGGGAAAATGTGGACAGTTCCCTAGAGCTTATTACAGCTGTATTTAACCTGTGTATGTGGTTGTGTCTATATACAGACAGAGCAAAGGCTTCCATACCTTGCTGCATATTACAATCCCTGTAGAATGATCCAATGAAGATTTAATTGTTTTGTTTCTCTTGGTTTACACAACAAAGATGTCAGAGCAAGTCCCTAGAGAGGTAGGGAAAGCACAGTCTCTTTTTTCCCCCATCCCAACCCCACTATTTCCATTCAAGGCAATCTTAGAAATAGGCCCTGTCCTAAAATTGACAATTTAGGAAGAATATGTTGCCAATTAGTTAGGTCATTCACAGAAAATATTAATTTAGCAACAGGAATCTATTATGGAAAAGAGTGACATGAATGCTGCATCCAAAGAATTTTAATATCAAAGGAAAAAAGTATTCTTCTTTGTCCAGCTTTGTATAATTAAAAAGTACCCCTGCATAAGTTCAAGGTATACAATATGATATTTTGTGTGTGTATATAGTACTGTTAAGTATAGTCACCATGCTGCACTTTAGATCCCCAGAACTTATAAGTGAAAGTTTGACCAGTCTCTCCCCATTTGCCCCATCCTCTGGTGACATCAGTCGCAGTGTTTCTGTGAGTCTGACTTTTTAAAATTCCACATACAAGTGAGATCACGCATTATTTTTATTTATTTTGGCTGTGCGGCGTCTTCGTTGCTGCGCGCAGGCTTGCTTTCGTTTCTGTGCACAGACTTCTCTTGTTGTAGAACGTGGGCTCTAGGGGCCAGGGTCTAGTTGACGCACTCGGGCTTAGATGCTTCCTGGCCTGTGGGATTTTCCCGGACCAGGAATTGAATCCGCATCCCCTGCATTGACTGGCAGGCAGATTCTTAACCACTGGACCACCAGCGAAGTTCAGAGATCATGCATTACTTACTTGTCTTTCTCTTTGTCTGATTTCACTTTTTCACTTAATACCCTCAAGGTTCATCCATGTTGCTAAAAATGTCAGGATTTCCTTCTTTTAAATAAATAAACAATTTACTTATTTTTGGCTGTGCTAGTTCTACATTGCTGTGTGCAGGCTTCCTGTTGCAGTGGCTTCTCTTGTTGTGGAGCATGGGCTAGGCACCTGGGCTTCAGTAGATGTGATTCACAGGCTCTACCGAGTGGGCTGTGGAGTTGTGGCAAACGGGCTTGGTTCCTCCTTGGCATGTGGGATCTTCTTGGACCAGGATCAAACTTGTATGCTTTGCACTGGCAAGCAGATTACCTACCACTGGACCACCAGAGAAATCCCAGGACTTTCTTCCTTTTATGGCTGAATATTCCATTATATATATGTGAAATCCTGTATGGCTGCTTCCCTTGTCAACATATTCTTTAGCCATTCATTCGGCATTAGACGCTTAGGTTCTTCCCAGATCTTGACTACTGTGAATAGTGCTACAATGAACACAAGAGTACAGGTATTTCTTCCAGATACTGATGTCATTTTCTCTGGATATATATTTATAAAATAGGGTTGCTGGATTGTATGGTAGTTCCATTTTTAATGTTTTGAGGAACTTCCTTACCATTTCCCATAATGGCTATGCCAATTCACATTCCCACCAACAATGTACAGGGTGAGCTTTTCTGCCAACCTTGTTATCTCTTGCCTTTTAGATAACAGCCATCCCAACAGGTGATAGGTCATTGTGGTTTTGATTTGCATTTCCCTGAGGATTACTGACACTGAGCAGCTTTTTATGTACCTGCTGGCCGTTTGTATATCTTCTTTGGAAAAATGTTCAAATCCTTTGTTCATTTTAAAATCAGTTTTTTGTTGGTTTTTTTTTGCTATTGAGTGGCATTACTTCTTTACATATTTTGGATATTAACCCTTTCTCAGACATATGGTTTGCAAATATTTTCTCCCATTCCATGAGTTGTCTTTTCATTCTGTTATTTATTTTGCTCTGCAAAACATTTTTTGTTTGATGTTGTCCCACTTGTTTATTTTTACTTTTCTTCTTGTGCTTTTGGTGTCAGTCAAAAAAATTATTGCTAAGACCAATGTCATGAAATGTTTCCCTATGTTTTCTTGAAGGAGTAAAGTTTCAGGTCTTACATTTAAGTCTTTAACCTCTTTCAATTTTTGTGAATGGTGTCCAGTTTAATTATTTTGCAAGTTGGACACGACTGAGCGACTGAACTGAACTGATACTGTGTTGATTACTATAGTTTGAAATCAGAAGTAGGATGCGTCCAGTTTTGTTCTTTCTCAAGATTGCTTTGGCTGTTAGGGGTCTCATATGTGTTTTCAAATGAATTTTAGGACTGTTTTTTC
The DNA here is from genome assembly GCA_006410615.1 of Neotragus moschatus. Taxonomy (NCBI): domain Eukaryota; kingdom Metazoa; phylum Chordata; class Mammalia; order Artiodactyla; family Bovidae; genus Neotragus; species Neotragus moschatus. The sequence continues at coordinate 447,549 of SJYA01003046.1, forward strand.
TATTCTAGTAGAAAATGTCAATGGAATTTTGATAGAGATTACACCGAATCTGAAGATGGCTTTGGGTAATATTTTAATACTAATTTTTCTAAGCCATAAACCTGTGCTACCTTCTTCCACTTATTTGTGCTTTCAATTTCTTTTATCAATGTCTTAGTTTTTAGTATACAGATTTCTTACCTTCTTGTTTAAATTTATTCCTTAGTATTTTACTATTTTTGATGCTACTATAAATGGGATTGTTTTATTTCTTTTTTAGATAATCCCTATTAGTATATGCTGCTGTTGCTGCTAATTCACTTCAGTCGTGTCCAACTCTGTGCGACCCCACAGACGGCAGCCCACCAGGCTTCCCCATCCCTGGGATTCTCCAAGCAGCAACACTGGAGTGGGTTGCCATTTCCTTCTCCAATGCATGAAAGTGAAAAGTGAAAGTGAAGTCGCTCAGTCGTGTCTCACCCTCAAAGACCCCATGGACTGCAGCCTACCAGGCTCCTCTGTCCATGGGATTTTCCAGGCAAGAGTACTGGAAAATTATATTAGTATATTTTTCTATATCAGTATATAGAAATAACCAATTTTCATAGGTTTATTTTGTATCCTGCATCCTCACTGAATTAATTTATTAGTTCTAACAGTTTTCTGGTGGAGTCTTTAGGATTTTATTCAGGATTTGTTATGACAAATATTCTGGGGTGAACTATTTACCTTGAAGAAAAATAACTATAAACCTAATTTAAACTAATTCAACCACTTCCTATTGCCAAGAGAGGGAGTATCTAGTAACCAGTGACTATTTTACATTTACATTAAATTCTGTGAAGATCAGCTTGGTAGGATCCTCGAAAGACTTTATGTAAAACAATCACAAAAAGATAATAAAACATTTCTTCACCATTTACTGTGTGTCAGGGAACAATCTAGATCATATAAGCTCATATAATCCCACACCACTTTTTCTGAAGTGGGCCTAGAATTATTCCTGTTTTATAAATGAAGAGACAGACAGAGAATTTAAGTGACTTGCCCACAGTCACAGAGCTAGTAAGAGGCAGGGTTGGGATTCAAATTTAGAGGAGGCAAATTATACTAGGGATCAAAATCCCACCAACCGACACGTTTTATTTTGTCTGTATAAAGTTTTAAAAACCAACTATTACATACAAAATTCTAAATTTCCAAACTCCCTTGAAAACTGGGAGCTCTGGCAACCCTGGGCCTCTAGCCCCATTATAAGTAGCAGAACAGCACCTTCCTGAGTGAGCCATCATATGTTCTTTCTCAGCCACACATCGCCCATCTCTCCCTTTAAGCTAATGAGTGGCCAGTTCAAGTCACACGACTTGGCACCTGCAGGAATTTGGAAGTGTGACCCCTGCCTTACCCAAACATTCCAGAGTCAACTATGTAGACCTACCACTCACATGCTTTTCTCTCAAAAACCAAGTTGGTTTTAAACCATACCCTGTGTCCAACAGAATGACCCACAGATGCTGGCTACAGATACTTACCTTCAGAGCAGCTGTCCCAGCATATTGTCTGCTAATAGAGTCACCATTGTTGGCCCACATTATCTGATAAATCCGATTGCATTTCACTGGTAATGGCTGCTCTGGGGGCATCACACCTAATTTTTTCAGCTAAAATGAATGCATTGGTAGATTAACTGCAGATAAGCCAGGAAATCATAGTATAAAACATATACTTCAGAGAAAAGGAAGCATACAGATGTACAATTTAGGACCCTTCAAGAAACGTTTTCAGACTTTTTCAAAGTAAAGTACCACTTGAGAGACAGCTTTATGAAGTGCTACATCTGAATAAATAGAATAAAGCATTCATACCATCCTGGTGTCATTTTTAATGTATAGACTCATACTACTGTATCTTTCTTTTAAATGTGGCTATGAAGTGAAGCTAACTATCAAAAAAATCATTTGGAAACAACAATAACATTAATAGTAGCAGAGCAGTAAGTACTCAGTAAAGATTAAGTCTGGTGCCATATGCTAAGAGCTTTCTAAAATAAATGATCTCATTTATTCCTCATAACAAGTCTATGCAATCAATACTCTTTAGTACCCTCATTTTATGGATGAAATGAAAGAAGTTTGGAGAATTTGAGTTCTTTGCGTGGGGTCAACACCTAGTATGTGGTAGGGCCAAGGGCTTCATCAGCAAAGACTAGCTGCTTCAGTGCAACAGTAGAAGACTCCCTCTAAGGACAGTCACAAGGCTCTATCAGGAAAACAAAACACCACGCGAGGAATATCAACCTTGGGAATTCATCACCCAGGTGTTGGAAGGATGAGAGATCTAAAAGGAGACACAGAGGTGAGAGATGTAATAACTACAGGAAACAGGTGCCACCAGGAGGGTTGGGGCACAAAGGGAAGAGGCTGGTTCTGTGATGCCAAAGGACCCATAGCCCCAGAGAGGGTGCTGATGATGGGAATATAACACAGGTGAACAAACTTGTCCCTTTTCCCTTCTTCAGCCTCATAGTCTTCCTGGAAAGCCCCTACTGGCAGAGCTTGACATGGAAGCAGGTGGTTGAGCAGAAAGGTGGTGTGCAGACCCCATGCCCCAAGAACAGGCGGGAGGGTGTGTAGCTGAGAGAAAAAAGTAAATGACTACACAGTGCCACCACTACATTATTAAATTTTGGGCCTCATGTTTTTGAAATGAGTACTTAAGAAAATGCCACCTGATTCAACTGATTTCTAGCAAAGGTTGTACTTTCCAGGTTTTAAGGGAACAAGGATGGTTGCATGCTGTAAATGTTCTATGGCAGGAAGACTTGAGCTACTTGTTTACAAGTGAAACAATGAGGAATGAATGTTTACACTCCAGTGCACTCCAAGTTACCTGCTGTTCCATGACCACCCGTGCAATGGCAGCTTGGACCACGTTGGTGCGATCCAAGCAGTCCATGCAATTCACTCGAAAAATCCCTTCTTGTTTACATATTATTCCAGCTTGATCAACCCTTTTCAAAAACAGTATGGAATTATTTTACAATAGGAAAAACTTAAAAGTTTTCAAAACCCACAACTCTTTACACTATAACGATAACAACAGCCACACTGGTTATCTATTTGCTTGGAATATCATGTGGCAGGCATTACTGAGACCTTTGTAGACATTATTGTTAATTTATACAATAACCTGACTAGGAAGATATTACCCTCATTTTGAAATAAAAAGAAAAAACTGAGACGCAGAATGACTTTCCTGAGTCACACAATTACTAGGCAGAGCTGACACAACCCCAGTTATGTTTATCTACACATTTAAAACCAGAAGGCACTTTAAAACAACATCCTGTTCCCTGCTTTTTGACTTCAAGCAGAAATGCATCTAAATGAGCTTGTACAGACTAATTCACTCTACCACCCAGGGAGAAATTATGAAGCTTGCCTCACTCATCTAATTCCTCTGGCCACCTGTGGCCTTAAAATCTAATCAAATGTTCTCTTCTGTCCTAAGCTAATTTCTCCTTCCTACTTCTCCCTCCTACAGTCTGAGAATCATCTTTCTTCTCCAACAACTTTTAAATGTCTCAAAACTGACACCAAATACCTCTGCGCCTTCCTTCCCATGTTAGGGACCAAGAAGAAATGTAGAGGACAAAAGATTAGAAGGAATTAAAGAACAGTAATAGAGCACTTCGCTCCATTTCGCCGATCATCTGACACCTTCTTCCTGTTCAAAGCTAACAGTGGCTAACGACTAATATTTTTGAAAAGGAAAATAGCAATCTGGAAGTGAAACAAGAAAAACAAAAAGTCTTTCCCAGCCCGCTATTATTTTAATGCTTACTGGTACTAGACAAAAAACATATGATTTGACAGACCAAGAGTTTGTCAAACTGATTTCTTACGAAATACCTACCAACACCACTTCATGTCAAGAATAATGTCATGAATGGCATCTGTTAGTGTTTGGACATTCTCAAACTTCATTCCTCGGCTAAAATATATGCCAAAAGAAAGAAAAACATCTTTAAGAATATTTTTTTAAGCTTAAGATATGATATCTAAGATTGCTTAGAAAAATTAAAATTACTGTAAATATGAGATTAATACTACTTTAAATTATACGGGAAATTATATAAATATTTACAGGTAGTCTGCATTATGAAAGAAAATATGCTTAAGAATACACTGAAACAGATCACAGCCACTGGAAGCTTCTTTCCCCACCAATGTTTTCAGTACCTAGGTAAATAAACCAACACTAGAGCCAGGCTATGACAAAAGAAATGTGCTTTCAGAATACACACAAGTTAAAATTACCATCAAAATGATCGTTGTTTTCCAGATAACTAGTGAACTTATCCCAAATGAGAGCATTATTACTAACGGAGTATGAAGACGAGCCAGCAGGATGAGTTTTAAGTAAGGGAACGCTATTACTCCTGCCAGGTTCAAACTCAAGCAGAAAGAAACAGCTCCATTAATTAAGTGAAGGATAAAAGGAAAAAAAGGAACTCTAAGTCTTGAAGTCATTTTGGAACAAAAAGACTGAATATTTTAAGAATAATTAACTTAAATTTTTAGGCAAAATAAAACAATATGAAAATGGAACTGAGAAATGATCATCCTCTCCTTTCTAACAGTGAGAAAAAGATTTTCTTCCCAATAAAAAAGAGATGAAAAACTAAGGTCTCTGTGGCAGCTGCTCCTGCTAAGTCACTTCAGTCGTGTACGACTCTGTGTGACCCCGTAGACGGCAGCCTACCAGGCTCCTCTGTCCCTGCGATTCTCCAAGCAACAACACTGGAGTGGGTTGCCATTTCCTTCTCCAATGCATGAAAGTGAAAAGTGAAAGTGAAGTCGCTCAATCGTGTCTGACTCTTAGCGACCCCATGGACTGCAGCCCACCAGGCTCCTCCATCCATGGGGTTTTCCAGGCAAGAGTACTGGAAGGAGTGCCATTGCCTTCTCTGTGGCAGCAACTACTACAAATACTGGACCTGATCAAAACTCATCTCAGAAAGCCATCTTTTTCTTTTCTCTTTCTTTTTTTAAATTATGAAAGTATGATAATACATTTACAGGAGATTTGGAAAAAACAGAACAAAATTATACTATACAATTCTCTTAAGTAGAGAAATTAAGATTTTTATTTGCAGTTTCAATATCAAACTGTCAAAAATTAACAGAATGAACAGACAGAAAAGTAGAAGGGTATTGTTGACCTGAAAAGCACTAGGAACCAATTCAACAGAATTAAGATTTATACAATTTTTCAGGAAGCCATCTTACCAGTGCTCATGGAAATCAAATGAAACATAGGTGAGGTGTGAGTTGTTAAAGAGCAACACTTGTTTCAGGTAAGCATCACCAATTATTTTCTCTCTTCCTGCCTGGTCTACCAAATTAATAATAACCTGTGAGAGTGGGGAAAAAGAAAAAGTTCAGTTAATCAGATCTGAGACTCATGAATTTCAATGAATTTATTTAGAGTTATGTTTTAGAAATATTTTGTACCCAGACTTAGAAATTAATCCACTCAAGCATCAGTTTTTTCCCTTATAAAATTAGATTTTCATTTGGTATACTTAGGTTTATGAGAATTTACATCAATGGCAAGAATAGTTTTACACATTATACATGTGCAATAACCTATTAGAATACATAATGAAAACAAGTTCCTTTATGATAGATATTTTAAATCTCTAGAATAATTTTTATAGAAATATACAAGACCAACATGTTAGACACTACGAAACATTGCTGAAACACATAAAAGAAAACCTGAGTAAATGGAGAGAGACATCATGGCGCTGGATGGCAAGATTCAAGATGTCAGGGCTACCCAGGTTAATCTACACACTCAACAATTCCCATCAAAATTTGAACAAGATCTTTGTACAGACTTCACAATTCTGAAGTTTTTATGGAAAAGTGAATAATATGGGAAAATTTCTGAAAACCAATAAAGGACTTGTCCCACTGAAGAGCAAAACATAGGTTAAATCTAGTAATTAAAATTATGAGTGCAGAAAAATGAATGACTCAACAGAACAAGACAGACAGCCAAGACAGACCTATGAACACTGAGGAATCTAAGCTATGATGATATCATTCTCAGAGAATATGGACTAGACTATACACAGACTATACTGTAGATATTATATATTACTATACTGTAATAAGGAGAAGGCAATGGCACCTCACTCCAGTACTCTTGCCTGGAAAATCCCATGGACAGAGGAGCCGGGTGGACTGCAGTCCATGGGGTCGCTAAGAGTCAGACACGATTGAGCGACTTCACTTTCACGCATTGGAGAAGGAAATGGCAACCCACTCGAGTGTTCTTGCCTGGAGAATCCCAGGGATAGGGGAGCCTGATGGGCTGCCGTCTATGGGGTCTCACAGAGTCGGACACAACTGAAGTAACTTAGCAGCAGCATACTGTAATATACTATAGTTCAGTTCAGTCGCTCAGTCCTGTCCGGCTCTTTGCGACCCCATGAATCACAGCACGCCAGGCCTCCCTGTCCATCACCAACTCCTGGAGTTCACTTAAACTCATGTCCATCGAGTTGGTGATGCCATCCAACCATCTCATCCTCTGTCGTCCCCTTCTCCTCCTGCCCCCAATCCCTCCCAGTATCAGAGTCTTTTCCAATGAGTCAACTCTTCGCATGAGGTGGGCAAAGTACTGGAGTTTCAGCTTTAGCATCAGTCCCTCCAAAGAACACCCAGGACTGATCTCCTTTAGGATGGACTGGTTGGATCTCCTTGCAGTCCAAGGGACTCACAAGAGTCTTCTCCAACACCACAGTTCAAAAGCATCAAATCTTTGGCACTCAGCTTTCTTCACAGTCCAACTCTCACATCTATACATGACCACTGGAAAAACCATAGCCTTGACTAGACGGACCTTTNTGGAGTTTCAGCTTTAGCATCAGTCCCTCCAAAGAACACCCAGGACTGATCTCCTTTAGGATGGACTGGTTGGATCTCCTTGCAGTCCAAGGGACTCACAAGAGTCTTCTCCAACACCACAGTTCAAAAGCATCAAATCTTTGGCACTCAGCTTTCTTCACAGTCCAACTCTCACATCTATACATGACCACTGGAAAAACCATAGCCTTGACTAGACGGACCTTTGTTGGCAAAGTAATGTCTCTGCTTTTGAACATGCTATCTAGGTTGGTCATAACTTTTCTTCCAAGGAGTAAGCGTCTTTTAATTTCATGGCTACAATCACCATCTGCAGTGATTTTGGAGCCCAAAAAAATAAAGTCTGACACTGTTTTCATAGTGGCATACTATAAATGATACTGGGATAACTGTCTATTTACATGGGGGGACTTAAGTTAGCCACTTCACTATATATAAAAGAAATTGTAGATGCATTAATGATCTAAGTATTTTTTCTTCAAGTTATAAAAAGGCAATAATGTTGGCATGATTTTTCCCATGCCAACATGGGAAAGTCACAGGACTTTCCAAGCATAATAAAAACCAGAGAGCATAAAGAAAAAGATGGACAGATGTGACAACATGAACATTTAAAACCTCTGTGTACCAAATGACAGTATAAGCAAACATTAAGAAAAACAGAGGACTACCTAGGGGAATACACCTGCAACACAAAAACCATTAAAATATACAGTGCTATAAATTCAGTAAAAAAAAATACAGGTAAAGGTTTCAGAAGACATTCAGAAGAGAAAAGAGACAAATAGCCAATATACATGAGATTTGCAACTTTGTTAATAACGATACATAAATTTTAGAACAGAAAACCAGTTTTAATCTACAGATAGGCAAAAACCGAATACTAAATATGGACAGCATGGTGAAGATGTGGAGAAATGGGTACTGGCTCTCGCTGCTAAGAGTATAAACTGGAATGATCTTTTTGGAAGCAACTGAGTAGTGGATCAACCTAAAGTTAATCTAATGTGTGTTCCCTTGGACTGCAAGGAGATCAAACCAGTCAATCATAAAGGAAATCAGTCCTGAACATTCATTGGAAGGACTGATGCTGAAGCTGAAGCTCCAATACTCTGGCTGCCTGATAAGAAGAACTGACTCATTGGATGAGATGGTTGGATGGCATTACCAACTTGATGTACATGAGTTTGAGCAAGCTCCGGGAGTTGGTGATGGACAGGGACGCCTGGTGTGCTGCAGTCTATGGGGTAGCAAAGAGGTGGACACAACTGAGTGACTGAACTGAATGTGTGATCCAGCCATATCACTTCTAGAAATTCAGTCTATAAAGCACATACATATTTCAAAACGTGTAAAAGATTTTCTCTGGGGAATTTTAGAATAGCAAGCAGAAACTATATCCTAAAGGTCCACCAGTGGAGAACTGGTTGAATAACAGCCATCAGCTACTATGTGAAAATAGTTGCAGAACAGTGTATATGGTATAGCTTATAGCATTCTTTTGACTTAAATTTCAAAAGCATATATATGCACGTGTCAAGATGTTTCTTTGCTGCAAATAACAAATCCCTGACTCAAATCTCAGGACAGAAGTCTGTTCTGAAACTCAGAAGCCTAGAAGTTAAATGGTTCTGGAACTGCTTTATTCAGTAGTTACCAATACAAGCTCTTTTGTTCTACCATCTTTCACATATTGATCAATCCTCAAGCTAATGAACTAGCCTGGTTAAAGTTGCAGCAGTTACCAGTCAAATCCAGACACAACCACCACAGAGGGACTATGGGTTCCTGCATTTCTTTTTATTAGAGTAGGACATCTTGCCTGGAGCCTCCCAGCAGACTTCTCTTCACATCAGACCTCGTTGGTCAAAGTGCCAAAAACATACATTGGCCCACACCTATACCAACCACTGGCAACAGCAGCAGTACTGACACCATGACTGAGTCAGACCAACCACAGGACCACCTCCCAGGACAATTACCCAAGGGATGAGGATGGGTAAAAGGATACCCTTGAGGTACTGTTAGAGAGGAACAGGTGACTGCTAATACTTACGCCTGTAAGACTGATGTGTACAAGCAGGTCGTGAAAGTCAGCAGGGAGCAGGAAGGGTGGTCAAGAGGTTATTTCTTCTACTTTCTTTACATACCTCAGTATTACTTCAATTTTTACAATGATTAGGTGTTAGCACTGTCTCTGTTGAGCTTAGTCGTGTCTGACTCTTTTTAGCCCCATGGACTGTAATCTGCCAAGCTCCCCTGTCCATGGGATTTTCCAGGGAAGAATACTGGAGTGCACTGCCATTTCCTCCTCCGGGGGATTTTCTGGTACTTAATTCAGGGATCAAACCTGCATCACTTGTGTCTCTTGCATTGGCAGGTGGGTTCTTTACCACTAGAGCCACCCGCTGCTGCTGCTAAGTCACTTCAGTCATGTCTGACTCTGTGCAACCCCATAGACGGCAGCCCACGAGGCTCCCCTCTCCCTGGGATTCTCCAGGCAAGAACACTCGAGTGGGTTGCTACTTCCTTCTCCAATGCATGAAAGTGAAAAATGAAAGTGAAGTTGCTCAATCATGTCTGACTCTTAGAGACCCCATGGACTGCAGCCTACCAGGCTCCTCTGTCCTTGGGATTTTCCAGGCAAGAGTACTGGAGTGGGGTGCCACTGCCTTCTCCGAGAGCCACCTGGGAAGCCCACAATACTATGTCTAACTACACATACTGCAAATACATGAAATTTTTTTCAGATTGTAAAAAATTCAAATGTGGATAAAGGTCACAGCCTTCCTGAGCACACCTAGTCCACAGCTTTCCCTGAAGGTAACTCCTGCTACAAGTTTGAGGTGTACTCTTTCAGGCCACCTAAGCACGTCCCTAGAAAAATGTGGATGCCATATGTAGGTGAGAACACACGTATATATGGAAGAGAACTGTATATGTATAAATGGTACAGTTTTGTTTTGTGGGATTTTTAAGTGGTAACATGCCATATGCTGTTATATAATTTTCCTCTCACTCCACTATATGATTTTAAGATATTTTCACATTAGTACACACAGATGCATCTCAGTATTTTTAACTATTTGTATTCAACACTTTAGATATGCTGTACTTTATCCACTGAATGCCTAATGAACAATTAGGGTTTTTTTTAATGCCGCAATAAAGGAGGTTTATACACGCCTCCTTGATTGAACACGTTTCTCTCAGGGAGATTTAAGTGTTTTGTTTAATTTGTATTAGAGTTATGGCTGCTCCACATCCTTGACAAAACTTGTATTTTCCATCTTTTTTATTTCACTCATCCTAGTGTGTGAGTGGTGGTTTTAGTTTGCATTTCCCCAATGATTAACAAAGTGGAGTACCTTGTCCTATTTATTGTACTTGGCCTATCCTTTGTCATGAAGAATCTGCTCAAGTCTTTTGTACAGTTTTCTTTGGGTTGTACACATTTTATGAATTTGAAGACATTCTTAATGTACTGTAGATATAAGCCCTTTGTCATAAATATGTCTTCTGCAACTTTCTGAATTGCCTTTCCATTCTCTTAATGGTGCTTTTTAATAATCAAGAATTTCTTTATTCTAGTAAAATAAAATTACCAATTTTTCATTATGGTTGGTATTTTTAAAATCTTTCGTTTTAATAAATAATATACCACTTGTGTTTTAATATTGAAAATATATGATAATTCAACAAAGTTTTAATAAAAATCAAAAATTTAGCAAAGTCTTTTTATTACAGTTAGTTCTTTTAAAACCTTGTTTAAGATTCAAGGTCAAAAGATAGTCTAAATGCAATATTTTCTTTAAAAGGCTTATTGTTTAACCTTTCATATTTAGATCCATATCTATTTAGAACTGATTTCTGTATATGGCATGTAGGGCCAAAAAGAAAATTACTATAGTAACAGTATAAGCGTATTTTATTTTGATTGATAATACCATTCAAAAATGGCCACAGCAATTTATGCTCCTCCCAGAGAAGTGTTGCTGCTGTTCAGTTGCTAAACCATATTCAGCTCTTTGCAACCCCATGGACTGCAGCACACCAGGCTTCCCTGTCCTTCTCTAGCTCTCAGAATTTGCTCAAATTCACGTCCACTGAGATGGTGACGTCATCCAACCATCTCATCCTCTCTTGCCCCCTTCTCCTACTGCCCTCAATCTTTCCCAGCATCAGGGACTTTTGCAATGAGTCAGCTCTTCACATCAGTTGGCCAAAGTACTGGAGCTTCAGCATCAGTCCTTCTAATGAATATTCAGGACTGATTTCCTTTAGGATTGATTGGTTTGATCTCCAGCAGTGTGTGGCAGTTCTCATTTCCCCAGTTACCTGACTTTATTTCTTCTTTTCACACTTTATATAATTTTTTCCAATGTGAGGATTTCCTTTTTATTTCCCTGCTGGGACTGTCTTTGGGACTGCAAAACATTTATGTATTAATTTTGCAAGAACTGAAGTCTATTCAATATTGAGTCTTTCCGTCCAGGAACATGGTATTGTCTCTCCGTTTAGTCAGGTTTTCTTCTATGTTCTCCAGTAGACTTCCCCCCTCAACAACCCCCTCCCCTCATATATATGCTATCTTTTTTGCATATTCAATAGATTTTGGGCTATTTCTTCCTATTTGTGCTGTGGTTATAAAAATGCATCCCATGGCATTATACCTTCAGACTGGTCACTGCTAATAGATAAGAAGAGTCACTGATTATTTTATATTAATCTATATGAAATCTGGTCATCTTGAAACTGTATTTCACCCAACAGTTCTCAAATGATTTTGGTTTACATGTTCACATATCTACATATTGACTGTATGAATACATAAGAAAGGTGTNAATGCATCCCATGGCATTATACCTTCAGACTGGTCACTGCTAATAGATAAGAAGAGTCACTGATTATTTTATATTAATCTATATGAAATCTGGTCATCTTGAAACTGTATTTCACCCAACAGTTCTCAAATGATTTTGGTTTACATGTTCACATATCTACATATTGACTGTATGAATACATAAGAAAGGTGTGCAGAGAAAAAAAAGGTACTGAAGGATATTTCTAATTGTTACCTCAAAGAGGAGGACCTGAAAGATGCCTTTCATATCTTTCTCTAGATATATCTCAGATTGTGATAACTGATAGTAGACTAATCTCATCTAAAAACAATCTAAAGTAGCTGACTCAATAATTGTTCAAGAATACTCTTAGCTTATGTGTTTCTTAACTTCATGACAAATGCCATTTTACTTAATTATGAGCCATATGTCGTTATCTTCATGAAATTTAAACAGATGCACAATCATTTCTAAAAATATGAAGGAACACATTACTACAGATAAAATCCCACCTGTTTTTTGTAAATTTTCAGTTGTTCTTCGAAATGGGCACAGAAATAGGCAACCGTGTCCTTTTCACCTATGAAGAAGTGATACAAAATTTATTTTTCCTTCCCATGTTTAAGACAGAGTTTAGTGTCTATTTCATCTTTACTCTTACTTTAAACACTGACAGCCCAAACGTAACTAAGATTGTCTAAAACTAGTGTTTTTAAATGAAATGCTAAGATGAGATTTGATTTCTCTTTTTTCCCCAATTAGACTAAACTGAAACATACTGAAGATATCAACTATGAAACCATGGCATTTATCTATATATTCAACCAACTTGTCAGAAAACGTTTCATGTAGTTTATAATAAATTAATAAAACCCCCTTAAAGCAAGGATATTAAAAATTAAAGTTTGCTGAAGTCTCACAAATGTAAATTAAGTTTTGAGTGAAAAATATTCTGTAAACAATTTTAAAATCAGCCCCTTTGAGTAATCTAATTAGATTAATATGATTTAGCTATTCCAGTTAAAATACTTGAAGAAATTAAATCCTTAATATTTCAAACAACAAACGTTTCACAGCAAACATCTGAAAAGAGATTCTACCTATTCCATGAAGACATTGTCTTGTTAAGGTATTTCCTGCTTCTACACATACTGGCTATATTTACACTTTTCCAAAATTAAGCACTGTAATAAAGTATTCTTCAAAGAAACAACAAATTAAAATCTGTGAAATAAGCTATGCGATCCTCTACTTTGCAATTTTTTATTGTTAATTACTTAAATTGTCAGCAACCACTATTATTAATGCTTTTGAGATTATTATATCACTATTAAATCTCAGTGTACCAGCTACCGTCTTCAATGAACTATCTAGCAAAATAAATCCAAACCTATGAAGTATCTAGGATTTTAAAAACATCTCCTCTGAAATCGTTTGCAAACCAAGTAACTGACAGGCTTACTTCTGTCCAGCCGAGGTCTTGGATTATATCTGTACCCAACCTGGCTCCAGAAGACAGGCACAGAGCCTCGTGTCTGAATAAACGACAGAGTATGATTATGCACGTGAATTAACTGCTCAGTCTCCACATAATTTGCAACATTTCCATTTTTATCCACTCCTCTTCGCTTATAACGCATTCCTAAAAAAAAATTAAAACAGAAAAAATTTAAAAAATTAGTCTAGTTTAGGGGAGAATGGATACATGTACACGGATGACCAAGTCCCTTCACTGTTCACCTGAAACTATCACAATATTGTTAACTGACTACAGCCCAATATCTGATTGCCGGGGGCCAGCGTGGGAATCCCACCCGTGACACGGTCACGTGGCAGAAATCCGATGGGCAAGGCGATTAGGATTTCAGAGACTTCCCCTGAGTTTCCCTGAGCATCTACACCCCAAAAATAAGGAAACCCGAATATGCCTGCTGCCGGGAGCCAGTGTGGGAAACNTTTTCTCCACTTAATTTTCCTACTATACTATTATTTCCTAATCTTATATTTCTAAATAAATAAGTTTTTCCTCGCCAACTTCGTCCTCGCTTCGAATTCCCTGGACCTGCCGGGGCTGGACCCCGGCACCAGATAGAATGTATTTTTTAAAATTTGTGCCTTTCAGGATAGCCTTGGGGATCTAACATGCAACTGCTTGGCAGCGTAGTATTAACTTACCCCAAATCACGCCTGTATTCACCAGTGTTTTTTAAAAGCTGAAGCTGAGATAATGCCTGTGAACTAAAAGAGGTGGGTTTTCCCAAAGGTGCTAGCACTAAGGATTTACTACAATGATACAGGCTGTCAGTAGGAACAATGGTATTTAGAAGCACATCCCAAGTGACTTTCTGCTCTTTTCCACAATATACCTCCTTTTCCTTCCCCTCTTGTTAACACTCTCCCATTCACTTCTCTCCAAAAAATTGGTCCCCAATTATATCACACTATTGAGAGTCACCGAGCACTTTGAAGCTGTTTTTCCAAATCCATTATTGCCATTAGCATTTCAATTCATCTGCAATGCTCCATTCTTGCCTGGATCTGATTTGCACACTATTACAGCCCTCCACTTACCTGCTCTGTGTCTACTTCGGCGTGAAATGAGAGCCACTAGAAATCGTGGGTGAATGTCATCTACACAGGTGGACTCCTGAGGCGGGGTCTCTGGGCTGCTTTTCTCATCATCAGATGACTCATTATAATTAACCACAAGCTCTTCAATCTGCACAAACCCTTGGATGATGGGGATGATCCAAAAGTCCACATCTCGTGTCTGAAAATAATATGAACACCATATTATTTCTATTCTGTACAGCACTGCTACTTCCTCAAATCCAAGCAGTGGACATCACATACTTGCTAGTTTATTAGAAGCAGAAACCTTCCATTCTTTAACCATATTTTCTGCTCACTGGAGAACACTGAGGAATGGAGGGAGGGAGGGGGCAGAGACTTTCATTTCCTTTATGGTGGTCATTCAAGAAGAGCTACCTGAGACGGATCAGAGCATAGGAGCTTGATGGCTGGGTACAAATTCAGGCTCCACCACTTACTCCCTCACTCAGAAGAATGAGGTTCCCATGGAAATGGCAACCCACTCCAGTGTTCTTGCCTGGAAAACCTCTCCAGGTTCTCCAGACATTCTCCAGACATTCTTAACCTCTCCAGGCCTCCAGACATTCNGGATCAGAGCATAGGAGCTTGATGGCTGGGTACAAATTCAGGCTCCACCACTTACTCCCTCACTCAGAAGAATGAGGTTCCCATGGAAATGGCAACCCACTCCAGTGTTCTTGCCTGGAAAACCTCTCCAGGTTCTCCAGACATTCTCCAGACATTCTTAACCTCTCCAGGCCTCCAGACATTCTGCTTTGTGAAATAAGACAACAGCCTCATAAGGTTATTGTGAAGATTAAATGAGTAAAACCTAAAATGTCTGTCTGCTTATAATAAGGATTTAACAAATGTAGCTAGTATGGTTATTCCTGTTGGTATAAAAGAAGATATAGCTTAAAGGTTGCTTTTCAACTCACAATTGTATTAAGCCTTTAGTAAAACCAACTTTGATCACTTAGTTATGAAACACAAAGGTCTATTCTACTTTCTAGTTTAGACAAAGTCTTGCTTTGTGCCCAGCTAAAATCTAAGCAGTCAATGAACCAAAAAAAAAAAAATCATGTCCATAAATATTTTAAAAAGTCATCCAGTGTAATTAGGTAAATATTAATTAAAGGCAAAGATCTCCTCTTAAGCCTTGGAGACTAAGAATACTCAGAAAATTTCTCAACTGACTGTATCCGGGGACAGTAAAGGATGCAAAGTGCTCCAGAGAAGTTGTTCTTTGTCCCTCTTTTTCCCCTGTCCCCATATCTGTATCTACCCTTGATACAGATCTCAGCATCAACTTCAAATCCACCCTTTTTTTTTTTTTTTTTTTACAACCATATCTTCCAAGTCTCCTCACATTTCTGTTTTATGGAGCCTGTAAACAGGATCTCAAGAAGGTAATTAGAGTAGAAAACAGTGAGGCGAAGATCTATCCACATCCATTATTTTCATTACCACTCTCATTATTTTTAATTTTGTTCCAGCAATAAATGCAAATGAGGAAACAGGAACATTTAATAATTGGCATTCCCTAGTGGTTCAAATGGTAAAAGAGTCTGCCTGCAATGCAGGAGATCTAGGTTTGATCCCTGGGTCGTGAAGATCCTCTGGAGAAGGAAATGGCAACCCACTCCAGTACTCTTGCCTGGAAAATCCCACAGATGGAGGAGCCTGGCAGGCTACAGTTCCTGGGGTCACAAAGAGTTGGACACGACTGAGCGACTTCATTTCACTATCTCACTAAAGGAAAACTGGGCTTCAACATTTCCAATGGGTAAAAACAAAATACCTTTTAGAGGAACTCTATGGACATTAGTTCCATAGCTTTAAATTATGGATGTCCTATGCTGCTGCTGCTGCTGCTAAGTTGCTTCAGTCGTGTCCGACTCTGTGCGACCCCATAGACGGCAGCCCATCAGGCTCCCCCATCCCTGGGATTCTCCAGGCAAGAACTCTGGAGTGGGTTGTCATTTCCATGGGAACCTGCTAAAAAGATAAGTCTGTGGCCATATAGTTGAATTGTGAATCGCCTTAAAACAGTACTTTGGTTTTCCCTAGCTAAATGATTTCCATTCTACAGGGTAAAACATTATGTGAGTTTTTGAATTTCTTTGTACAACTTAAAAATATTTGCTTAACAATTATAACTACCTTAGAATATTTCAGAAACAACTACTCACACCAATCTCAGTAAGGTCTTTTATCATATATTTATTCCAAAAAAATCGGTCATCAACCTGAAAAAGGTAGAAAAGAAATAGGTCAGAAACACGTAGCTTCACTTTTCCCACAGAGGCCAAACAGGTCCATAAATTGCTCTGGAGGCAAACCCTGCTCTGAGCTGTGAGGTATACCTTTTGCCAGAGGGGACGGGGGTCCTCCCCAGCACTTTGCCTCTGCACGGAATTGGTCAGGTCATAGGTCAAGCTATAGTAAAAGGATTCTGAGTCCATGAACATCTTCAGCAACTCCTCGAGTAATCTTCTCTCCAGCTTCTCCTTTTCTTTACTTTCCTTAACCTATAAGAAATGTATCTACTATTACTGCAGGAATTAAATGCAAGGCATTATGTGGATACCACTCAACTCCCTCGGAGAAAAGTGACTAATAATCCCAAGGACATGCAGGGACAGTGCTTTAAGATGATGAGTAGTCTGAAAATAAGTTTCCTAGCAGGAAAGTCGCCCCTCCACTTAAAACTAATCACAGATGAATTCCAAGCCCGTATCAGTCAAACTCTTACTTTCTTTTTATTAGGAGCAGACACATTGGATTTAATATGCGTAAAGGTCTTCAGTAGAAACTTTGAGTCATCAGGAGATGGTATAATCTTCTCTGGTCTGTTAATTCCAAAATGATGCTTCTTACAGAGCTACATAATTAGGAAGAGAAAGAGAATTCATTATTACTAATATCTGCTTGCTGAACATTCTAGCATGAGTGCACAAGTGTAGCTACTGCTCAAGCATTGTGGTTAAAACCTCAAGAGCAAGTGAAATGACCAAGTAGTCCACTGATACTAGAAAACACAGCTGTGGGTTCAAGGGTTAGAAAGCTGCAGCAGAACACAAGCAGAAAGTACAGGCAGGACTCACTGGGCGTTACAGCCAGCTCTTATCTGATATGACTGGAGAACAAAGTGCGCTGGCTGGGCTTCAGTAACACTTTACAAATCGGCATCTAAGAGTTCCCAAGTGGCTCAGTGGCAAAGAATCTGCCTGCCAATGCAGGAGCCTCAGGAGGCTCCTAGGTGGAGAGGAGGGCATGGCAACCCACTCCAGTATACTTGCCATGGATAATCCTATGGACAGGGGAGGCTGGTGGGCTACAGTCCATGGGGTTGCAGAGTTGGACATGACTGAAGAGAACTGAGCATGTACAGACACACAAGATCAAAATTAGTGCAATATACACATTTTCTATGCTCTAGGAACATTTCTTTACAGCAATCTGTGCTAAATATTAATGCTAGTTAGTGGAGTGTTTTTGGTGAGAAGATGCCAAGAGTCTGCTGTATTAGGAATCTTAAAATCTGGACATTTCAACTACTCTTTCCCCTTCTATCCTCACACACACACTGATAAAATCAGCATAAAAACACACTTGTTGGGTCCAGAGATTAAATTTGGAGAACCAAAACGTTGGAGCTGCAGGAAATGAGCAGTCTAAATCACAAAGGTGAGGAAGAGGATGGAAAGGTTTAGACAAGAGAAAGGCACAAAGGTTCTAGAGACAGCCATCTGGTTAGAGTTGAGCATGTTACATATAATTTCATGTGACTCAGCACACAAACCAAACATTCTGAAGGGGACACATGGATTCCATTAACCATATGCAGACTAATGCCATTTTTTCAATACACTGGTTTTATTGCTGTGCTAAGTGGCAGAACCCTACTAGGCAGTAACATTTACTATATGTTTATTATTAGTAGTGTCTTACTTACAAAATAACTATTACTAGATAATAAACAGGATGAGAAAAACAAGGAGAGCAAAAACCAGTCCAAGTTGAGTTTTTTCCTTGAATTATTGTGCCAGGTCTTCACTGCTGTGTTGGCGGGCGGGGCAGGGGGCGAGGTGCGTTCTCGGGTTGCAGCGAGCTGGGCCTACTCTCTAGTTGTGGCGCACAGGTTTCTCATTGCGGTGACTCCTCTTGCTGCAGAGCACAGGCTGATCCCAGACCAGGGACTGAACCTGTGCCCCCTGCACTGCAGAGCGAATTCTTAACCACTGGACCACCAGAGAAGTCCTAGTTCAAGTTCTGACAGTAAGTTATTTTTTTAAAAAAGGAAGGAGGCTGTTCCTGTTTTATCAGATTGGAAGTGGAGACTGATAATTGAGCCAAGAATTTACACGTAATGCAATTTTATGGGTTTTATGTCTTTTTAAAGCTCTGGCTATCAAACACTCAGTTTACATGGGTTTCACAACATGACTACAACTTTACACTCCTCCTGGGGAAGACAAGGGAACCCAAGGGCAAGTAGAAAAGATCTACAGTCATCCTGCTGAAACCCCAACTAACTTTTCTTCCAAGGGTTTTCTCGGTGGCTCAGAGGTAAAGAATCCACCTGCAATGCAGGTGCCACGCAGATTCTAGTTTGATTCCTAGGTCGGGAAGCTCCCCAGGAGGAGGAAATGGCACCCCCACTCCAGTGTTCTTGCCTGGAGAATCCCATGGACAGAGGAGCCTGGTGGGCTATAGTCTGTGGGGTCCCAAAGAGTCAAACACGACTGAAGCAACTTAGCACACACACAAGCAAAACTAAACCAGATCATGACGTGATGGGGAAGGAGAGAAAATCAAGCATATGGATGTTGCTCCAGCAGTTCTCCCTGTTCCCTTCTTTCTGCCTGATCACTCGACCAGCACAGAAACACAGATATTTCTCCCCTCTAATACCTTCCTGTGCCAGCTAGGATCCTACTTCTTTACAACCCTCACTGCCTCCAATTCCTCTCCTCCTGTTCTCTCCCCAGCCCATGCAACTTGGCTTTGGCCCCCACCACTCCACCTTAACCTATCTTCAGTGTGACCCATGTGGTCTCCTTGGCAGAATGCAATGTGGATTCCTGGTCCCCTTCTTAACTGCTCAGTAGCATCTGACACAGCTCCTCTGTCCCTCATCCTCTCTGATACACTGTCTCACCTGCCTTCCTCTGGCACTCTCTACCTCTTTTACTGGTTCCTTCCCAACCATTTCACTTCCTAACATCTTGGCACCTCCAGGTTCAGTCCTATCTGCATTCACTTTCTCAGTGATTTCGTCCAGTCTCCTGGCTTCAAATACCATCGACATACCAATCCTTCTCTCTCAACGGTATATTTCTAGCCCCACTCTGCTCCCAAATTCTAGAACCACAAACGCCAACATTTCCACTCGGATTTCCATCAGGCACCTCACATTCAACACATCCCAAACTAGACCCTCATCTTCCCTCCCTGCCCTCATCTCCTGTGGCTCTCTTCCCTTTGCTTACTCCGCTCCACTCACATCAGCTACCTGCTGTTCCCCACACGTTAGGGCTACTTCCACCTCGGGGCCTTTGTTCTAGCTGTTCATCCTTTTCCCAAATGTTGTTCAGTTGCTCAGTCGTGTCCGATTCTTTGTGACCCCGTGGACTGGCAGCATGCCAGGTTTCCCTGTCCTTCACCATCTCCCAGAGTTTGCTCAAACTCATGTCCATTGAGTCAGTGATGCCCTCCAGATATCTCCCGAGATATCTCACCATAACCTCCGCCCCTGGCACTCCACCCACCACTCTTACTGCACTCAGTTTTTACTTCCCATAGCATTGATTACTTTTCAACATAAGACATGACATAATCATGACAGAGGATGAGATGGTTGGATAGTATCACTGACTTGATGGACGTGAGTCTGAGTGAACCCCGGGAGTTGGTGATGGACAGGGAGGCCTGGTGTGCTGCAATTCATGGGGTCGCAAAGAGTCGGCCACGACTGAGTGACTGAACTGAACTGAATCGTGTTAATGTTTATTGCCTGCCCCATGTTCACCAGAGACCTTTGCTTTATTGACTCATATCTCCAGGGGCATTAGCAGTACCTGGTACAGGAAGTCACACACAAAAAAATCTTTGTTAAATGAATGAATGGGCTCTGATGTTACAAATGTGAAGTGGTAACCTCCAGATTCACACATAGGTCACACATAGGTCATGACATAGGTCATAAGAGTAGTCTTGGGAAACCATCGCTTCCCTTCTTCCATGAATACACCTCACACCCCTCGGCGTTGTTTAGCGCAGAATTCCTGGGACAGCCAAGAAGCTCTGTTAGTCCCCTGTTGCTGCTGTACTTTCTTTTTTAAAAAAAATCTGAAAACATGCCTCAAACCTAGTTATAAGTTATTACAACTTTAATATCCAACAGAATATTATGCACCTGTCAGATATAGTTATTCCTTAAGAGCATTCAAGCCAGCAAGATTTTCCCCCAGGAATACATCAAAGATGATTCTAAATATCTAGCTATTCTAAAGTAATCTTGTAGAAGCACACCTAGCCTGCACCCACACTCTCCTCATTTGCAAAAGGACAGGAGTTGTTTTTGTCTGCAAGGCTGTCTTCCCACTGTCTCCCCTTAAGGACTGGGACCTTGTCCTGTCATTCATTCCCCTTTACACTATTGTAAACTCTCTCTACTAGCCCCTTTCTACCACCTTTTAATACTACTGAAGCTTACTGAATCTTTTTTTTTTTTTTTAAATCATTCCTCAACCCTGAAATCTCTATGCCATAGTCCTTGGAACTGTGAGGATACTAGTCTGATTGGGGTAGGTCAAGGAGTGATGGCCCAGTGAAATTCCTGAGGCAGAGTGAAACAAGTACCCCCAACTCTGAAAAGGACAAATCAAAGAACGTGGCAATAATGAGCACTTCCTGCAGTCTCTTCCTCTGGTCCCCATGAAACCCGTCTCTCTGGGCTCTTACCAGACCTCTGACTGTCCCTTCTCTGTCTAGCATCTCTATCTCTAAACATGATGCTGGTTCCTGACATTCCATCCTTAGCTCTCTGCCCATCCTTCACACTCTGCTGAGAAAATTTCATCCTCTATCCTTCGAAGAAGGGAATGGCAACCCACTCCAGTATTCTTGCATGGAGAATCCCATGGACAGAGAAGTCTGGTGAGCTTCTCTGAGCTATAGTCCGTGGGGTCACAAAGAGCTGGACACAACTGAGCAACTAACACACACATATCCTCATTTTAATTACTACTATGTTTAACTCCACATATCTAACTCTACTCTTTTGCTCTGAACTCATGACCCAAAAATACAACATTTGCCCACTATTGACACTAGTCTCTCAAGTTCAGCATCTCCAAAACTGACCAACGTCTATTTCACAAATCTTGATCATTCTCTGGTATGCCCTATTTCAGGCAATACCACCAACTGTACCACTTAAGCAAGAAACCTTCAAGTCATCTTCCATAACTCTCCCTGATAAAGTCTCTTCTATCAGCCCCAACTATTTTCATGCTGATTGCTACTGTGATAATTCAGATCCGTATCTTTTGCCTAAACCACTGCTTCTCAAGGGAGGTGCTACTGGCTTAACAGACTGAAGAATTCTTTTATGCACAATCATCTCACTTAGAGCACAGAACCTAAAAGCTTCCTCTCACAAACTGGGGAGTCCACTCCAGCACCACTTGAAGCGCTCCAGACTTCAAGTACTGAAAAGGGTTCCAGGCTTCCATTTAGTTCCCTTTATTGTGTAGAGATCGCCTGGAGAAGGGAATCTTTACCCACTGTAGTATTCTTGCCTAGAGAATCCCATGGACAGAGGGGCCTGGTGGGCTATAGTCCATAGGGTCTCAAAGAGTCACAAGACTGAGTGACTAACACTTTCACTTTTTTTCACTGTGTAGGGACCGAATCTCCACCCACCACTGCCTACTTATGGATCCAGAACCTAGGAGGCCTATGACCTCTATTTGAGCTACTATTCCATTTGTGGTCCATGAAGATAAGATGCACTCTCCCTCTAGGTCTTCCTTGTTTGTCTTTCTCTTTTTTTAATCTACTCTTCTCTGGGGCTTGGAACAGAGCTGACAGAGGCCCAATATCCCTTAACTTCCTTACCAACAACTTCAAAAAATGCTAAAACTTTAAAGGTATTTTTAAAGTCTGCTACAAGTTCATCTAATGATAAAATAACTCCCAAAGAGAGGCTATTTATAGTCATCATTTACCTTCCTCAGAATGAATATTTATATGATTCTTTAAGAAGTATGAATGTGTAGTATTGTAGGGTAACATCCCAGACTATATTATCATCCCAGATTATATTATCCCATATAATAAAACACATGGAATAACCTTTTGGAAAGCCCTCAAAACCTGAATCCTAAAATAAATTCAGCCTCAAAGGTTTCAGATAAGGATAGTGATCTGCACAGCAGAACATAAAGTCAGCACACCATCTCTCTTAAAGTTGATTTTTCTAAAGAGAAATTTAAAATTACTTTAAACATAAAAATTTTCAAAGAATATTTTAGAATCATCCATATATAGAGATAGTGGTAAAGAATCTGCCTGCCTGCCTGCCAATGCAGGAGATACAAAAGACCCAGGTTTGATCCCTGGTTCAGGAAGATCCCCTGAAGAAGGAAATGCCAACCACTCCAGTATTCTTGCCTGGAAAAAAATCCCATGGACAGAAGAGCCTGGTGGGCTACAGTCCATGAGGTTGCAAAGAGTCAGACACGACTGAGCAGTTGTCAGTGACAGTCAGCATATATATATATACAGTTAACTTCAGAAAAGAAAGCATGACCACTATCTCATTTTATAAATTTATATATTTTTAATTGAAGGATAATTGCTTTATAACAACAATTATTGTTTCTGCCATATATCAACATGATCAGCATAGGTATACATATGTCCCCTCCCACCTCCCACCCCATCCTAACCCTCTAGGTTGCCCCAGAACCCTGCTTTGAGTTCCCTGAATCATACAGCAAATCCCTGTCTGTCTATTTTGTGTATGGTGACGTATATGTTTCCTTGCTACTCTCTCCATTCATCCCACCCTCTCCTCCCCTGACCCCCCACCGTGTCTACACGTTCTCTGGCTAGCTCTCCACTGCTGCACTGCAAATAGAAAATAACTTCTCAGAATTCCTTCCAGTCCTAAAATGCTTGTTTAGACAGAGCTCTTGGGATTACCACACACAGCATGTACAGTAAGATCACCTTCCCTTTTCCAGAGGCCCAGCCAGTTTTGCATAATATGTGCTTAGGCCCCTATCACAACATCGATAAACACAATCTTAAAAAGAAAACCACAACCACAGGACCACACTGCTGCTGCTGCTGCTAAGTCGCTACAGTTGTGTCCGACTCTTCACGACCCCACGGACTGCAGCCCACCAGGCTCCTCCGTCCATGGGATTTTCCAGCACCACACTGCTCCCCTAGTATTTCTACTGCTCTAACCACTTAGAGTTCACAACCAAGATTAAGGGCTGCTGTTGCTGCTGCTGCTGTATAGGGAAAGGGAAATAAATGGTTTTACTTTATAAGTTGATATCTATCTGTCCATCAGGAACTAAAATTTTAAATGGATGTCTAATGGGAAACCAAATATGGAAAATGATGCAGTTATCTATTAAAGCAACAAGATACAGCAAATAAGATATGCAGACACGGAGCATAAGCCTATAAAATTTTAAAGGGTGTCTTCCCAAAAGAAAGGATATCTATGTTCTCATCTATTTGAACTCCAAAGATTCTTCATATCCTTGCATAGATCTTTTTTAAATGGCACACTGCTTTGAAAAACAGTCTGGCAGATCCTCAAAAGGTTAAACCCAGAGTTACTATATAATACAGCAATTCCATTCCTAGGTATAGAATTTCTTTTTCTCAGAAGAGAAATGAAAACAATGTCCACCAAGAACTTATACATAAATGTACAAGTTTCGTAGAATACAGAAACTTGTATATAAATATACAGCAATATTATTCACAAATAGCCCCAAAATGAAAACAACCCAAACGTACATCAACTGATGAAAGGATAAATAAAATGTGGTATATCCATACAAAGGGATAAAAAGAAATTAAGTACTGACCCATGCTACAACAAGCATGAACCTTGAAAACATGGTGCTACATAAAAAAAACCGGGCACAAAAGCCTACATATTTTATGCCATATAGAAGCACTGTTCAGAACAGGCAAATTTATATAGACACAGAAAGTACATTAGTGGTTGCCTAGGATTTGCCTGGGGGTTTGGAGGAAAATGAGTGACTGCTAATGAGTGTAGGGTTATTTTTAGAGTCATGAAAATGTTCTAAAATTAACTGCAGTGATGGTTACAAATCTGTGAATATACTAAACACCACTGAATTATGTGCTTTAAATGGATGAACTGTATAGTATGAAAATTATTTTAAGAATTGGCAAACATAATAAGCCATACAAGTAAAGTAAAAAAGTCAACTGGGGTAGAAAACTGGAAATACTATGAATTCCCAACTTTGTAACAGAATGCTTCTGCTCCAGTGACAGAAGACAGATGAAGTCCTAGAAAATCTGAGAACAGTGACCACAATAAAGAGCCCAGGGCTCCTGAGGGGAAGGGGAGAGAGCAGTGGGCATTCAAACACAGACACAGATGTCCAACTTATCAAGACAAACTAAGAAGCCCTAGACTTCCCTGATAGCTCAACTGGTAAAGAATCTGCCTGCAATGCAGGAGATCCCGGTTCAATTCCTGGGTTGAGAAGCCACAGGAGAAGGGATAGGCTACCCATCCCAGTATTCTTGGTCTTCCTGCATGGCTCAGCTGGTAAAGAATCTGCCTGCAGTGCAGGAGACTTGGGTTCGATCCCTGGGTTGGGAAGATCCTCTGGAGAAGGGAAAGGCTACCCACTCCAGTATTCTGGCCTGGAGAATTCCATGGACTGTATGTATAGTCCATGGGGTTGCAAAGAGTTGAATATGACTGAGCAACTTTCACTTTCAAGAAGACTTAAGAGTCAGCTTCATTTAAGAAAGTCTTATGTGCATAACATACATATTTTTCACTAACAGAAGTAGGAAAAATATGCAAAGATGCAAAATATAAAAACTACCCTGAAAATTTGGAATATTGCTCCTCCAAAGAGCTGGAGACAAATGGAAACCAGGAGACGTATGTATCCCTGTGGCTGACTCATGTTGATGTATGACAGAAACCAATACAATATTGTAAAGCTATTATCCTTCAATTAAAACTAAATTGTTTTTAAAAACCAGAATATTGACATTGATCATTTCTATGTGGGAGAATATTTTTCCTCCTCCTCAGTTACAATTACTATATAATCAAAAATAAAAAGCCCTACAAAAATTTATCATGCTTCTAAATGCTCTTTTTAACTGGCA
The DNA here is from genome assembly GCA_006410615.1 of Neotragus moschatus. NCBI lineage: Eukaryota > Metazoa > Chordata > Mammalia > Artiodactyla > Bovidae > Neotragus > Neotragus moschatus. Next base: position 473,326 of record SJYA01003046.1, read on the forward strand.
TTATATGGAAACTAGAATAAGAATACCAAAGATTTAAATTAACATGTCAGAAAATAAGCAAACAGTTTGTGATTTTCTTTTTATTTATTTTATTTTATTTTTTTACTTTACAATACTGTATTGGTTTTGCCCTACATTGACATGAATCTGCCACAGGTGTACATGAGTTCCCAACCCTGAACCNCAGGGAGGCCTGGCATGCTGCAATTCATGGGGTCACAAAGAGTCGGACACGACTGAGAGACTGAACTGATGTGCAAACTGCTGACTAACAGGTGACCAAGGTGCTGAGGAGCTGGTCTCTGCTCTAAATCTAACTGTCCAGGCCCCTAGCTTACTGCTCAAACCAGCATGCTGCCCAAGGAATGCTCACGCTCAAGGCCAAGACTGGTGACAGGAAGCCATGCCGATCTTTCAATTTGTCAGCAGTCATCCAAAAGACACAAGTTTACTGGCTTAATCAATGGATAAAATTTTTTTAGTCTGCTCTTTGCTAAAATAAAATGTAAACAAAAACTGCACAACACTTGTTTTTAACAGGCCAAGTTGCCACCGAAGTTACTTGTCTGAGGATCAGCAACACTGAATAGTATTCTATCTCTAGTAACAATCAAAGGAAATAAGTACTTGAATCTTTTTTTTTAAATTTCTATAACAGTTTCAGTGTCCTCCTAAATTCATTTTAATACTGATTTGTTATACTGTCAAACTTCCAGAAAGATCTGAAGCACAAAAATTACTACATTGTTACCGCATACCCTGTGTTATTGTGCTTCACAGATGCTTTTTAAGGAAAAAAAAAAAAATTAAGAGGTTTGTGGCAATCGCAATGAACAAGTTTATTGGTAATGTTTTTCCAGAAGCATTTGCTCACTTTATGTGTATCACATTTTGGTAATTTCCCACAGGATTTCAAACTTTCCCATTATCATCATATTTGTTATGGTGATCTTTGATGTTACTGTAAAACTCAGATGGTGGTGAGGGCTTCTCTGGTAGCTCAGATGGTAAAGAATCTGTGTACGATGTGGGAGATCTGGGTTTGATCCCTAGGTTGGGAAGATTCCTTGGAGGCGGGCATGGCAACCCACTCCAGTATTCTTGCCTGAAGGATCCCCAATGGACAGAGAAGCCTGGCAGGCTACAGTCATGAGATCACAAAGAATCACACATGACTGAGTGACTAAGCACACATTTAGTATCTTAGCAATAGTATTTTTAAATTAAGGTATGTATTTTTATTTAAGGCATAATGCTCTTGTACACTTAACAGACTATAGTGTAATATAAACATATCTCGTATATGCACTGAAAAAACAAAAAATTCATGTTATTATAATTGCTTTATTGCAATGGTCTGGAACCAAACCCATAGTATCTCTAAGATATGCCTGTATGTATTTTTAAAAATAATTTAACTCTGTCCCCCAATTTCCTTCCCCAAAGTTCAGCCTAGAAAACACATACTGAGTTGTGGGGCTGTGGACACTATGCTACCTGTTACCCGCGGTTCAGGTAACAGGGAGGCAAGCCCAGCAGAGGGACACAGGAACAGACGGCCTCAGTCCAGGCCTAGATGCACCACAAGCCAGCTGTGTGGTTAATCCTCGCCAGGACTTCTCTCTTCCCCTGTGCAACATGGATTATAACAGTGCCTACTTCACAGGACGGCCCAACGGATGAAACATGATTATCCATTTAACCCTCAGGGCCTGTCTGGTACACCACATAGTGATCAAATTAGGCCAGGGCTATGACAGTGTGATGACACCCCTAGATGCCACATCCCCACACTGATAGTAGGCATGACACAAGTGCTTTCATGGGTTATTTCTGCCAATGCGGAAACGAACACTGGCCCCAGGCAATCTCATTATCTTTGCCCTAACTTACTCAACTTGTGGGCTTGATTTTCTTTTAGAAAATGAAAGTCTAATAGGTCAGTGGGTTTGTTTTTTCTCTTCTTTAAAAAAACAAAAATCCCAACTTTAAGAAAAAAAATTACAAGAGAAATATAGCTTTAGAAAAATTTCAAGACATATAGATAAAAGAAGATACAGCAGAAGTTAAATCTAACCTTCCTGACTCTCCTCACCCCAGATCAGTTTTCAAATTGTGCTATAGTGACTCAGACGGTCAAGAATCTGCCTGCAATGTGGGAAACCTGGGTTCGATCTCTGGATCGGGAAGACCCCCTGGAAAAGGAAATGGCAACCCACTCCAGTATTCTGGAGAATACCACGGACAGAGGAGCCTGGTGGGCTTCAGTTCCCGGTGTTGCAGAGTCAGACAGAACTGAGTGCCTAACACACACGGGGCCCTAGAAGCAGAGGTGGGTTTCCAGCAAAGGCAAAGTAGGAAGGGCCCCAAGGGGAAGCTCTTCCCCAATCACCACCTAAACCAGTGCAAGTCTGCTTCTATGCATCTTACATACTGGCTTTCATAGATTTTAAAACGAAGGTTCCACACCAAAGTCTGAAAACACAGGACTCATTTACTCTAAAGAGTAAACTTACCAGCGCTAGAACTCTGTGATTCTGGTCTATTAAATCAAATCCTCACGGTTGCCATTGTACCCATATCGAGTTGCCATGAAATTCCCTGAAATTTCACCTTACCTCTAGCTCAAGATCCTGAGGTTCCATTTCAGAAAGTGATAGCACAGCAATTTTGGTTACTTTACAGACCTCATGGTCCCCTGGAAGTTTGCCCACCAAGGCTTTCTGCCGAATTAAAATAAGCCACCATGGGAGATCTGAAAGAGAAAAGGCATATTTAATGTCTGGTTTCTGTAAAGTACTGCTGTCCCAGCAAGCTGAAACTGAGTAACACAGCATGCGAACAGTACAATCCTTTGGTGAAAGTGAACGTCGAAGTGGCTCAGTCGTGTCCATCTGTGATCCTCCAGATGCAGGCATTCTCCAGGCCAGGAGGCTGGAGTGGGTGGCCTTTCCCTTCTCCAGGGCATCTTCCCAAACCAGGGATCACACCCAGGTCTCCTGCATTGCAGGTGGATTCTTTCCCAGCTGAACCACCAAGGAAGCCCAAGAACACTGGAGTGGGTGGCCTATCCCTTCTCCAGTGGATCTTCACAACCCAGGAATCAAACCGGGGTCTCCTGCATTACAGGTGGATTCTTTACCAGCTGAGCCACCAGGGAAACCCATAGTCCTTTGGTAAAGAGCACACCAAAGATAGAAAAATGGCCCTAAAACCTATGAAAAGATGTTCAATGGAGATGTAAATTAAAATGTTTTGATACCATTCTCACCCATCAGCTTGGGGATAATAAAAAAGTATTGTTATGAGAGCACATTCTGACAAGGCTGTGAGAACCAGGCACCCTCATAGCGCTTGTGAGAACAAAAAGAGACAGAACTTTTCCAGATGTTAATTTTACTATAACTAACATTAAAACATACCCACTTACTGTTTAACCCAGCAATCCCACGCTTGTGAATTTACCCTGAAGATACATCTCAATTAAACAAAAATATAGACTCAAATCTATTCACTGCAGCAGTCTAACTGCAAACTATTGGAAACGACTTGAATGCCCAGACAAAGAATGGTTGAATAAACTATGGCACATCTATGCAACAGAGTACTATAAAGAATTAGCTATAAAAAAGAATTCAAAGCATTCTATAAACTGATAAGGGGATAAACTGGATATATTATTCATGTATTAATACATTATTAATATTATTAATATCATAAGATATAGTATTAAATCAAAGCACAATGGAGTAGCTAGAGTACACTACCCTTTCTGTAAAAAAAAAAAAAAGAGAGAGAAATATATTTCCTCATTTGTATAGAAAAAGAGAGATAAATTAGAAATTAACGAGGTTGGTTACCTAACAAGGGATAGGTGGAAATCAGATGGAAGGAAGAGAAAACAGGAATGAGATAAAAGGGACTGGAACTGATAGCTCTCCAAGTACACCCTTTGACATACTTCTGACTCTGAACCACGATCATGGTTTACACCTCTTCAAAAATAAATGGTTCAAATTAATCAGAATATGGAGGGAACCCAAGATGAAATGCAGAGTAACCCAACTCTGTTATAAATGGAAAATGTAACCCACTGTAGGACAAGGAAGAAAAAAACTAATCTAAGTAACTTTGGAAAACAGTATTTTGTAAAGATAAAGACAAAAGGAACTGTATACAATATTGAAATCTGGTAAGCAAGTTATTTGTCAGAGGAATATGGGCTAGCAATTCCAGAACTACTTCATGTGCACACTAGGACTGAGCAAATAAGTAAATACATTGATGAAAGTGGGAGAGGGGTATAAAACAAAGAATAGTTAATAAATACAAGAAAGAAAGGACAGAAAATGCCTACAGGCCCAACAGTTATCTTTTCAATCTGAATTTCTACTTTTCACAAAAGGTTTTTATTTAAATGAGAAACAGTCTATGAAAGCCAGCATGTAAAAGCAATTTTTCGTTTTGAGACTATACCTTTTAAAAATACTACCTAATACCAAAAAAAAAAAACCACCCAAAACTATTGAAACAATGTTTCAGAAATTTCTTATTATAGAAAAACAGCATGATGGATATATATTGTGCTTATGAAAAAATATTTTTTTTACAAAGATACAGTATTTTAATTTCTTCCATTTTTTCTCCCAAATACTAATCCACTTTCATTTTAGGCATAGTGCTTTGGAGATGTGCATTAGATATTTCATAAATGCAAGAGTTTGGAAATGTTTCATAGGTCTTCATAAAGTAGGATGGAAATTCACTCCAAAGTTTCAAGGCTTTTATAAGTCATTTCATTATTCATGATCATTAAACTTTAACCAAGGACCCACAATGTGCTGGGAAGTATGTCAGGCACGGATTAAGGTTACCAAGCATTTAACACACAGTAAACCTAACACCAATCCCTCCCAGCATCAGTCTTTTCCAATGAGTCAGCTCTTCGCATGAGGTGGCCAAAGTACTGGAGCTTCAGCTTTAGCATCATTCCTTNTTACAATTTCACTACTGGTATTACGCTAAGCTTGAAATCATAGCTTTTTAAAACTATTCAACAAACACTAGGGATCACTGACCGTCTGCCGTTTGACCATCTGATTGACCCAGACACTCTGATAGGCACTAGTAAACAATAGTGAAAAGCAGACGTGACCAAGGATTTGTAAATAAGAAGTTCATCGTTGCACTTGTTTGTGCAAAGAAAGATCTGAGAACAGCTTAGATGTCCCCAAATAAGAGACTATTAAATAAATAATGCTTTGTCCATGCAGTGGAATACAACCTGATACCAGCGGAGTAAATAGGAAAGCTTCCAAATGCATAGAAATCTTAAAAGATCCACAATATAATGCCTGCTCCAAGGCCATTGTACACGTTCCTCTTTCTGTTTACAAAACCCAAAACATAGAAACTGCTCGATAAATAATTGTGAATGAGTGAAAGAAGTGAAAAAGACAAATTACAAACAACACATACTGTATAACTGTGTTTTTTAAACCAAAATATGATCACGGGTCAGTGGATAGAATGTGGGTGATTTGGGCTTTATTCTTTTTGCCAATCTATATTTTCAAAATTTTCTCTAACAACCATGTACTTTTTTAATTTAAAAAAACAATGTATTTTTTTAAGTAGGAGTCTAAATATGAAGGATCTAATGTAGTTCGCCTTTTGAGGAAAAATAATAACAACACAACCCCCAGAACAATAATAGAAGCTAATTTTATCAAGTACTGCATGTGCCCCAGCCAGTGTGCCTCACACGCGTACCCCCATCACCAGTCTCCTGGGACGGGCACAGTTATCATCCCGCAGGGTCTGACAGCAAGCATCCTGCGACTCCTGTGCTGGAATAATTGATCCTCCCCAGAACTACACTGATTTGATCTTAGTCCACAGCCCAGCAATTTTTGACTTTTTTTTTTTTTCTTTACTGTAGCAAGAAATACCTAACATGAAGTCTACCATTTAACCATTTTGAAGTATAAGATTCAAGGGCTTCCCAGGGAGGGAAGAATCAGCCCGCCAAAGCTGGAGATGCAAGAGATGAGGGTTTGATCCCTGGGTCAGGAAGATGCCCTGGAGTGAGAAATGGCAACCCACTCCAGTATTCTTGCCTGGAGAATCCCATGGACAGAGGAGCCTGGTGGGCTATAGCTCATGGGGTTGCAAAGAGTCTGACACAACTGAGCACACACACATGCAGTGTGTATAAGATGCAGTGGTACTAAATACGTTCATATTTTTGTGCAGCCATCCCCACTTTCCATCTCCATAACTTTCTATTCCTCCCAAACTGAAACTCTGTCCACTTTTAAATCTTAACTCCTCTCCCCCTCCTCTCATCCCTGGTACCCACCATTCTACTTTCTGTCTCATAAACAATGTGCTTATTCTAAGACTTTCATATAAGTGGAATCATAGTGTTTGCCCTTTCTTCTGGCTTATTTAACTTAGCATAATGTCTTCTGTTTTCATCCGTGTGCCAGAATTTATTTCTTTCTGAAGGCTAAGTAATAGCTCACTGTGCATCTATACATTTATACATGAATATATGTACATACATGAGTCCTCCTGGTGGCTCAGATGGTAAAGCGTCTATCTGCAATCCGGGAGACCTGGGTTCAATCTCTGGGTCGGGAAGATCCCCCCTGGAGAAGGAAATGGCAACCCACTCCAGTATTCTTGCCTGGAGAATCCCATGGACACAGGAGCCTGGTAGGCTACTGTCCATGGGGTTGCAAAGAGTCAGACATGACAAGTGGCTTCTCTTTCTTTTCTTATATACATACGTGTGTGTGTGTGTGTGTATGTGTGTGTGTGTGTGTGTATCCGTTCATCTGCTGATGGACACTTGAATTGCCTCCACCTTTTGGCTATTGTGAATAATGCTGCTTTAGACGTGGATGTGGAATGTAAGTTAGACTCCCTGCTTTCAATTATTTTCTGAATATATGCAGAAGAGGAATTGCTGGATCATTGGTAACACTAAGCCTAACTTTTTGAGGAACAACTGTACTGTTTTCCACAGTTGTTGAACCAAAGCCCTGGAACTCAAAGAAAGCCAGTCTGGTGCTATTTCCCTAGTGTTTCTTCTTTCTTCCTTGGTCTCTCAATACTCCTTGTCTTACTTTTTATCAATCCACTGCTCTCTTTTACCCTTGGAGAGGGTTACAGAGGGAAAAATAGGTAAGTTGTTACAAAAACTCAATGCCAAGTTCAAGGTGAGATGCTTTTGCAATCATTTTCTTCCTGCATAAGGAAGCTAACACTTCGTGGTCCTTTAGTTGTGTGAAGATGTCAATCAGGCTGGGGCTCTCATCCTGAATTCACAGATTGCTAACTGGAGGCAGCCCTGGGAAAAGTCAGGAGCTCAGTCTCCTCCTTTGTAAAGTGCCTTATCTTTCTNATTATGAACTGCAATTTTAAAAAATTACAGCAATGATAAAAACACAATGTGCATAATCAAATGTGATAAATGTCATTCTCATATGCCATCTAATGGCGTAGTACCAAAAACACTAAATTGCAAACTCAGAGATTTTACCCCATACATAGACTCACTTGGGAAAACAAAAAGCATGCTTTTTACACAAAAATGCTGGTATTGTTAATACTGAAATTCAACTTACAAACTTAAAATCACTTAAAACATTACAGACTTAAGTTCAAAATACCCGAGGGGTTATAATGAAGATTAAATCTGAGAAAATACAATGTAAATGATCTCAAACAAGGAACAAAATTTGTAAACAATAGTTTCCCTTTTCAGAAAAGCCTCAATGTGTCCTGACTTAGACGTCAGAACTCAGACTCAAATTTTAGCTCCACTATTTATCATGTACTTCAGCATAATACTTGACTGTTCCAATTCTTGGTTTCTCACCTGTAGAATGGGGAAAAATTGCCTATTTCAAAGAGTACCTAGGGGGATTATGTAATTTTTATACTCCATAGTATTAAGAGTTAATGTTTACCAGATAGCAAAACATACTATAAAGCTATGGAAAATAAGACAATGTGGTGCTGGTATAGGAATGGACACACGAGTACTAGAAAAGAAGAGAGAAGACAGAGACCCATGTAAAAATGGGCATCTAAGTTAATGATGATAAAGAGGGGGAAAGTATGGTAGGTATGTCAGTAACTAGTGTTGAAATACACACTGAAGTATCTGCAGACAAATGTATCTACCTGGAACCTGCTCTGAAATAATTTAGACACTGGTAATGTAGAGATCATGGATAAAAACACCTTTTTGTAGTTGACTTGCAATCAACTTTACAAATTGCACTGGGTTAATGTCTCAATTCATGGGGTCACAAAGAGTTGGACACGACTGAGCGACTGAACTGAACTGAACTGAATGTCTCATAAGTCTTTCACGATACAGTTTCCTGACTTACTGTTTTCAGTCTCACACATTGATCAAAACAAAAAAAACTAAAAGTAAGACAAGAAAATTGATATATACTAGTTATAATCTAAGTAACTTGGGATGATGAAAATACACTGGAGTTACATAGCAGTTGATGGTAGAATAATACAACCTTACGATGATACTAAAACCCAATGAATTATAAGGTTAAAAGAGTGAATTTTATGGTGTGTGAATTTTATCTCAATTTAAAAAAAAAGCTTCTAAAGAACAAAAAAAACTTGCTAGAAGCTTACTTACCAGAACAGTGAATAAACTAAAAAGTATATTTTCTACCAAACACAGAGATATAGGTACTTGAAATAGTGTTTAAACAAACAAGTAAAATTATCAAAATGGAAAGAAAAGAAAAACTTGAATTGGATACTAAGATATTTCTAGGTTGATTCTAGAAAACAAAGCAAAACAAAAAACCTCTTGGGAAATAACCACAATCTGTATTCCTGAGAGCGGCTTCCTGGTGGCTCAGAGGTTAAAGCGTCTGCCTGGAATGCCGGAGACCTGGGTTTGATCCCTGGGTCAGGAAGATCCCCTGGATAAGGAGTATTCCTGTCATTATTTTGTCATAGGTGAAACAAACACAACAGTAAACATATAGAAGCCTGGAAATCCAGCAAAAATGAGTATGTTAGTCACAGGGTTAAATGATCCAAATATATTTTATCTAGTTTGAATTTTAAGCTAAGAAAAATGCAAAAGTATAGCATTACTATTGTTTAGCAGTCTCTATCCAGTCAAGCACAATTGAAGCTTTTAAAGGCACCAAAGCAGGTTGCTGCATTAATTAATAGCACCCACCAGAAAAAGGAAACTTGGCTTAATTAAAGCCATCACACTGAGATCTGGCTATGTAGTATAACCAAGGGTCAAAGGTAATTTATTCTAGCAAGGTCTTTTGGTATAAAGATATTTCCTCAACTTTTAAAATATATTACAATGGGGGAAAAGGTCAATTTTGTAACCCTGATTCCTTAAAAAAAAAAAAAAAAGGACAGACAAAAAATGTAACTTCCCCAGCCAGATAAGAAAACTAACTAGGAAGTGACTATCTTGAAAAGCATGACCAGTTAGGGCAAATAAAACAACAGTCCTGGAAAAGATTCAATTGCTTGTCCTACACAATAACTGACTCAGTTAAATTACGGTAAGTAATCGCAGGAGAAAGATTTTTATTCAAAAAAACCTTTTTTTTCTAAAATTAAGATTAGGGGCTTCCCTCACAGCTCAGTTGGTAAATCAACTGCCTGCAAGGCAGGAGATCTGGGTTCGATTCCTGGGTCAGGAAGATCCCCTGGAGAAGGAAATGGCAACCCACTCTAATATTCTTGTCTGGAGAATACCAGAGGAGCCTGGCAGGCTATAGTCCATGGGGTTGCGAGAGTCGGACACAACTTAGTGACTAAACCACCACTGTATGAAAACCTTTTCTCCTTACTCACAACCTCACCTCTAAGTACTGCATCTGATATTTCTCAACATGGCTATCCATTCTATTGACACACATCAATAGAAAAGATAAGCATTTGATCCAACAATGCGTGTCTAGCAATCCTCTATTTTTATTAATGTTGATCAGACAGAAAATAAAGGAATACATTCCACATGTTTAAAAATGTAAACATTACATATAAAATTAATATTCCTTTTCACCACTGTTCCCCATTCCATGGAAATTCTTTAAATCTAATCCAAACCCCACTTTATGAGTTCTCTCATATAAGAAGACTAGCAGAAAAAGAACTGGTTACCATTGCTGGCATTAGTCCTTTCAATCTTACTTGAGCTTAACAATGACTTTTTAAAAATATTTACTGATTTATAGTTGCACTGGATCTTAGTTGCAGTGTGCAGGCTCAGTAGTCTCGGCTCAAGGGCTCCAGTCACTCCTCAGCATGTGGGATATTAGTTCCCTGGCCAAAGATCAAACCCACATCCCCTACACTGGAAGATGGGCTCAACCCCTGGACCACTGAGGAAGTACCACCAATGACTTTTTAAAAATGCATAATTTAGGGAATTTCCCAGCAGTCTAGTGGTTAGAACTCTGAGCTTCCATTACAAGGGCCACAGTTCAGTCCCTAGTCCAGGAAATAAAATCCCATGTTCTTTGAGAATGAACCCCTAGCATTTTTTTTTAATGCAACACAGCTCTATCTAGTCTTTGCAAAGCATTCAATTTAGCCTTCATAGAAACAGGAAGTCATTCCTTTTGTATTTACAGTTGATGGGTTTATTTAGTTATGTAATTACAGTATCAAGTAAAACAAATATGAACAGGTATGGAAATAAACACAACTCATAATCTACCAGAAGACAGAGGGCTTCCTACCCAGTCTCCACCAGCCTTTAGAGCATCCAACACATCTACCAATGCATTCTGCAGAGGCAGTGAGGAATGCTGGTTAATCTTAAGTGAGGTTCAATTAAAAGAGCTCCTACCAACAGAAATACATACACAATACATATTCTCTGTGCCAGACACTTGAAGTGAGTAAAGTATCTGTGTGAAAATAATTTTTTCTGATTTTTTTTTTCCCCTTCTGGCTCACCTTTTTCCAAGACTGTTTCTGATTTGACTGGTTCAGTGGGATTTTTAAGACAATTCTAAAATAACATTTCTTCGGTACTCAGCCTTCTTTATGGTCCAATGCTCATAACCACACGCAACTACTAGAAAAAACCATAGCTTTGTCTATATGGACCTCTGTCGACAAAGTGATGTATCTGCTTTTTAATACACTGTCTAGCTTTCCTTCCAAGGAACAAGAGTCTTTTAATTTCATGGCTGCAGTCACCGTGAAGCCTGAGAAAATAAAATCTGTCACTGCTTCCAATTTTTCCCCCTCAGTTTGCTATAAAGTGATGGGACCAGATGCCATGAGCTTAGTATTTTTTAATGTTGAGTTTCAAGCCAGCTTATACACAAAAGAATTTACAATTATATCCACATGCCAAATTACTAACATTTGTTTACTACATGCTCCAAAGTCCTAACATAATATTCAATAACCAATACGTAAATCCTTGAAGAGCTTCTGCAGATTATGCCTCTACTGAGAGCTTAGAGTCCGCGTTCGAACTAGACAAATCAGAGGATGGAAATGTGCTGCTGTGAAGGAAAAACAGAATTAGGAAAGGCAATTGTAGTTGGCTCGCTCTTCCTTCTTCTGTGTCAAGCTGACAATAAGAATATTTATGTATTTCTCTGCCATTTCAAGTTGACACTCTGAACTAATAGATTTAAGCCAAATGACTCACTGCTCCTTTTATTCTTTAAGGCTTGCTGCTGCTGCTGCTAAGTCGCTTCAGTCGTGTCCAACTCTGCGCGACTCCACAGACAGCAGCCCACCAGGCTCCGTCGTCCCTGGGATTCTCCAGGCAAGAACATTGGAGCGGGCTGCCATTTCCTTCTCCAATGCATGAAAGTGAAGTCACTCAGTCGTGTCCGTCTATTTGCAACCCCATGGACGGCAGCCCACCAGGCTCCTCTGTCCATGGAACTTTCCAGGCAAGAGTACTGGAGTCAGGTGCCATTGCCTTCTCCCTTTAAGGCTTAAGTGCTTACAAATTTAACATTGCTTTGTCGTTCTGGTGACTTGAACTTTGGCTGTTTTTGAACTGTATATCTGTTTATGCTTCTTGCCTTAAAGTCTGTTTTGATATTAGTATGAGCACATCAGTTTTCAGTAGGTTAGCATTTGCTTGGTTTCTCTTTTTTCTATCCTTTTACTTTTAGCCTTTCTCTCTATATATACTTTAAGGTATCTGTCTTAAAAGTAGCTTGTAGATGAATTTTACTTTTCCATTATGAAAAGCTTTGCTTTTTAACTACTAAATCCATTCATGGGCTTCCCTGGTGGCTCAGTGGTAAAGAACCCGCCTGCCCATGCAGGTACATTTTTGCCTAGAAAATCCCACGGACAGAGGAGCTTGGCAGGCAACACTCCATGGGATCACAAAGAGTCAGACTTGACTTAGTGACTAAATGAGTCCATTTATACGTAATGTAATTGTTAAAATATTTAAGAATCATTCTACCATCTTACCATTTCTTCACCTGTTCTATATACTTTCTTTCCTTGTCTTCTTTTGGATTGAGTGTTAAAATTATTATTCCATTTCTTCTCTTCATTAGCTTTTTACAATCTTTTATTACTCTATTAGTGGTTATATTGTAGGGTCTGATAACATGAGCCCTAACTTACAAAAGCCTGATGTAAATAAGTGCTTTTGCCAGTTCTTGGACAGGGAAAGGACCTGAGAACACCAGCCTTTTTTTTAAACTCACTATAGTTACTATTATTGTTCTGTGCTTTCATTCTGTGTTAATTTTAAACCTCATATAAAGATAACTTTGTTTAAATTTACCAACATTTACTCTTTCCAGTGTTTTACATTCCTTCCAACATTTCCACATTCCTATCTGGAATCATTTTCCTTCTACCTGAAGAACTCCTTAGTATTTATTTTAGTGCCGATACTGGTGGTGACAAATTCAGTCTGTTTGGCTCAAAATGTCTTTTTTTCCTTAATTTTTGAAGGTATAGACAAGCACTTTGAAGGTATCATTCCACTGTCTTCCGGCTTCCACCATTCCTACCAAAGCTTTATTGAATACCGTTGAGTTTAACATGTAGCTTTTTTGGCTGCTTTAGGATGTTTTCTTTGACTTCAGCTTTTATCAGTTTTACTATAAGATGCTCAAGTGTGGTTTTCTTCATATTTTTTCCTCTTGCAGTTCAAAGTATTTCTTGATATTGTGACTGTCAGAAACAATCTGACTAGTTTCTGTTGATCTCATTTTTAAAAATGTCTGAAGTATCTTTAAATGATCTGTTATATAGCACAGTAACACACTATGCATTCTAAGAGAATCTAATCATTGGGTAATATCTTAATGGCTTTGTTGTTTAGTCACTAAGTCATTTCCGACTCTTTTGTGACCTCATGAACTGTAGCCTGCCAGGCTCTTCTGTCTATGGGATTTCCCAGGCAAGAAAACAGGAGTGGGTTGCCATCTTCTTCTGCAGGGGATATTCCTGACCAGAGACTGAACCTACATCTGCTGCATTGGCAGGTTGATTCTTTACTACTGAGCCACCATGGCTTATCTCAAGATAAATCATGTTCCAATTTGAAGGATCCTGCCTTTTCTTTTTTCAAAATAAATCTTTGGTAGGAATTTAAATTCAGTCCACTGTGTACATAAAACCTATTTCATTGATACCTATTGCATAAGCTATTACTTGGCCATTTAGTACTTTTAAATGAATATAAGCACTTGAGATGAAAAAATAAATAAAATTAAAAAAAAATTATAAAAAAAAGAAAAACAAATGAATATAAGCATAAGTCTATAGATTTTATGTAAGTTTATGCTCAGATGGCAAAGAATCTGCCTGCAATCCAGGAGACCTGGGTTCAATACCTGCACCAGGAAGATCTCTTAGAGAAGGGAATGGCTATCCACTCTATTCTTGCCTGGAGAATTCCATGGACCAAGGAGCCTGGCAGGCTACAATCCATGGGGTCACAAAGAGTTGGACATGACTGAGCAACTAAACTGCATGAATTTAAATTTAAAAGATATGTATTCACAGTATGTTTAATATAATTTTTTGCTTTCTATTTAAGGCCATTTCTATTTTTAAAAAACTACATCAAGAAAAATAATTGTCCTAACAGAAACAGAAATAAAGTAGTATATTCCTTTGAATATATTTCAAGGAGCACCGTACACCACTGGACATCAAGTAAGTAGAAATACAAATAATACTACCACACAACAATGCTGTTTTTTTCCACTGTCAGATATCTGTAGTTAAAAGTACATCATATTGGGCTTCTAATATTCTCAATGACCAAAGAGTCAATCATTAATTTATTCATCTTCCAAACATAGTAGCTACTCTGTTTCTTAATGATCACTCTACTGCCTACTAAAGTGTCCTAAGTCTGCGCATACAGAAAACCGACAGTGAATCATAAGGAGAGTGTCTCGGACATGAGATACGTTTATTAGGGTCCATTTCAAAGGTACCAAATGGTGCAATCAGAAGCATATTCAGCTTAACCTACAAATTCAAATTCAGCCTAATAACAAAATCCCTAATAATGACCTGCCATAAAATTAATCTATTATAATCTATAAAAATATAAAAGCTTTTCTATCAGCCCTAGGAAACTACAAAAGTCTAAGTATCAATGAGCAAAATGAGTTTCTATTACAAGAGTACATCTTCCACATAACTGTGTCTTTCTATTGCTAAAGTACTAAGATGTTTCCTTACATATTTATTTAAAATGTTAATCTATTACACACTTTCCTACCTATTAAACTCCAGCATACTAAATATAATTGGGGTTACTTATGGTGAATGTTCATCTGAAGATAAACTACTGTTCTGAGGAGTGACACAAGTGTGCTGTGAGGCTAGGGTTACAGACCTCTCTTCTTGAGGGAACACGAGCCCATAGGCTGTAACAAACCTGAGAGCCAAGTCAAAATCAATTAGATGAATGACCTTCATTTTCTGCCCTGGATGGCTGATACTGGCCACATCTAAATAAGTGAGTGGTTTTTTTTTTTTTTTAATTGAAAATATCCTTTTTAAAACACAATTAGACCTGATAATAATTTGATTGTAATCACTTCAAAATGTTCAGATAGATAAAATGTTCAATAAGATAAAAACCTTAATAAGAATATAAAGGAGGAAATAATATGAATATAGGAAACACCTTTATAGGTGGCCCATACATACACTCAGTCACTCTTACCTTTACAAGACTCTTCTCTTTATGGAGTTAAGAACTTTTAATATCACTGCCATAGAAATCACTGAGAAAACAACTGGAGTTTAAGAACAAACTCATTTATAACTGGACAGCAGAATGACTGAAACAGAAGAGGCAAGCTGGCCTACCTCTAACGTGCCTCTCTGCCTGAAGATGTGAAAATCTGTCAGTGACAGGTATGCTCAGAACTAAGCAGCATGCTCATCTGATGCCCTTGAGAAAAGCTCAGAACTGTGGGTCTCCTTCATGTGTCTCATTCAAGCACTGCTCCTACCAGGGAGGTGGAACCATCCACGCCAAGGGGACTGGAGCGCAGATCAGGCACAAGGGAGGTGATGGGAAAATCTGAAGCATAAAGCAATGGAGCAGACAGAGGGGAGCAAAGAGAGGAGGGAAGGGTCATTCAGCACCTGGGTACCTGGGGAGAGAGTAAAAGGAAGACAGAAGCAAAAAACAGCAACCAGAAGATGCCAAAGAAAGGAGCCCCTCACCGCTTAGCCCGCCTGCTTTCAAGACCCAAAGTTATTAACTGAATAGATGAGCTAAATTACAGTGAAAGAATCTTTTTAGGGTTAACCAGGAACCTAATCACCAACATGAATCTTATATCCAAAATCCATGAGTTCTGAGACCCTCATGAATCAAAGTCACTCAGTCGTATCCGACTGTTTGGTGATCCCATGGACTATACAGTCCATGGAATTCTCCAGGCCAGAATAGTGGAGTGGGTACCTTTCCCTTCTCCAGGGGATCTTCCCAACCCAGGGATCAAACCCAGGTCTCCCACATTGCAGGCGGATTCTTTACCAGCAGAGCCACAAGGGAAGCCATGAATGAAAAACTGAATATATATATATATAAAAAAAAAGAAAAACTGAATATAAAATGACTTTTTAAATTACACTTTAGATTATCTGGTAGAAATGTTACATGACAAATAATACTGTTAGTCTTTAAGATTCTTCCCTCAAAGTAACTTTCAGTTCAGTTCAGTCTCTCAGTCATGTCCAACTCTGTTACCCTATGAATCGCAGCATGCCAGGCCTCCCTGTCCATCACCAACTTGCGGAGTTCACTCAGACTCAAGTCCATCAAGTTGGTGATGCCATCCAGACATCTCATCCTCTGTTGTCCCCTTCTCCTCCTGACCCTAATCCCTCCCACTTTTCCAATGAGTCAACTCTTCACATGAGATAGCCAAAGTATTGGAGTTTCAGCCTCAGCATCAGTCCTTCTAATGAACACCCAGGACTGGTCTCCTTCAGGATGGACTGGTTGGATCTCCTTGCAGTCCAAGGGACTCGCAAGAGTCTTCTCCAGCACCACAGTTCAAAAGCATCAATTCTTTGGTGCTCAGCTTTCTTCACAGTCCAACTCTCACATCCATACATGACCACTGGAAAAACCATAGCCTTGACTAGACAGACCACTGTTGACAAAGTAATGTCTCTGCTTTTTAATATGATGTCTAGGTTGGTCATAACTTTCCTTCCAAGGAGTAGGCATCTTTCAATTTCATGGCTGCAATCACTATCTGCAGTGATTTTGGAGCCCAAAAAAATAAAGTCTGACACTGTTGCCACTGTTTCCCCGTCTGTTTCTCATGAACTGATGGGACCAGATGCCATGATCTTAGTTTTCTGAATGTTGAGCTTTAAGCCAACTTTTTCACTCTCCTCTTTCATTTTCATCAACAGGCTCTTTAGTTCTTCACTTTCTGCCATAAGGGGGGTGTCATCTGCATATCTGAGGTTATTGACATTTCTCCCAGCAATCTTGATTCCAGCTGGTGTTTCATCCAGCCCAGCGTTTCTCATGATGTACTCTGCATATAAGTTAAATAAGCAGGGTGACAATATGCAGCCTTGACGTACTCCTTTCCCTATTTGGAACTAGTCTGTTGTTCCATGTCTTAATTCTAACTGTTGCTTCCTGACCTGCATACAGATTTCTCAAGAGGNACTCTCACATCCATACATGACCACTGGAAAAACCATAGCCTTGACTAGACAGACCACTGTTGACAAAGTAATGTCTCTGCTTTTTAATATGATGTCTAGGTTGGTCATAACTTTCCTTCCAAGGAGTAGGCATCTTTCAATTTCATGGCTGCAATCACTATCTGCAGTGATTTTGGAGCCCAAAAAAATAAAGTCTGACACTGTTGCCACTGTTTCCCCGTCTGTTTCTCATGAACTGATGGGACCAGATGCCATGATCTTAGTTTTCTGAATGTTGAGCTTTAAGCCAACTTTTTCACTCTCCTCTTTCATTTTCATCAACAGGCTCTTTAGTTCTTCACTTTCTGCCATAAGGGGGGTGTCATCTGCATATCTGAGGTTATTGACATTTCTCCCAGCAATCTTGATTCCAGCTGGTGTTTCATCCAGCCCAGCGTTTCTCATGATGTACTCTGCATATAAGTTAAATAAGCAGGGTGACAATATGCAGCCTTGACGTACTCCTTTCCCTATTTGGAACTAGTCTGTTGTTCCATGTCTTAATTCTAACTGTTGCTTCCTGACCTGCATACAGATTTCTCAAGAGGTAGGTCAGGTGGTCTGGTATTCTCATCTCTCAGAATTTTCCACAGTTTGTGGTGATCCACAGAGTCAAAGGCTATATTTCTGTAAAGCAGAAATAGATGTTTTTCTGGAACACTCTTGCTTTTTCCATAATCCAGCGGATATTGGCAATTTGATCTCTGGTTCTTCTACCTTTTCTAAAACAAGGTTGAACATCTGGAAGTTCATGGTTCACATATTGCTGAAGCCTGGCTTGGAGAATTTTGAGCATCACTTTACTAGCATGTGAGATGAGTGCAATTGTACGGTAGTTTGAGCATTCTTTGGCATTGCCTTTCTTTGGGACTGGAATGAAAACTGACCTTTTGAAAAAAGTCACCTTTAAGTTATCAAAAGGTAGATTATTAAAATAAGATAAAATCAGAAGTAATGACAAAAGGATACAAAAAAGTATTCTGACAAATATTTTCAGTGGCTTTATTGATATATAATTTATATATCATAAAATTCACTGATTTTAAGTATAAACAAGCCAATGATTTTAATGAATTTGTAGCTGTGCAACCATTATCACAATCCTTACATGTTTCTATGAGTCATCAGTAGACAATAAAACAATTTTCTCCCACAATGCAATTGTACACAGACTATGAAACCCGTATTTAAACAGAAGTACTATCTAAAGGCCGTGCCCAAGAAGCAGGCCTCAAGCAGGGGCCCTGCCAGGCTTCTCTTCCCTTTCTCTAGTGCCCCTGAGGGATGGGCCTTTCTAATGGCTTTTTAGGAAAGTATGAAAGCAATGCTGGTGACATTCCATTCATTCACACTGTAGATATAAAAATATTTCATATCACTGTCACAGCAAAGTCTCCATAGACAGCAAGGGACCAAAATCACACTTTTTAAATCATATACATAATACATTGTACCATTTTAAGGATCTCGATATCCTTACCACTTTAACAGTGGGGAAGCAGATGGTGATACTACTTCAATGAATGGGAGAGAGTTGAGTGAATTGTGTCTGTAGCTGTTCAATACTAGGAGTAGTAATTCTCCTAATTACTAAATGAAGAGCCCTTATTGCTAAATAAATCAGGATTCCTGACAATTCTCTCTTCAAACTAGTTTTGAATACACTGTGGATATATTTGCATTTTATAGTCAGATATTTCATACCCTAACAAGCTTATCCTCGTGGAACTAGTTGTAAAGAACCCACCTGCCAATGCAGGAGACCTAAAAGACACAGGTTCAATCCCTGGGTCGGGAAGATACCTTGGAGGAGGAAATGGCAACCCACTCTGGTATTCTTGCCTGGACAATACCATGAACAGAGGAGCCTGGCGGGTTCTAGTCCATGGGGTCAACAAAGAGTCAGACACAACTAAAGCAAGTTAGCACCCATGCATGTGCAGTCTTCAGGACACATACCCACAGGGGATACATTCCAGGACTCTCAGCAGATGCCTGAAACTGCAGACAGAACCAAACCTTATATACACAGTCTTTCTTGAACACTGGGGTCATTACTAAGTAAAATAAGTGTTACTTGAACACAGCACTGTGATACCAACAGCCAGTCTGATAACTGAACCGATTATGTGACTAAATGGGCTGGAAACATTCTGTGTGGATACGCTAGACAAAGGGATGACTCATAACACAGGCCAGAGGGCACAGAGACATACCCTACTCACTGAACAGTGCTCACTGAATAGTGCTTACTAATTATTTTCTGACTTCTTAAATAGATCCAAAGCAAGTGGGGAGGAGGTCTGGGGTAAGCGGACGCTCTGACCGTCCATTCAGCAGCTGGCAGTAAGGACA
Organism: Neotragus moschatus; assembly: GCA_006410615.1. Lineage (NCBI taxonomy): Eukaryota > Metazoa > Chordata > Mammalia > Artiodactyla > Bovidae > Neotragus > Neotragus moschatus. The sequence continues at coordinate 492,919 of SJYA01003046.1, forward strand.
CCACTCAGGACACGACACAATTAACAACTTGTGAATTGTTTATTTCCGGAATTTCCCATTTAATATTTTTGGACATAGGTAACTGAAACATCAGAAAGGGAAACTACGGACTGGGGTGCAGCAGGGGCAGGACTACTGTAGATTTTAAAGAGCTTTTGTAATACATTTAAAACCTCCAGCCTCAAGCCATCTCGGGGGTTTCCCAGGTTTCGCTAGTGTAGGATACATAAGAGAGGTGGGTTCGATCTGTGGGTTTGGAAAACCCCTTGGAGAAGGACATAGAAACCCGCTCCAGTATTCATGCCTGGAGAATCCCATGGACAGAAGGGTCTGGCAGGCTACACTCCATAGTGTCACACAGAGTCAGACATGACTGAAGCAACTGAGCACACAAGCCATCATTTCAAGATTATCTGTGTGATGATATACTATCTCCTGGATGGAGGGCATGCCTATGGAGGTGATGTCTGAGTTGAAGTCAGAACTATTTCAGTAGGATAATTTGGACAGGGTCAGGGTGAGGAAAGCAAGAGGAGAGCAGTTGCTGGCAGAGTAAGCCATATGCAAAAAGATCCCCGTGACTGAGAAAACACATTTCAGGCCTCAGCTGAGACATCACTTCCTCAGGGATGCCTTCCATCCAGGAACCCCATCCCCACCAGTCACGCTCCTCTGCTACGTGCTTCACAATATCTCACATTTGTCTTCTTCAGAAGCTTAAGTTTAATGACAAAACTCTGATCGGGCAATTTATGTCTAGCTCTTGGATTTGACTCTATGCTCCTGGAAGCTTTGCATTTTGTTCACCCTGTAGACCTCAGCATACAACAGGCACTCTATAATTATCTGTTAAATGATTATGTGCTGAATATTTTTGAATAGCCACTGAACAGGAGGAATACAGCAGTGAGCACAACAAACACAGCCCCTGCCTTGGAGCTCATCCTCTAGAGAGGGAAGAAGACGACAAAAAAGAAGAAAAAAAAAAGGAATGTGTCATTACAACTGTAGTAAGATCTGACCATCATTCTGACTTCCTCCTGGACACTATAAGGAATAGAAGACAATGATTTTTCATGAAGCTTTACCTTTCCTTCATCCATTTAGCACATTACATGTTCCTTCGACTTTCTGTTCCTCATCCTAATAAATCCCAACCGATCAAAGCAGAGTCAGACACCTTCAGGCTGTCAAAGACAGACTCATTAGACTCTGGCTGAAAGTCTACCTGCCTGCAAATGTCTGGGGGAAGAGACTTTCCAAACTGAAGAAAGGCCAACTATTCTAAATAGTTTGTTCTCTAGGCACCAGTGTTAATAGAACAATTTGAGGGGCAGAGCTTGCTATAAAAGGAAGGCCAATCATCAGCAAAGGATTCCACAACCAAATAATACTTCTAAATTCTTTTCTATCACACATTTTTCTAAATGGGCACACAATTTATAAAATATAACCTTCACTGATGCTGCTAATATTTCACTTCTAAAAACATTACTTTTATAATCCCCACCATGTCATCTTTTAGTGACATGTTAGTATCATTAGTTTCAGTAAAAATTAGTGTTACTGGAAAAAACAGCCTAAGTTTAACATTTATTCAAAATTATACATTCAGAACGTAAGTGTTCTCTAGTGACATGTTTTATCTTTAAAATTAAGGAAAAAATAATAGTAGCCAGCATCTACTGAATGCCTACTGTTATCAGAAGCCATGCTAAGCACTTAATGAGAGTTTTATTCAACTTACCATAACCATATCTAGGTGGTGTCATCACCCAGCGACTGAGGCTTGGATGAATAACCTGATCCAAGGCAATCATGTGACCTCAAGGTTAGTCCAGTGCTGGGGCCAGTGCCTACCCAGTGATATTTGGGGAATGGCCTATTCCACTGTAAAATAAAAGGGCAGACGCCAAGGTGAGAATTCTCCTGGACATGCTTTTGTAGTGAGCATTCCAGAGGATGTTAGGTTCCTATTACGGAATGAATTAGCTCCCCTTAAAATTCATTATGTTGGAGTCCTAAGCCCCGGAGCCTCAGAATGTGAGCCTGTTTTAAAGAATGGGATCTTTAAAGCTGTAATTAAGTTAAAGGAGGTCATTGGGGTGCGCTCTAATCCCTAATGACCGGTGTCCTTATAAGAGGAAATCTGGAGACAAACACAGAGTGAGAATAATGTGAAGACACAAGGAGAAGATAGCCATCTACAAGCCAGCAAAACAGGCCTCAGAAGAAACCAACCCTGATGACTAGATTTTAGACTTTAAGCCTCCAGAACAACAATTAAACAAATTTGTTTAAGCCCCCAAGTTTGAGGAACTTTGCTGCGGCAGCCTAGCAAACTAATGCCATTCCAAAGTCACGACTGCTTGATGACAGTCACAGCTCACCCACGCCGCTTTTAGACTGTCAATGACAACTGTTCAAGTAAACTTCTGTTCCCATCTCAACTAGGCAAGAACAGAAATTCACGCATTAATATGTAGAGAATAAGTAGGAGGGAAAGAGGAGTGAGCAAGAGTTTAAGTACAGACATTTTCTTCCCCTCATCTTCTACCCCCAGAAGGTAAGATGCTCCAATGGGCAAGTGCACTTGGAGTGATTATTTCAGTTCTAACACATATCAGGAGCACACTGCCCAGCGGGCAAGTTGATAGTGTGGTCAAAGCAAGAACTTAGGTGGAACACAGGGTGGGGAGGAAATGAGGCATGCCCAAGACAGAGGATGAAGAAAGAGAAGGCAGGAAGAGCAAGACGGATGCTCAGGGCATGGAGCCGAGGTGGAGCGGCACAAAGGGTGGGGCTGCAGTTCTCTGGGTAAGGGAAAGAGCAGCAAGAGGCCCAGAAGAGATTTTCCTTTGTTTTTTTCCCCTGTATCCTTTCTTAACAGCCAAACCTTAGAAATGATGTGGCAAGAGGGGACAGAGCCAGGGCAGGGGGGAAGTATAGAGATTAGAAGCGTGAAAAACTTTCCCAGCCCCGTTTACTTCTTTTTAATATTTTCTTTATTATTTTCTCTAGTTCACTCTATTCCCTCATTTTTCCCTCTTCCAAAATATCCTACATGACAGGTATCTACACTGCCTACCAAATTCTTTTTGGTCCAAAGAAAGGCATAAGGTACGAGGAGGGAAAGTGCATGTAAACAGAGGCTGACCACAAAAGACCATAGGAAATGCCCCCCACCTGCCTAACGACCATACTTTCACTGCATCAAACCCACCAACCAGTAGCATATTTGTACATTGCTTTAGGAAATGACTTGGGGTTTGTTTGCCAAGTTCAAATCCCCCTGCTTTGACTGACTGTCCTGCTTAGTGTAGTGGGCATGTTTGAATTTTGTGACCAGGGAAGGCCCCTGACTCAGACTGAGCCAAAAACGGTCTCTTCCTTACAGTCTTAACTAGAGAGCCAGTCAATCTCCAGAAGTTATAGGGTACATCAGATGCTGGTTAGCTTAAGGGCTAAAGTCGGTCTGAGCACCACATAAGGACAGAAACTTCATCCCACATACACAAACACAGAGCAACCCAAAAGAAGACAAGAATGTATAAGAGATGCACAGAGACGAGCGATGGTCAGAGACTGTCTGCCACAAAACGTAATCTCAGATCCTGAACAAATCCACTTCTTGGTTTTGTTCCCTTGAATTCTAATAAAAACTTGTTTGCATAAACTGATAGGTTTGTATTTGCAACCAAAAGAATTGATAAAATAGTGATAATTTACTAAGCACCTTTTAGGTATATTACCTCACGTGAGACCCACAATACCCTCAGAGAAAAAAAAGTGAGCAGTTATTTTCACTCTTGTTTTATAGTTTACAAGGAAGTAGAGGCTCTGGGGCATTGGGGGCCCCAGTGAATAGCCTCCTGGGATGCAAACCCTTGCGAAGCCCCTTCCCATGTTGGTTCTGGGTTTGGCTGTGTGGCCTCCTCTGACCAATGGGATATCAGCAAGCTCAGTGATGCAAGCAGAGGCTCGATAAGCCCTTCTACACTGGAACTTGTCACCGAAAGGATATCCAGGTATCGCGGAGACAGAGGGCCCAAAAAGAGGCCTCGTGAGATGAGCTAGATGGGAGAAATGCCACATGAAGGAAAACTAAGATGCCCCAGGCAAACCCCTAGCTGAGTGCTGCCACTCAGATGACCCTGGCCAATAGACGAAAAGGGCAGAAGAGCCACGTGTCAGCCCACAGAACTTGAGATACTCTAAACTGTCACTGTCTTAAGGCTTTACAACTTTTGTGGCAGTTTATCACACAGCAACAGATGAAACAGATGTTATGTAATTTCTGTCATATCTCAAAGCTCTAATAAATAAAGCTTGAATTTAGGTCTCTTGACTCATGTCAGTGATTTATTCATTGTTTCAAGATGTAACTGAAATTGGAGAAAAATAACTCAAAAGTTTCATATGCTTCACTTAAACAATAGAAAATGAATTTTAGCTCAGAACATTCAACTGTGAAATTATCCTGTCAGCATATAAATGAATTAAAAATATAAGTATGTAAATGTGGACAGGTAGGAGAGTGTGACTAAAATACTTATTAGCATGTTACACAATGTCTAAATGCTTTTCTCCTTTGTACTGAAAGAATTCAAAACTACCAAAGACAGAATGTACAAGAACACTCACAGTGGTCTCATTTCTAATGGCAAAAAAAAGCCCAGAAAACAAAGATTACCCAACGATGGGAAAAAGGACAAATTATGATATTGTATTACTAATACAATAGTGAAGATAGGAACTAAAGTTTTATATATCAAAGTGGACAAATCTCAAAAGTATCCAGTTGTATGGGTAGGGGCAACAAGTGAAAGAACACAAATGGCTTAACATCATTTATACAAAATTTCCAAAATACAAAACTTAGCAACATATTATTTAGGGATATATACGTAACAAAAGCAATAATGAAAATCAGTGGGCTAATAAGTACAATATTCAAAATCACAGGTTCTCTTGAAGGGAAAGAGACACTTAGAGAAAGGCAGCAAGAGTTCCAAAGACATTGGTTTCATTTCTTAATCTACATGGTAGATAAATGTGTTTAATTTAAAACAAGTATACTGTGTATCGGTGACAAATAGCTCTTTGTGTCGATAAAATATTTAACAATTTTTTTAAATAAACAAAAAAATTAGCAAAAAGAAATTAAGACTGTCTACGGCAATTTGTGCTTTATATTCAGAAATTAACCTGGCTTTCAAATGTGCAATAATTTTACCTTAAAAGAATTTTAAAAAACATACAAAGGTGGCTACACTCCTGATTGCATAGCAGTAATAGCAAAGCTTCCTACAGTTCTTAACTCACATTAAAATCGATAACAACGAAAAAATATATATTTAAACTTCATGCTTAAAATAGTTCAGTTAGTCCTTTTCATGACTTTTTGGGACCTGCCTATGTAACACCTATCTTTTAACAAAATTCCCTCTGAACTCAGGGCACAGGTGCCTGTCCTTCCAAGGAAGGGTCTGGTGAATGAACTAGACCTTCCATCAGCTTGCCTTCCCTGCACAGGACTCCTAGAAGCACCACACTGTGTACTAACAGATCCTTTCTCTTCCCTGGCCAGAGTTGACTATATGAGGAATAGACACAGCTGACCAAAGCTGATCAGTCCTAGTCTGCCACCTGCCTACCTCTCCAGCCTTATTCCCACTAGTCTCTCCCTCAAAACCACTGAAGTTAGTGTATCTGTCAGAGCACCTATCACAATTAATAATTATACATTTATTTCAATGATTAATCACTAATGTCTAGCCTTCCCTCTTAAACCAAAAGCTCCATGAGGGTGGGAACAGGTCAGTTTTTGCTCACTATTGTATTCCACCGACTAACACAATTCCTGAGAGTAGGCATTTAATAAGTTGCTGGGTTTAAGAGGAAGAAAGGATTTTAATATTATGCCTTCTTTCTCTAAAGCTTTACAGGCATCGCTTGGAGATACTGTACATTCAGCTCCAGACTACTGCAATGAAGCAAATACATCAATAAAACAAGTCGCACAAATTTTTTTGGTTTCCCAGTGCCTATAAAAGTTGTTTATACCAAACTGTAGTCTACTAAGTGTGCAATGGATTATGTCTAAAAACGTACATACTTTAATTAAAAGTACTTCTTCACTGAACATATTGACTACAATGGAGAAAAGACAGGTTCTTCAGCAAGTGGTGTTGGAAAAGCTGGACAGCTCATGTAAGAAGTTAAAACACACCCTCACACTATACACAAAAATAAATACAAGATGGTTTAAGTATAAGACGGCACCATAAAACTCCTAGAAGAGAACAAAGGCAAAACATTCTCTGACATAAATCATACCACTGTTTTCTAAGTTCAGTCTCCCCAGGCTATAGACATAAAACCAAAAATAAGCAAATGGAATTTAACCCAAATTTATAAGCTTTTATACAACAAAGGAAGCCATAAACAAAATGAAAAGACAAGCTACAGAATAGGAGAAAATATTTACAAACCATGTCATGACAAGGGTTTAACTTCCAAACTACCACAAACAGCTCATATAACTCAGTAACAAAAAAAAAACTCAATCAAAAATGGGCAAAAAATTACCTTAAGTTAACATTTCTCCTAAGAAGACATACAGATGGCCAATCGGCAGTTGAAAGAGATGCTCAACAATGCTAATTATGAGAGAAATGCAAATCAAAACAACGAGGTAACACCTCACACCAGTCAGAATGGCCATTATTAAAAAGTCAACAAGTCTACAAATAACAAATGTTGGCGAGGGTATAGAGAAAAGGAAACCTTCCAACACTGCTGGTGGGAATGTAAATTGGTGCAGCCACAAAGAAAACAGTATGGAGGTTTTTTCAAAAACTAAAAATACAGTTGCCACACGATCCAGTAATCTCATCCTGGGGCACATATCCAGAGAAAAGTATAATTTGGAAAGATACATAGCAATGTACCAAAGTTGATAGCAGCACTATTTATTTATAACAGCCAAGACATGGAAGCAACTGAATGTCCATCAACAGATGAATGGATAAAGAAGCTGTGGTATATAGGCAACAGAAAACTATTCAGCCTTAATAAAGAATGAAATAATGCCATTTGCAGCAACATGGGCAGACCTAGAGATTATCATAAGGTAAATAAGCCAGAAAGAGAAAGTCAAACACCGTATGTTATCACTTACCCATGGAATCTAAAATATAACACAAATGAACTTATTTACGAAATAGAGATAGACTCATAGACTTAAAAAACAAACTTACGGTTACCAAAGGGAAGAAGGATAGGGGAGGGATAAACTAGGAGTTTGGGATTAGCAGGTACAAGCTTCTATATATAAATATAAAATAGATAAACAACAAGATCCTACTGTATTACACAGGGAGATATATTCAGTATCTTATATTAACCTATAATATAAAAGAACATGNAAGAAAGGATTTTAATATTATGCCTTCTTTCTCTAAAGCTTTACAGGCATCGCTTGGAGATACTGTACATTCAGCTCCAGACTACTGCAATGAAGCAAATACATCAATAAAACAAGTCGCACAAATTTTTTTGGTTTCCCAGTGCCTATAAAAGTTGTTTATACCAAACTGTAGTCTACTAAGTGTGCAATGGATTATGTCTAAAAACGTACATACTTTAATTAAAAGTACTTCTTCACTGAACATATTGACTACAATGGAGAAAAGACAGGTTCCTCAGCAAGTGGTGTTGGAAAAGCTGGACAGCTCATGTAAGAAGTTAAAACACACCCTCACACTATACACAAAAATAAATACAAGATGGTTTAAGTATAAGACGGCACCATAAAACTCCTAGAAGAGAACAAAGGCAAAACATTCTCTGACATAAATCATACCACTGTTTTCTAAGTTCAGTCTCCCCAGGCTATAGACATAAAACCAAAAATAAGCAAATGGAATTTAACCCAAATTTATAAGCTTTTATACAACAAAGGAAGCCATAAACAAAATGAAAAGACAAGCTACAGAATAGGAGAAAATATTTACAAACCATGTCATGACAAGGGTTTAACTTCCAAACTACCACAAACAGCTCATATAACTCAGTAACAAAAAAAAAACTCAATCAAAAATGGGCAAAAAATTACCTTAAGTTAACATTTCTCCTAAGAAGACATACAGATGGCCAATCGGCAGTTGAAAGAGATGCTCAACAATGCTAATTATGAGAGAAATGCAAATCAAAACAACGAGGTAACACCTCACACCAGTCAGAATGGCCATTATTAAAAAGTCAACAAGTCTACAAATAACAAATGTTGGCGAGGGTGTAGAGAAAAGGAAACCTTCCAACACTGCTGGTGGGAATGTAAATTGGTGCAGCCACAAAGAAAACAGTATGGAGGTTTTTTCAAAAACTAAAAATACAGTTGCCACACGATCCAGTAATCTCATCCTGGGGCACATATCCAGAGAAAAGTATAATTTGGAAAGATACATAGCAATGTACCAAAGTTGATAGCAGCACTATTTATTTATAACAGCCAAGACATGGAAGCAACTGAATGTCCATCAACAGATGAATGGATAAAGAAGCTGTGGTATATAGGCAACAGAAAACTATTCAGCCTTAATAAAGAATGAAATAATGCCATTTGCAGCAACATGGGCAGACCTAGAGATTATCATAAGGTAAATAAGCCAGAAAGAGAAAGTCAAACACCGTATGTTATCACTTACCCATGGAATCTAAAATATAACACAAATGAACTTATTTACGAAATAGAGATAGACTCATAGACTTAAAAAACAAACTTACGGTTACCAAAGGGAAGAAGGATAGGGGAGGGATAAACTAGGAGTTTGGGATTAGCAGGTACAAGCTTCTATATATAAATATAAAATAGATAAACAACAAGATCCTACTGTATTACACAGGGAGATATATTCAGTATCTTATATTAACCTATAATATAAAAGAACATGAAAATGTGTGTGTGTATACATGTATGCATAACTGAATCATTTTGCTGTATACCAGAAACTAACACTGTATATCAACTATCCTTCAATTAAAAAATACTTTCTTACTAAAAAATGTTAGCCATCATCCGAGCCTTCAGTGAATCATAACAGTGAAAAGATCACTGATCACAGATCACCATAACAAATATAAAGTTTGCAATAGTGTAAGAATTACCTAAATGTGACACAGAGACATGAGTGAGCAAATGCTGCTGGAAAATGGCACCAATGTATTTGTGGGACTCAGAACTGCCATAAACCTTCAAACTGTAAAAAGCACAAATCTGCAAAGGACAATAAAATGAGGGATGCCTGTATTTTTGTTTCCCTTATACAGATGATGAGGAAAAGTTAAAATTTTACATAACCTCCTTTTCCTTCTGCCTCTATAACTCAGCTTGCCCCTTGCAAAGTCTAGATCACGTAAGTCACACAGTTTCACAAAGTGGGGACTTGCAATACTAGGAACTGGAGTTTATCTCACTCACCCTTGTCCTACTCTTTGCAATCACCCAGCCCCTGCAAACCTGCTTAATCATGCCTGTCCAGGTCAGTCATCCCCCTCCCCATCTTAACCACTGTTCCTGCACTCACGAAACTCCTTAGTTTAAACCAGTCTATTAACAGCTAGTGTTGCCCACTACAGTCTGTCTATAAAAACTCTGTAATCCCTTTGTTCAGGGCTCAGAGTTTGGAGTGTTAACTCCTCTGGGCCCGCTGGCATAATAAACTTGAGTTATCCAACTCTCCAAGTGTGGTGCTTGGTTTCTCGAATACTGGTTTCTGCAACACGGAAATATACCCACTTTGGGTAGATCCAAAATTAAGGTAAAGGAATCCAAGCCATTATAGAATCTACATTTATCCTCAAAGAAGACAATGTCATAGAATGCCACATTAAATTTGACAAGCTTAAAGAGTTTACAGAAACATACCTGAATGAAGCTGAATTTTTCCAATAACACCTTCTACCAGCCCCAAACAAATGGGATTCCACGCAAGCAGCAGATCGGTAGCTAAAATAAAATGAGAAGCAGTCATGAGAAAGTATTCATTGGAAAACATTAAAACAATATCTTTATAGAGAACAAACTAGTGGTTACCAGTGGGGAAAGGAGAAGGGACAAGATAAAGGTGAGGGAAGGAGAGGCACAAACTAGGGTGTCAGATGGGCTCAAGGATGGATCATATAATACAACACATGGGATAGAACCAATATTTCCTGATAACTGTAAATGGAAAGTAACTTTTAACACGGTATAAAAATAAAAAATTTTAAAAAGAAATGTCACAGAAAAGTCACAAGATGATTAAAAAAAAAGTGTCTTTAGCAACGTATTAAAAATGGATCAGCACCCCAGAAGAACAGGTATCCACACCCAGAACTGAATACATTACTAACAAGCCATTGTAGAGAAAGCATTACATCCAAGGCCTGAGTAAGTTCTCTAACATAAAGACAGTTACGGGAAGATAACTGACATTCTAAAACTCTACTTGGATGGGAGGCAGTACTTTGGCGCCCTGCAGTGGAGGAAGGAAGCTAGTACAATATAAGAGGGCAACGAGAGGAGTTATCCAAGGTCCTACTGCCAGAGCCAGTCTCAGATCCAGAGACAAGGACTGAGAAACCCCCTAGAGATGTCCACTTACTGAATCACACTCCGGAAAATATCCTTTCCCGAAGAAGCTAGCACCAAACAAAGAAATTCGGAAAGCCAGTTCTCTTTCATGTGATTTCTATGGCAACAACAACAGGAATCACTTCTATTTATACTGAGTGCCTACTATGTGCCAGGCATTCCAGTCAGGGTTTCTCATCTGAACCACGGAACAAGACAGTGACTTGGATGACGGTATTCTCAATTCTCCCAAGGATGGTAGATCATTTGTACCATTCTAGACACACAGAAGAGAAGCTAATTCAGTACACACAATAGATGCCTGAGGACGTTAGGGCTGAATTCTGTTGTGGAACCCAGGCTACAAAAGGCTGTTATATCCATGGAGATAAAGGTAATATTAGTGGTGGCTCAATAGCAGGAAAAGACTAGCAAGAATGAAAACAATATTTCTCTTAGCAGAAATTTTAAATTACATTTTAATTATTACCATTTAAATTCTATTTTAATGAAATGTATAATCAATTTGTAACTCATGTGGGTAATTACAAAAGACTTAATAGTCTCCAAATTCAATTGAGTTTTGACTATTGTATCTTGAACATCTTTGTTATTAATGATATATTCAGTGGGAGGCAAAAAAAAAAGTTGACTTCTGTTTTTATTACAAGAATTAAAGTAAAATAGAGAATTAATTTTTTAAAGGCTATTATACATACTATCATTTCTAATCCTGATGACTCTAGCAGTTAGGTACTAGGAGTCCCAAATCACAGATGAGGAAATGCAGTCTTAGAAAAGTAAAGTGGCCGTATCACACAATGGGCCAAGGGCAGAGCTGCAATTCAAAACCATGTCTACACCACATGGCCTGCGCTCTTAACCATCCAAACACAGAATCTATACATACGTGGAACTAATCAATGGGACAATATTTACATTTTAAGTAACATGCATTCTTATAAAAGTAATACACTGTAAGATTGGAAAAAATACTTTATCACTTCCATCCTGTCACCCAGAGATAATATTATTTTGCTACATTTCACATCATATATTTGTGTGCATATCCAACTGTAATATTGCAAATATATCACTATATGCTAACTTTTTCTTCTAATATTTCATGAGTATTTTCTCACATCTTTAAAATATTCTTCAAAATTATAACTTCACAGCTGTCTAATTTTCCACTAAAGGAAGCACTTTCTCACTCTTGGGCATAAGTCATTTCCAATTTTTCCCTATTATAAAAAATGCTGTGATAAATGAACATTATGCAAGTATTTTATTTGCTAATTAATAGCTTTAGGACAAACTCTTAGGGATGAAATCAGTAGGTGAAAACTTTAAAAAAAATTAAAGCTTTCAATACTATCAACGAAGGTTATACACCAAGTTATATTTCTGCTAGAAGCATATGAAAATGCTTCTTACGCTTGCCATCATTTAGCATTTCTTTGTAAATTTTGCTATTTTTATGGCATCCATTGCCTAAATGATGTTTATTTTCTTTTCATTGCTGGTAAGATTAAATGTTTAGTTTAAAAACTGGCTGCTTATGGTTCTTCTTCTATGATTTCCTTATTCAGCTCTCCTAAGAATTTTTATGTTCTTTATGAATTTATGAGTTTTTATACTAAGGATATCAACTCTGACATGTTTGTAAATACTTCGTTTTAAATTTTTATACAAATCACTTTCATTATCCATCATTTTTTCACTTATTATATTATCAAGTTGTTCCTTAGTGGTAGTAGTGTTAGTCACTCAGTCGGGTCCGACTCTTTGCAACCCCATGGACTGTGGCCTGTCGGGCTCCTCTGTCCATGGGATTCTCCAGGCAAGAATACAGGAGTGGGCTGCCATTTCCTTCTCCAGAGGATCTTCTCCACCCAGGGATCGAACTCAAGTCTTCTACATTGCAGGCAGATTCTTTACCATCTGAGCTACAGGGAAGATCACTAAGTTGTTCCTTATCTGTTATCAATCATTTATTAATTTTACCCCTTTGTTAATTTATAAAAATCTAACACTAACCCTGGAATTCATGTTGGTGTATAAACTAGAAGTATCCTGATTTCTTTTCAAATAATCAGAATCTCTGTCAGGCAGGCCACATCTCAACCTCTGCCAACACTGATGCCCCAGCTAAGGAAAGAGCTCCAGCTATTCATAATCTCACCCTGACCCCAGATGAACAAGCACAGTTGCAAAATTCTATCCCTCAGGTATCAAATGAGCTCGAGGTATATGGAGGAGGATGAAAAGTCAGCGCTAAAGCAAGGAAGTGAACTTCAAGCATAAGGAAATCAGAAAGAAGAATGATGTGGCAGAAAGAAAGGACAAGGTTTGTTTTGGAATCCATCCCTTCACTGGGGAAATACTTATCAAGTACCTTTCAGGAACCAGGCACTGAGAAGATATGAAAATAAAGGAGCAAACAACATAGATCAGAAGACCAAAGAGGACGGTGAGTTTGGTGGAGATCTTCATTGGGAAGACTTGACAAAGTACACTGAGGCCAATAAGGAGAGACTTGAATAAAAGATTAATTAAGGAACCTTACTTCCTGGAGGCCTTGGCAGGCAAATAATAACAAAAGTAAAACAAGACTGCAGCCAGGGATTAGCTGACAGCACTGAAAGGAGGTGGAGACTACAAACAAGGAAAGGAGCTAGACAGATGGTTCTTATTACAAGAGTGCTGGCTTGAAAGGATACGGTAGTTGGGGAGCAGGGTGGGCAGTAGGTGAAGAAAGTACGGAAGGAGATTAACATGAAACACCTTAAAGGAAGCTACACAAAGGACAGGAAGAGGGTAAACTTACAAATGACAGTGAAACAGTTATCCTCTCCAGAGAGGCATAAGATGAGGACGGAGATGAGTAAGGAGCAACAGTACATAGGAGCTGGAAGAAAAGGCGGGTGAAAACCTCTTAACTCAATAATACCCTTTCGCACCTATGGTATTTTGAACCGTTTGACTATATCACTCATTGAAAAAAATTAAAATTTTACTTAAAAAAAAAAACCTAAAAAACTATATTTTGTGGTCTAATTGACTAAAAATAATAGTCATTGATAATGTTTGAGATCCAAAGAGAGAACCAGGTAAGTTCATTAAGACTGAGTTCATGATGGGATGGTCAAGGGGAAATGTCTAGGTATAAGAACCAGAGGAGATATTAAAGGAGGAAAAGAAAACAAAAGAAAATGAAATCAAAAGTACAGGCATAAAAGTGAACGGGGCGGGGGGGAGCGGATATCACTTTTTACTAAGTCTGGAAGAAAAGGTGAAAAAGCTAAATACAGAAATGGAGCTGAGAAGCAGATCCATGTTCGAATGGCCCTGACTCAGTACAAACAGGAGTCCAAGTCATCTTCTCTATAGCAGGGGGAAGGACAGAGGCAGAACAAGAGGAGTAGCAGGCGCTAGGCGCGGTGAGGAGAATCCAGAAAGTCCATTTGTGAACGTTCTGTGTGTACTTGAAAGGCATATATATTTGCTTAGTGTTTTCAAGAAAAAGGGCATCAATTCAGTCCATTAGTGGGTCATTTTATCAGTTTTGTACAATGAGATTAATACTAAAAGCAATGAAACAGAAAACAGAAAAACTGCACCACGTTAAGGAGAAACACTTCACAAAACGTTTGTTTCCGGTACATACACACATATGTGTCTGTCCGGGTCAGGATTTTTAAAAGTATTTCTTACTTCAAACACAGAATACACTATTAAACTCTGGGGCAAGGGCTCTTTATCAACTTTGTTATTTTCTTCAACTGCTCTATGTACTTGCCAATTATTTGCCAGCTTGGCCTAATACTGACAGTTTGAGAGGGTTTTTTGTTTTGCTTTGTTTTTTAAATCTCATGCTTTATGTATTCCCCCCTCCCATTTTTCCTTTGTAATTTTTGCATTATATTTTTTGAAACTATGTTGTCAGGCATATACAGATTCAGAATTATATCTTCCTGGTGAACTGCTCTGTTCATCAGGATGTTATAACTGCCTTTATTTCAAACAATGCTCTTTTGCCCTAAAGACTAGTTTGTCTAAGATTAATATTGTAAAAGAAACATATCAAGCATTAAAAAAAATAAGTACATACAACACAGAACACTATTAATCCAATCATATTACTTCTCCTACATCCTAAGCCTGAGAAACAAAGTCTACATTCTTGGAAAAGCTTGCAAGGCTGTGCATGGGTTGATCCTGTCTACTCTCTTCCTGCCTCCCCACCCCCAGCATCCTCCATCTTCCAAAAGTGTCGGAGGGCTGGGCCTGGAATGCTGCTCCCCACCCACTTCAGCCTGCTTTTCATTCCTGACTCAGAACAAGGGTCACCGGTGTTCCCTGACACATTCCCCTCTCCACCCACACAGCAGAGCAGATCAGGCTGTCTTTTGTGAGGCCCCTGGACCTGGCTCATATACCCATCGTGACTTATCATTTTGGTTTAATGTATCTAATCATTGATTTGCCTGTGTCTCTGACTGAACAGGAAGCCCATCGAGAACAGAAAATTCACTGAGACCTGGTCTCATTCAGCTTTATGTCTCAAGTGCATGATACATACACTGCAGGCTCCAAAATGCTGAACGGACAACTGAACATATGACTCAGAATGAAGAAGTAGGTTGGAGTCAGATAATTTGCACTGAATCACATTATCAGCGTTCAGTATCTGAAGTGGCAAAGTGAAAGTCACCTGCAGTATTTCAAACAAACATAATCATGGCTGGCAGGGGTTAAAGTGTCTGATACTAACTACCCATATTGTGAAAACTGAAACCCTATTTCTCACTCTCAGTCCAGTGCTCTATCATACCTCTAATACCATAAGCTTCCCTACCAGGTGTAATTACTCAGATATGATGCTCTCATTTTTAAACTATATGGAGTCTTCCAGCTCACAACCATCATTCCAGCTGCACAAGCCAGAAGCTGGGAGACATTCAAAATGCTTTCCTTCCTCACCAAGTCCTGTTGATTCCACCTCTTCATATCTGATGTTTCACTTCTCTCCATCCCCACTGTTGCTGTACTTGTTGGGAACCAGGACCTCCCCCCATCTGGGTTATGAGAAAAGCCCTGGGCAACCTCGCAGCCAGCAGATTGTTTAATACATAACAGACACTCATATATTTACTGAATGCAATGAAGACACTAAATGGTTTGGTACAGTAAGGGCCTAAGGTAAAATGCAGGAAGCTGTTAAGAGTAAGGCTGAGAAACCAAACAGGGACCAACTCAGGAGGGCCACAGATAGTAAATCCAGGAGCCATTTCCTCCAGAGAAGGCAGATTTGCATGTGAGATTGAACTTTAGGGCCACTGTGTACAGAGTGGACCCAAAGGGGCAATCTTAAAGCCGGAGATCCCATGACAGGCGTGTGCACAAGGGCAGCCTGGCTCCAAGTCTGGAAATGAAAGGCTGGAGAGAGTCAAGAGATTCTATGCGATGCGGACACAATCTGCGTTCCATGTCCCAAGAGAAAAGTCCTACTAGCTCTACTGTAGTCTGCAAACCTCTTTCAATTTTAGGTTCCTCTTTCGTAAGCAGGAATCCATCTAACTTACAGGATTTTCCTGAGGATTAAATGAAAGAATTGTGTGAAAGTACCCAGCACAATGTCTGGCACATAAATGTTCAATAACTTTTACTTCAAGTTGGGAAATGTATATGCATTGAAAATTCCAGGTTCCTACCACTCAATAAATCTCTCTATAGATTTTTATATCAAGGGTCTACATATGGCTTTTTTTTTTTTAAGAAAATGATATTTTAAAAAACAACTTCAATAATTTTTTTTGCATTAAAATTTATGGTAAGGCCATAATCCCTAAAGGCTTTCTGAGAGTAATAAAGGTTTTATGAAATATCTCAATGCTTATATATGCCTCCAAAATTCTGTTTCTTCAGAATGTGAAACAGATACAGGGCGTTGATGCAGCTCAAAATTAGGCATGCGGTCTCAGTCCCAGCAACCCAACTCAGGTCCAAATGGCAAATCAAGCATGACTGCCAGCTTCCTTCCCTCCCAGAAGTCCCTTACATTGGAGAGGAAAAATCAAGAAGAGGTAAAGTCTAAATGGAGGTTGAAATATTGCTTGGGAAAAGACACAGACATCAATTTAGTCACTCAGTAGTGTTCAACTCTTTGCGACCCCATGGACTGCAGCACTCCAGGCCTCCCTGTCCATCACCAACTCCTGGAGTTTACTCAAACCCATGTCCATTGAGTCAGTAATACCATCCAACCATCTCATCCTCTGGCGTCCCCTTCTCCTCCTGCCTTCAATCTTTCCCAGCATCAGGGTCTTTTCCAGTGAGTTAGTTCTTCACATCAGGTGGGCAAAGTATTGGAGCTTCAGCTTCAGCATCAGTCCTTCCAATGAATATTCAGGACTGATCTCTTTTAGGATGGACTGGTTGGATCTCCTTCCAGTCCAAGGGACTCTCAAGAGTCTTTTCCAACACCACAGTCGAAAAGTATCAATTCTTCAGCGCTCAGCTTTCTTTATAGTCCAACTCTCACATCCATACATGACTACTGGAAAAACCACAGCTTTGACTAGACAGACCTTTGTTGGCAAAGTACTGTCTCTGCTTTTTAATATGCTACAGACATCAGTAGACTTCAGTTGTATATGCGAAAATAAGTACTGGTCTGAAGTTCTGAGAAACACAAGAATGAAAAACAGGATGGGTAACTTCTAATCAGCAACTGAAAGATATCTGAAAAATTTCACACCATCCAAAAAACAAAAACAAAATAAAAATCATACTACCTAGTGGAACACAGTAAAAGGTGATAGAACCAAAAAAAAAAAAAATGGAGAAAAGGCATAATAAATGGAAAAGATGAGTAAGAGGCAGTGTTGCTATTAATTATAATAAATGTAAAATGTCAACTTACCAATTAAAAGACTCCTAAAGACTCAAAAAGAAGACTATCAAGTCTCAATTTTTCTATCAATTTAATTCTAGACCTATTTTGTTTACAGAATATACTTTTCAAAAGAAGATTAGGAAACTACATTTGTTGCAGATCAATTACACGGCTGTTGCTTGTGGAAGGATGGGATGTATACCTGCAGCCTAGCACAACAGGGTTTGACACACAACAGAGACTCATTCAACGGCTACTGAACCAGACGAATAGGTAAATAGGAATGAGCGAGAAAGAGTGAATTGGAAATCTTCTCCCACCAATTGCTTATTGTCTTTGACTTTTAGTAAGACTAACATCTTAAGTTTTTATTGTTTTAAAAGACAGTCCCTTAACACTGTTCTTGATTAGAGAAATGTAAATCCAAACTACAATGAAGTATCATCTCACACTGGTTAGAATGGCCATCATCAAAAAAATCTACAAACAATAAATGCTGGAGAAGATATGAGAAAAGGGAACCATTGTGGGTGGGAATGCAAATTGATACCATCACTATGGAGAACAGTATGGATATTCCTTAAACTAAGTATAAAACTACCATATAACCCAGCAATCCCACTACTGAGAATATACCCGAAAAAAAAAAACCACAATTCTAAAATATGTGTACCTTAATGTTCATTGCATAAGTATTTACAATAGCCAGGACATGGAAGCAACCTATATGTCCATCGACAGATGAAAGGATAAAGCAGTTATGGTACATATATACAAAGGGATATTACTCAGCCATAAAAGGAATAAATTTTAGTCAGCTAAACTGAAGTGGATGAACCTAGACCCCTGTTATACAGAGTAAAGTAAGTCAGAAAGAGAGAAAATAAATATATACAGAATCTAGACAAATGTTTGGAGAAGGAAATGGCAACCCACTCCAGTGTTCTTGCCTGGAGAACCCCAGGGACAGGGAAGCCTGGTGGGCTGCCGTCTATGGGGTTGCACAGAGTCGGATATGACTGAAGCGACTTAGCAGCAGACAAATGTGAATCATTTGCAGGGCAGGAATAGGGACGCGGATATAGAGAACAGACTTTTGGACACAGTAGGGGAAGAAAAAGATGGAACAAATTAAGAGAGTACCACGGAAATATACACATTACCACATATAAAACAGCCAGCCAGTGGGAAGATGCTCTGTAACGACAGAGGGTGAGATGGGACTGGGAGGGAGGCTCAGTTCAGCTCAGTTTAGTCGCTCAGTCATGCCCGACCCTTTGCGACCCCAGAAATCACAGCACGCCAGGCCTCCCTGTCCATCACCACCTCCCGGAGTTCACCCAAACCCATGTCCACTGAGTTGGTGATGCCATCCAGCCATCTCATCCTCTGTCGTCCCCTTCTCCTCCTGCCCCCAACCCCTCCAAGCATCAGGGTCTTTTCCAATGAGTCAACTCCTGCTTCACACGGCTGTACAAAAGAAATCAATACAACATTGTAAAGTAATTATTCTCCAATTAAAGATAAATATTAAAAAGTAAGAAAAGTCCCAAAACACAAGTCTCTGCTAGGTGGGTACTTTTAATAATAAAAGCATTTCTCTTTCAATAAATGTAATAAATGATGATTTCTCATGTGATTTCTCACAATGAAAGACAATTAAAATTTGGGAAACTTTAAATTATCTTAAAATCTCTAAGAAGTGCTCCAAGTTTCTGACGCCAATAAAGAGACAAGAGACAAGCCAGTGGAGAAAGGTCTGAAGCAGGCTACGTAACTGGCACAAGAAGGGAGGCTAAGTGTGTCTTTTTGAGCTGCTATGACTTTATGCCTGGTACAGTGTCTAACACACAACAGACACTTCAAAATATATGTGTAGTTTTTAATCTGTTGCTAAGGAAATAAAAATAAAAGCACTAGCAGAGTGTTCACATAGAGACCAGTAGAAACCATATTGGTCTAAGCATATGTAGTACTTCAGTTGCATCCGACTCTTTTCGATCCCATGGATTGCATGCAGTAACTTAGCATATGCTTATTAATGGACACCCTGCCACCATTACTAATGGTTACTCCGGAGGCAGAAGGCATGGGAATGGCAGTGAAAATGGCCAGTGGGCTTGTCCCTCCACAAAGAATAGCCAGGTAATTTATCTGCTCCAACAAATGTACTGCCTTCTAATTCTTCCTTGAAAGGCATATTCCAACATGGCACACAATTTCAAAACAGAAACATCTGAAGTTTGCAAATAGGTTTTAAATTTTAGGATTATCAAAATTATCTAGCAAAGAGTAGAGTTGCTTACCAATTACAAAAGTGTAGGGTTTGGGAAATAATGCCAAATTTTAAATAGTGAAATCATTAAAGGAACATACACCCAAAAACGTAAGTATTTTGTCATAAGCTCAATTGTCTGACCCATTAGGTCAACATTTCCACTCTTATTTCAGATCCCATTTGGCAGTACATGGCTTCTATTTTCATATGCCCTCCTCTTCCTGGTATACAGAAAACAAGCGATTAAGTACTGTGTGCTTGCAGAGAGCATGAGTCACTCATTCCAAGAGCCATAACTGATGTCACTCTCTGAGCCCAAGAACAACCCTGGGCTTTGCAGAGCTGCTGAAGTTTATAGGCAGTTTCTCTTGCGTCAAAAAAAAAAAAAAGAAGAAAGAAAAAGAAAAAAGTCTAAAGTATGCATACATAATCTGACTCGTTTTCATTTCCTGCTAAAGACAAATGGTATTATTGCTCTGAAAAGGCAATTACCAACACCAAAGTCAAACAGATGAGGGAAAGGGTTCTACAATGAGGAACTAGAAGGTCCAGTGGTTAGCTTATCCATACTTCAATTCTCAAAATTTAATTAGGCCAGAAGAAAAGGTTAAGGAGTAATTTGACTCAGTTGCCTTCTTATAAATGCAAAATTTGATATACATTTCTCTCAACTCTAACAGTAATTATTTTCTAGCATTCAGCAAGCTAAAGAGCTAATCCAATTTAAAAGTTCTAGCAGCTGCTGCTTTCCCAGTGTGAACTCCAGCTGAGTGGCCCTGGACCTTGGCCATCATTGTCATCATCTGGGAGCTTTATTAATACTGATGCCGGGACCCCACACCTGGAGAGTCTTACTCTGTTGGTCAGGATGGGGCCCAGGCATAGGGATTTTGCAAATTTCTTCCAGATGATTCTAAGGTAAACCAGGTTGAGAATTACAGGTCAAACTGATTATAGGCTACTAGCTGGACTCTGGATTAGTAGCTTAGTTTTATCCTACCAGTCTAATTCAAAGATGATGCCTGTCCATGTACAGCTTTCAACTATTTTCATATAATTAAGTATCATAAACTGCCAAAAGAGCTCATAACACAATGAACTGGCAAAAGCTGGTTAAGCTAGCACACACAAAAAAAAACATTTAAAAAAGTAACTCTAAGGGAAAAAGAAAAAAAAAACAAACCTCAGAACAGTTAAAAGATGAGATACATACCTAGAAAAGGGATCCTAAGAATTTCTAGACTTCTCCATTAAAACAGGGATTTATTAATAATTCCAGTGCAGCAACAGGGCTATAAAGTTTTGATCATGAAGGATATTTAGAAGTGTTTTTGGGGACAGAAGTTCTAAATAGACACATCTCCAAAGAAGACATACAGGTGACCAACAGGCATGTGAATAGATCCTTAACATTGGAACCACAAGAAGGTACACCACCTCACACAGGTCAGAATGGCCATCATTAAAAAGTCTACAAATAACAAATGTTGGAGAGGGTATGGAGAAAAGAGAACCCTCTTACACTGTTGACTGGAATGTAAATTGGTGCAACTATTATAGAAAAGAACATGGAGGTTCCTCAAAAAACTAAAAATACAGTTGCCATATGATCCAGTAAGCCACTCCTGGGCATATATCCTGACACAACTATAATCCAAAGGGATACAGGCACTCCTATGCTCATAGCAGCACTATTTACAATACCCAAGACATGGAGACAACCTGAAAGCCCATTAACAGATGAATGGTTAAAAAAAAGATGTAGTGTATATATAAATACCATGGACTACGACATGGATGGAACTAGAGATTACCATACTAAGCAAAGTAAGTCAGAAAGAGAAAGAATACAAATACCATATGATATCACTTATATGTGCAATCTAAAATACAACACAAATAAACAAATCTATGAAACAGAAATAGACTCCAACCCAGAAGAAAAGACTTGTGGTTGCCAGAGGAGGGGTGGAAAAAGGAAGCACTGGGAGTCTGGAATTAGCAAATGTAAACTAATGCATGTACACATGTGTTCGTGCTAAGTTGCTCAGTCATGTCCGGCTCTGTGCGACCCTATAGACTGTAGCCCGCCAGGCTCCTCTGTCCATGGGATTTTCCAACCAAGAATACTGGAGAGTTTCCATGCCCTCCTCCAGGGGATCTTCTCAACCTGGCATCAAACTAGGATATATACAAGATAGATAAACATTAAAGTCCTACTATACAGCATAGGAATCATATGCAATATCCTGTGATAAACTATAATGGAAAAGAATATATATGTATAACTGAGTCACTGTGCTACACCGTAGAAATTAACATTGTAAATCAATTATACTTCAATAAAAAATTGCTTTTTTAGGGGGATTTTCCTGGTGATCCAGTGGCTAAGACTCCATGCTCCCAATGCAGGGGGCCCAGGGTTTGATCCCTGGTCAGGGAACAAGATCCCATATGCTTCAACTAATACTTGGGGCTGTCAAATAAATAAGTAAAAATAGATTAAAAATTTTTTTTCAACTCTACACTATCCAAACTAAAAATTGTTATGATTCTCTATTTGAAGTATAAAGTTCTAACTGTCACATCTCAAGAAAGACCTGGTGCAACTCAAAAAAAAGGACAGAGAACAACTAAAGTAAAAGACTTAGGTCCTGGGAGGATCTGATGAATATATATAAGATTATAAAAGATGTGGTCTTTACAGTACATTCAGAATACCAGTATAGGGCACAGAGATTGAAAAGACACAGTTTGAAAATAAATGAAGGGAAGTACAAGCTTAAATGACAACTTTCCCAGTTCATTACCTTAGGAAACTGAAACTATAACCAGTCCGAAGAAGGCTTAGCTAAACCTTTGGATAACAAATTCATAAGGCATCACCCAAGACACATGGCAGTGTGTTGCGATGCACTCCTGACCTCTGCTCTCCCAAAAACTGTTCTTCAGAACAATATGACTTTCAGAAATAGGATCTGAGAGCTAAATAAGAGCATGGGGAGCTAATAATTGGTATTTTCCTTAGCTCATTTTAGAGCTGGTAACAGATTAAAATAGCATAAAATTAGCATTCTGACTGTAACCTTTGTCTCTGTGGGTGTTTAAATAACTTCCTAGCTTTTCCCAAAAACTGTTCAAAACTTATTCTCTTCTATCTATGATTGTCTGTATAGTCATTCTGGTATCATAGGTCCTTACCACCGAAAGCTCTACCTTCAAACACACCATCAGGTCTATTTTAATTGGCCTCAAGTCAAGAACTGCTTCTAGATCAAGTAGGGGCTGCAGCAGAGTGCTCTGTGGGGGTGGGAGTGCAGGGGAGAACCTGTACTATTTCAGTATGGCCAGTTAGGCACTATTCATCCCTATAATTTTTTTTTTTTTTTTCCTGAGTACTTAGAACCAAGGCACTGTGCATACAAAGTTATTTCTGGCAAGACAAAAAAAAAAAAAAAAAAAAATCCATTAAAGCTCAACAGTCATATAGACAGTTTCTTTCAAGACTGTCCACTCTCAGATAAGAAACAATCACAGACTATTTACAGCTGGAAGGAACTTCAAGGAATCAAAGAACTCCCTTCTTCCCATTTCTTCATTAGGGAGAAAAATACATTTTCATTATCTTAGAAAAAAGCAGAGGCTTTGAATGTCAAGACCCAGTTAAAATCTCCCACTGAACTCAGCTCTATCACAGTATCTGTCACTCTGAGTCAGTTCAATTCAGTCGTTCAGTGGTATCTGACTCTGCGATCCCATGGACTGCAGCACACCAGGCTTCCCTGTCCATCACCAACTCCCAGAGCTTCCTCAAACTCATGTCCATCAAGTTGGTGATGCCATCCAACCATCTCATCCTCTGGCATCCCCTTCTCCTCCTGCCTTCAATCTTTCCTAGCATCAGGGTCTTTTCCAAAGAGTCAGTTCTTCGCATCAGGTGGCCCAAGTATTGGAGTTTCAGCTTCAGCATCAGACCTTCCAATGAATATTCAGGACTAATTTCCTTTAGGATTGACTGATTTGATCTTCTTGCAGTCCAAGGGATTCTGTCACTCTAGAATCCTATGTATGGCTTTCTCTTGTTGGACCACTACCTGGGCAAGGGCAGAGAGAGTGTTTTATCCAACTTTTTATACAGGCACAACGCCTAGCAGTCAGATCTTCAATAAAGGTCTGTTGAAATAAGTAAATGCCTTCACAGAATTTCAGACTTAATATAATCTGGAAGGAGAACAAAATAGAATACTAAATTAGTTGTTGGGGTGGGGAGTATTTGAAAGGTGCAAAGAGGGATAAATACAGCTACAGGAGATGAATCCTGGAAGTCAAGAAAAACAAGTGCCCAGAGAGAGAGTAGCAAATTAGAAACCCTGCCAAATTCTTTGGTCTGCCCACCACAGCTGTTCCCTGGGGGAGGGGAGGGCTATTACGCTGGAAATGGGGAGAAGAATGTTTATATCTGGCATAAAAACAATGTATGAATGACACCATGAAGCATCACTAATATTATGCATGCAAACCACTAAAATTAAGAGCACTGTAGCATATTTAAAATGCCCCAACATTTCAGTTAGATGTTAGGACTATTTCAAATTATGTTTGTTGACCATTGTCGAAACTGGAATTTGAAGTTCAGTATAAGTAAAAATGTGGTTTCAAAGAATAAGATTCATAAATTTTCATAAAGATAAAATAATGCACTTTGTATTTTTATATATCCCACTATAAAGTTAAAGAAATTCAAGGTTAAATTTGAAAGAATCTACAATTAAAATGAGGTAACTTAAAAGAAAACACATGGAATACTGACCTAAAATCAACCTGTACTTCCTTCAACCAGCCTCAAAGGAAGCTGGCAGGAGAGGAGCTTTTTTGTGAATGAGAGCAGTTCCTTTAAGGGTCTCACAGCAACTAGAAAATGAGTCATCTTAACAGAGCATGGGATTTAATTAAGATACTACCACTATGTGTTGCGATAGTACTATAATGCTAAATGTTCAGTGTTAACCCTCACCTTTTAAATACTACTTAAATATTACTTAATGTATTATCAACAGCTACTGATAATAAAGTAATGTATTATTTCTCTATTGTGGTAAACATAATCTAATTCAAACATTCTCAGCTCAATTTTGGTCAGCTGACACACATGATTATGACTTAACCTAGCTAAAGAGTAATTTGTTAGAGATTCTAAGACATTGTTGGAGAAGGAAATGGCAACCCACTCTAGTGTTCTTGCCTGGAGAATTCTATGGACAGAGGAGTCTGGTAGGCTACAGTCCGTGAGGTCACAAAGAGTCAGACACGACTGAGTGATTTTCACTTTCTAAAACATTGCTGTTACTTCTTAGACTTGTGTTTGCTAGATTTTAAAATGTTATATCTTAAAACATATGAACAGGAATAGTACAGCTTACAAAAAGGTGTACAAAGAGATAATAATACAGCTCTTAAAGACCTAATACATTTAAATCCCCAGAAAACCACACCAAGGTTAGACTATGGCTCTCAGAATACACTCAATCAATACTATACCCAAATTAGTTTGATTTTCCAATAGCCTTCTATCTATCTGCAAATACATTAGCTAATTTTGTCATAAATCATAAAAACCAAAATCAGCAACAAGCAATTTTTTTGACATAGGGCCAGCTAGAGAAAAATAAAAAATGTCTTTGAGTCTCATTTATTTTCATTTAAAAACAAAAAAGATCTGTTGAATCCCACAGAACTAAAATTCAGATTCCTCCCTTTCTTGAATAAAATGATGAGAGATTAGCATATTTTAAAAAGCTGGTTAAGACAGCAGCATTTTAGTCCTCTGTTCTTAAGTTCTCTATTTAATCCTTACAACAACCTCTTTGCTGCTCAAGATACATGGGGTCAATCAGAAACTAGACTTATTTCAATTCATTCCTACCATTTTTACAGAAGACCAGCAGTGGGCCACGTGGAGGGACACAGTAATGAATCTCCACCTCCTTCTCCCCGAGTGGGCTGAGTCAGGCTGGCCAGGTGGGACAAGGGAAGCCATATGGCTGGACATCCTGGAACAGCACCAATGCAGTCACATTCTGGGAAGACCAAGCTCTCTGGGCACCCTGGTTCCTGACACCTTCATGCTCTGCCCTAAAGGCCTGCATATTGCCTCCCCTCTGAAGCCAGCCTTTGGCAAGTGCTGGTCTCTGCTGTCATGGCCTGGTCAGAACACAAGCATCTCGGAATCAGAGATGCTACGAAAGTCCCTCCCCTTTTCAGAGGCGGGTGCCCTAAAGACTTTTCCTCCTCCGTTCCCTCTCTGCTTTATGTGCTCTGAAAGGATGTCTGTGAAACTGGATCTGGAACTCTTGCAAAGCTAGACTGGGAAGGCTTCAGGTTGCTCATCACCAGCTGAAATTGTTCCCATCCAGTACTTATCAGTGTTTCTGCTTCAAGATCTTCCCTCTATCTATTCCGTCCCCAGCCCTCACATGTTCTAAAAACTTGAGAAACCTGATAAACTGACCATAACTGGAAAAACTAGTCAATCTATTAAAAAACAATATTCCCTGTAACTATACAAACTAGTTTTACAAGAAGAGAGTCAGAACAGGTGAAATGTCAAAGAGACAGTAGTCCCATTATCAGTCTTTTATTCTATCGATCCATAGATCCTTCCTCAATGAGCATACTTTGACATTTGAGAGGCTATTTTATTCTCTACATAGACTACATGATAATGAGTATGGTTGTTACAGATATGTTTCAGATATTCCCGATAAAAATATAAATCCCAGGGCTTCCCTGGTGGCTCAGTGGTAGAAAATCTGCCTCCCAACGAAGGAGACACAGGTTCCAACCCTGATCTATGAAGATTCCACATGCCACGGAGCAACTAAGTCCCTGGTAATACAATGACTGAGGCCAGGAGCCACAACCACTGAAGCTTGTGCACCTAGAGAAAAGCCCACGCAGTAATGAAAATCCAGCACAGCCATACATAAATACTATTAAATATATATATATATATGAATCCTATAACTTTGCGGTCAAGAAGGTAGAAAGGTTTATAAAACATTTTTGTCAATATTGAGAAAAACTTGGCTTTGGAGTCAGTATGGAGTTGGAAGTCTGGCTCTCCCTCTTATTCTTTAAACTTGAGAAAATTACTTCTCTGTCCCTGTAAAATTAGAATTGGACAAATCTAAGATTTATTGTGAGGATGACATGAAACAGGACACATACAGGGCTTAGAACAGTGTCTGGTTCACAAAAATATTCAATAAATAAAAGCCGCTGTTATTAGCTACCATTTTTAATGTATTTATTTTTAATTGAAGGATAATTGCTTTACAATATTATGTTGGTTTCTGCCATACATCAACACAAATCAGCCTGTGTCCCCTCACTCTTGAACCTCCCTCCCACCTCCCAACCCTCTAGGTTGTCACAGAGTGTTATTACCTACTATTAATCTTAGCTGACAAAGTAGACAATATGCACAAAACCTTCCCTCTATCTGTAAAACTTGATTCTGAAAATCGCCATCATTCACCCTACAAAGACTATTTTTTTTTAAAGCCAAAGAAAGGGTGAAAGCTTTTGGAAAGATGTGTTTTCTACTTTGCATGTGTAAAAATAAATGTTCATAAAATAAGTTTACAGATCTCAATCCAACTGCTGGCCTGTTAGAAATACAAAATATGGGATAAGAAGTTTTCAAGGTATAAACCTGGTAAGCTTTAAAAGAAACTGAAAACTACAGACACTAGAAAAAACTGGTTATTCAACAGCAACAAAAATGGTTTAAAAGATTTTTACAATATATTTAATAACTAATTGTTAAATTTAAATGTTCTATTACATTTTGTCACAAGACTTTGTCAATTTTTAGTAAACATGATTTTTTTAAAAGGTAAAGTTAAAATTTTTTCAAAGTAAATACTAAATAACACAAAATGCTTAACTGAACAGTTTCATTAAATATAATTTTGCAAAGGAGATAAAAGGTCTATTTAGATATCAGTTCTGTAGCTAATCTCATTCAAAACAGTTTTCATGACATATTAAAAATAATTTCATTATCAAAAAATAACTGGGGAAAACACAAACACATTTTTATGTTTCTGTGCATTCTAACAGATAACTATATCCCCTCTAATAACCGTTCACTGGTATTTATCAGAGTTTCATCTCTAAATAGTTTACACACTTATGAATGTTATGTGTATGACATGCTCTACCACCTTTTTGTGGTCACTTCATTTCAGAATGAAGCAATACACAGCAGTAAATTATATAACACTGGTCTATCAGAACAACCTACAAGGACAAGTGGAAGCAATTTTAAGATTAAAGAGATAAGACCATATCACCCTTCCCCAGCAGTGAACTATATTACATTGCTTTTTAAGTCTTTAAATTACAGCCCTTATTCTCAGAAAGTGAAACTCCACTCTCAGAAGATTACTGATTACACAGTACCTTTACCATTTTCCCTAGTTGAAAATAAAACTAAATACTTTCCTCTGCTGGCCATTACCCTGAGAGAGACATGGTGAAAAATCGAAAGGGTTAGTCGCTCAGTCGTCTCTGACTCTATGACCCCATGGATTGTAGCCCAGGCTCCTCTGTCTGCGGAATCCTCAAGGCAAGAATACTGGAGTGGGTAGCCATTCCCTTCTTCAGGGGATCTTCCTGACCCAGGAATCGAATTCAGATTTCCTACCGCATGAGCCACCAGGGAAGCCCCTAACCCCAAAAGCAGTTCTAAGTATGATCCCAGACTACGCATTATCCTTAAAAGAATGGAAATACCAGAAAAAATATCCAACTCTTTAGAAGAAAAATGTAAACAACATTAAAGAAGAAAATAAGGAATACCATCACAAAGAATTTTTTTAAGTGACGTTAAATCAGAAAAACATCACAAGTGGCAATGCATCTTTCCTCACATTTATTTCCTTATTCAGCTGGACAGATTTTCCACCCCAGTTAGAAGATATTCAAAACAGGCCCTGAAATGAGTGAGTATAACACAATATCCTATGACAATGATATTACTGAGAGAAAACCCGGACTTAATCTAACTCAGTTCAACTCAACCAAAAATGCCTCTGTGTCCTAACACTCAAGCTCAGAGATACCAAGATAAGTCCTTGCTTGAGGAATGCTCTGTCCACTGGGGAAGAAGTAAGAAAACTATTTTCACGAAGCAGTAAGAGCTACAGACAAAATGTGTACCAAGTGTATAAAACACCTGGAAACACAAAAACGTGACCAATAATTCTGCCCCAGGAATGCAGAGTGTGGTGAGCACAGAGAAGGGGCGGCATCCAAACTGGATCTTACAAAATAAGGAAAAGAGACCAACAGTAACGAACATTCAAAGCTAAGGAAATGGTCATTTTTACCTTAAATATCAATAATGATCCATCTGATATCACTAGAAAAGAGTACTGTTTCAGGCTGTTCAATAGCCACAAACATAAAAATCACAATGTTCACAGGCTCTTTTGGTTTTATGATACTGCCCTTTAGAAACAAAAGGGAGCTGGCTAGTAATATATTCAGTTGAATAATCAATAAGAAACTATGAAAGATCGTAAATGCTCTAATTACAAACAAGAGCAAAACTGGCTGTAAAAGCAGAGGGAAATGATCCAATAAAATTAAGTTAGTGTACAGAGATCTGATAACAATTAAAAAGTCATTATTCCATTTTGTAGTTGTTGTACAGTCACTAAGTTATGTCCAACTCTGTGCAACACACTAGGCTCCTCTGTCCTCCACTATCTCCCAGAGTTTGCTCAAACTCATGTCCATTGAGTCAGTGATTCCATCCAACTATCTCATCCTCTGCCAACCCCATCTCCTTTTGCCTTCACTCTTTCCCAGCATCAGGGTCTTTTCCAGTGAGTTGGCTCATTATTCTACGGTCATTCTTTAGAAAGGCTCTTGAGTACTAGATAGGATAAACTATTTAAAGTCAAGAGCATGAGGTTCTTTATTTGCTCGCTATAGGTACTGGAACACCTGAAGATCAAAACAGGCTTTTCTGAAAGATAACGGCCTCTTCCTTCCTCTGTATTTTTGGTCTNAATAAATGTTCATAAAATAAGTTTACAGATCTCAATCCAACTGCTGGCCTGTTAGAAATACAAAATATGGGATAAGAAGTTTTCAAGGTATAAACCTGGTAAGCTTTAAAAGAAACTGAAAACTACAGACACTAGAAAAAACTGGTTATTCAACAGCAACAAAAATGGTTTAAAAGATTTTTACAATATATTTAATAACTAATTGTTAAATTTAAATGTTCTATTACATTTTGTCACAGTACTTTGTCAATTTTTAGTAAACATGATTTTTTTTAAAGGTAAAGTTAAAATTTTTTCAAAGTAAATACTAAATAACACAAAATGCTTAACTGAACAGTTTCATTAAATATAATTTTGCAAAGGAGATAAAAGGTCTATTTAGATATCAGTTCTGTAGCTAATCTCATTCAAAACAGTTTTCATGACATATTAAAAATAATTTCATTATCAAAAAATAACTGGGGAAAACACAAACACATTTTTATGTTTCTGTGCATTCTAACAGATAACTATATCCCCTCTAATAACCGTTCACTGGTATTTATCAGAGTTTCATCTCTAAATAGTTTACACACTTATGAATGTTATGTGTATGACATGCTCTACCACCTTTTTGTGGTCACTTCATTTCAGAATGAAGCAATACACAGCAGTAAATTATATAACACTGGTCTATCAGAACAACCTACAAGGACAAGTGGAAGCAATTTTAAGATTAAAGAGATAAGACCATATCACCCTTCCCCAGCAGTGAACTATATTACATTGCTTTTTAAGTCTTTAAATTACAGCCCTTATTCTCAGAAAGTGAAACTCCACTCTCAGAAGATTACTGATTACACAGTACCTTTACCATTTTCCCTAGTTGAAAATAAAACTAAATACTTTCCTCTGCTGGCCATTACCCTGAGAGAGACATGGTGAAAAATCGAAAGGGTTAGTCGCTCAGTCGTCTCTGACTCTATGACCCCATGGATTGTAGCCCAGGCTCCTCTGTCTGCGGAATCCTCAAGGCAAGAATACTGGAGTGGGTAGCCATTCCCTTCTTCAGGGGATCTTCCTGACCCAGGAATCGAATTCAGATTTCCTACCGCATGAGCCACCAGGGAAGCCCCTAACCCCAAAAGCAGTTCTAAGTATGATCCCAGACTACGCATTATCCTTAAAAGAATGGAAATACCAGAAAAAATATCCAACTCTTTAGAAGAAAAATGTAAACAACATTAAAGAAGAAAATAAGGAATACCATCACAAAGAATTTTTTTAAGTGACGTTAAATCAGAAAAACATCACAAGTGGCAATGCATCTTTCCTCACATTTATTTCCTTATTCAGCTGGACAGATTTTCCACCCCAGTTAGAAGATATTCAAAACAGGCCCTGAAATGAGTGAGTATAACACAATATCCTATGACAATGATATTACTGAGAGAAAACCCGGACTTAATCTAACTCAGTTCAACTCAACCAAAAATGCCTCTGTGTCCTAACACTCAAGCTCAGAGATACCAAGATAAGTCCTTGCTTGAGGAATGCTCTGTCCACTGGGGAAGAAGTAAGAAAACTATTTTCATACGAAGCAGTAAGAGCTACAGACAAAATGTGTACCAAGTGTATAAAACACCTGGAAACACAAAAACGTGACCAATAATTCTGCCCCAGGAATGCAGAGTGTGGTGAGCACAGAGAAGGGGCGGCATCCAAACTGGATCTTACAAAATAAGGAAAAGAGACCAACAGTAACGAACATTCAAAGCTAAGGAAATGGTCATTTTTACCTTAAATATCAATAATGATCCATCTGATATCACTAGAAAAGAGTACTGTTTCAGGCTGTTCAATAGCCACAAACATAAAAATCACAATGTTCACAGGCTCTTTTGGTTTTATGATACTGCCCTTTAGAAACAAAAGGGAGCTGGCTAGTAATATATTCAGTTGAATAATCAATAAGAAACTATGAAAGATCGTAAATGCTCTAATTACAAACAAGAGCAAAACTGGCTGTAAAAGCAGAGGGAAATGATCCAATAAAATTAAGTTAGTGTACAGAGATCTGATAACAATTAAAAAGTCATTATTCCATTTTGTAGTTGTTGTACAGTCACTAAGTTATGTCCAACTCTGTGCAACACACTAGGCTCCTCTGTCCTCCACTATCTCCCAGAGTTTGCTCAAACTCATGTCCATTGAGTCAGTGATTCCATCCAACTATCTCATCCTCTGCCAACCCCATCTCCTTTTGCCTTCACTCTTTCCCAGCATCAGGGTCTTTTCCAGTGAGTTGGCTCATTATTCTACGGTCATTCTTTAGAAAGGCTCTTGAGTACTAGATAGGATAAACTATTTAAAGTCAAGAGCATGAGGTTCTTTATTTGCTCGCTATAGGTACTGGAACACCTGAAGATCAAAACAGGCTTTTCTGAAAGATAACGGCCTCTTCCTTCCTCTGTATTTTTGGTCTACTTTAGTCTGTGGTTGGCTATATCCTAAGAAATGAGATAAACCTAATTGCCAAGACTACAACCAATTTACTCAGAAAAAAGCTAATTTGCCTTCTAATAGGGACTTTGGATACATAAATGGCAATTCAAATTACATAGCTTAATTCAACATCTAGACCCAGGTTTTCCTTGATTTTCCTTAAAGTCTTAAGCCTATAGCCTTGTTTGAGCTTCCTCAGCTCAGAAGTATGGGTTTAAGTATTCTTCCACTAGAAAGGTAAGCTACTAGCCAGCACCCTGTAAGAGTCGACTTAACTTCACTTGAGGGGAACAACTTATCTCTAATCAGTATCAGCATTTGTCGCTCGTATCTGACTCTTTGCAATCCCATGGACTGTAGCCTGCCAGGCTCCTCTGTCCATGGGATTCTCCAGGCAAAAATAATGGAGTGGGTAGCCATTTCCTTCTCTATGGAATCTTCCCAACCCAGGGATCGAACCCAGGTCTCCCACACTGGGGGCAGATTCTTTACCGTTTGAACCACCCAGGGAAGCCCTGGAAGAGGGCTGACTTACTTCACTTGAGGGGAGCAACTTATCCCTAAAGCTATTAGGACTGGACAGGTTTCTACGTACAAGAAATGAACACAAACCAAACAGAAGACAAATAATTCACTTAAAGTCGTCTATTTAGAGGACTTACCTCCTTTCATGTAATTCCACCAGTCTGGTTCATCTCTATAAATCTTAGGGGCTGAGAGAAAAGGAACGAGTGGCCCTAGCAAAGGAGATAACTACGCCCACCCCTATTTATATCTGCCTCAATTCACTATGAGTGAGGTCACTCAGTCCTGTCCGACTCTTTGCGACCCCGTGGACTGTAGCCAACCAGGCTCCTCCGTCCATGGGATTCTCCAGGCAAGAATACTGGAGTGGGTTGCCACTTCCTTCTCCAGAGGATCTTCCTGACCCAGGGATCAAACCAGGGTCTCCCACACTGAAGGCAGACACTTTTAACCTCTGAGCCACCAGGGAAAGCCATACTGACACACAAGTGACCTAGGGATTTCCTGAGTGTTTTCCATGAAACACGTCAATTCTTGTCCTCAAAGAGGTACACCGAACAAACACTTAAACTGGCATTGTTTCAAAAACGTTTCATTATGTACAAAGACCAAAAAAGTCAAACCCTCATTTTATAGCTGAGGAAATGAAGTGCAGAAGTATTCTGTCCAGTGAGTTAAAGATGATGTCAAGTTCTATCCAGCTGAAATAGTTAATTTTAAGCTCTTAGAATCCAAAGAGCTGGCTCTTTGGCAGCCTAGGGAATTTTGCAATCTACCTTCACTCAGTTTGCACTTGAAGCCTTCCCCAAACATTGGGGGCAGGGTGGGGGGAAAGACCAGGCAAATGATCAAATCAGGAAAAACAGAAAAGAATGACCGGAGACTGGCCAAAATTAGCCTGTCTAGAACACCGTCTGTCTCTAGGTTATCAAGAATCTTATCTGGGTGCAATAGTTTCTCTTCCATTGTGAATAGAGGAAATAAAATGTAATAGCAAGAAAACACACTCCAAATCTAGGGGTGGTGGTGGGAGGAACTACAACTAGGTTCTCCTTCACTGCTCTAGCAAATCAACCACCAGAGCTTCCAAGGCAAGTAGCAGAACGAGTCAGCAAGTGTCTTGGGGGCCAATTCTCCTTTCTGTGACCTCCAGCAAGTTACTCAACCTTTCACACCTGTCTCCTCACTTGAAAATGAGGATACCACCACCTGCCTGTTAAGGTTGTTGTGAGGATTGGGAATAATATATTAAGGGATCAAATACTTGGAAACCCTCCTACATATGGTAACTGCTATGATATATACAAAAGGTTGATTTGTACCTTTCACACTTTCCAATTCATACCACGTAATTCTTTGTCTAGCTTACACACAAGAATTACAGGTAAACTCGAAATGTTCTCGCGATTTCCTTAAAAAAACTCTATTCTCACATCTCCTAAAAGTTAAGATCTCTGCGGTGATTAGGAAAAAGGACCAGCAACCCCGACAGGGAGGGGCTACCGAGCCCCTCCAGAGAACCGCCCCCTGGACTGTCAGCTCTCTGAGGGCAAGGACTGTCCTGCTTAACTCACCACTGTGACCTAGGTTTCCTAACGCAAACTAATGTTGTAGAGTGAGGCATCTCATGACAGCTTACACGACACCCAAACACAGACCCACGAGACTCTGTCGCACAATACTGAGTCACACATAAACATTAAAAGTTGAACATTACAGGTTAATTGTAATACTAAAAAAAATTTTTTAAGATGCTGTAAATCGAGTGCTTATGAGGTAATCAGAACGCAGCCATGCCTATAATGATAAGGAACCAGAAACAGAGATGTCAACAGGGACTGAAGCTCCGGCAGGACAGTCTACGGAAACTGGCGCGACCAGGATTCGAACCCAGAACTTGCCCGGAAGGAGGGTCAGAGGGCACTCCAGAGAAGAGTTGGCCTTTAAGGCCAGGCGCACCTCGCCTGAACTTTCTGGTGGGCGCCGGCCCGACCCCGACTGCGGGCGCCTAGACCCAGGTTCCCCTCTCCCCGGGCAGCGGAGCGGATCTCGACGCGGAAGCGTGCTCGGAGGGACGAGGGTCGCCGGCCCTTTGTCCCCGCGGAGGGGCAGGGGCCCGGCGAGCGCTCCCTCCCCTCAGGAAATAATGACAGATCTCGCGCCCTCGCTCGCGCCCGCCCCGCCCGCCACGGCCGCAGGCGGCGCCCGATCCGCAGCCTCCGGCTGAGGGGCCCGGCCGCGCCCCCTCACCGGTCCCCCCGACCCGCCCAGGGCGACCCCCGCCCCTCGCCGCCAGCCTCACCCGGTCGGAGTTGGAGGCCGCCGTCGCGGCGGCTGCACCACAGCGCGCGATCGCCCTGCTGCAGGATGTAGTGGTCCTTAGCTTGGAAGAGCNACTGAACTGAAACAGTTAGCCAGTGGGAATTTGCTGTATGAAGCAGGGAGCTCAAATCTTATACTCTATGACAACATAGAGGGGTGGGGCGGGGTGGGAGGTAGGAGGGAGTGGACATATATATACCTATGGCTGATTCCTATTGCTGTATGGCAGAAACCAACAGAATATTTTAAAGCAATTATCCTCAAAAACAAATTAATAAAATATATATATATATAACTTTCTTCACAAATTTATTGTCAGGATTAAGGGAATTCGTCTTTGAAACGGTGTCCTAAGCTATAAAGTGTTAAAGAATTCTTATTGTATAACTTGTTAAAAATGTACTTTATGTGTAAAGCTTTTCCCTCTAGACCTCAACCTGAGAGATTTCTAATATATTACACATATTTTAACACATATATGATATACCTACTACATATATATTAACGTACATGTGTCTGTGTTCAGTCACAGCCGACTCTGCCACCCCACGGACCATAGCTACTACCAAGCTCCCCTGTCCATGAGAATATGCAGGCCAGAATACTGGAGTGGGTTGCCATTTCCTTCCCCAGGGGATCTTCCCAACCCAGAGATGGAACCCGAGTCTCCTGTGTCTCCTGCTTTGGCAGGCAGATTCCTTACCACTGCACCACCTGTGAAGCCCATATATTAATATATACTAAAGAGGAAATATGTTAGTATGTATGATTCAGTATATATATATAGGATTGATGTCAGGTTGGTTTATCAGTTACTTACCAGGCAAACCAATGGCTGCAGCAGGGGGAACCATATAGACAGTTCCAGTTAAGTCCTAAAATGAAGAGGACTGGATAATCACATGAGAGAAACAGGACCTAGTCCAGCAAGACATGCACAGGGAGCAAGAGAAGAGCCGTCTGTCATGACCTAACCATACAGTTCCCCACCAGAGACGGGGATCTGCCCTGGGGCTAACAAAACTTAAGCTTCAGGACTTTTGTTTGTTTTAATATTCCATTTAACTTATTCCATAATAATGACTCTGTTTCCTTGTACCATATAATATATCTTGGTTGCTTACTTATTTTACATTAAGCTTCAGGACCTTGGGGGCTTTCCTGGTGGCTCAGATGATAAAGCATCTGCCTGCAATTCGGGAGACCTGGATTCGATCCCTGGGTTGAAAAGATCCCCTGGAGAAGGAAATGGCAACCCACTCCAGTACCACTGCTGGAAAATGGACAGAGGATCCTGGTAGGCTACAGTCCACGGGATCTCAAAGAATCGGACATGACTGAGCGACTTCACCTTCACTTTTCAGGACTTTTGGATTTCATCAAAAGCCCTCTGCATAATTCTGTATTCATTATTTTGTATTCTTCTTTATAAAGAGGAGCCTCCATATGTTGAAAAGCTTCTGGTGCCACAAACCATGATCCCAACACTAGCATAAAGGAATGTTCTATGCTCTGCATCCCAGGAGAATTGGGGGCCTGCTCTTTGTTGTCTCTTGATTTGCCCTTTCCCCTTTGGTCGTTCTCTCGCGTCACTGTAGCCCTTCCCCTCTTTCTAAATTTGGATATACTTTCTGTTACCCCTAACTTTCTCTCTCTCTCTCTCTTTTTTTCCCTGTTTTTTTTGGCTATGCCATGTGGCATGCAGGATCTTAGTTCCCCAAGTCCAGCAAAGCCCCACCCTTAATTCTCTAATCCACTAACAGTTATGTAGCTGTTCACACACACACACACACACACATACACACACTTCTATCAAGAGATAAATTTAGAGATAAGAAGCAGTATGTTCAAGGGTAGCACCATTCATCCCAAATGACTCAGAGAGTGCTATTCCCACTTAAATGTGGAGCCCTTACCGTGAAAACAGAGCTAGGAGGAAGTCTTTCATTCAGTAATGCTAGGGTTGCAGATGTTCCGGGAGTAGATTCCGAAGTACTATTAATAGGAAGAAATTGTTTTCGTCTTGTGATATTAGACTAGACTGTCTCTGGAAGAAACATAACACTCCATGCACCAGGTGTACCTCACTTTGTGGAATTCAGAAGGAACCTGGTCACACAACACCTGGTCAAGGAAATCCCTGGAAGCAAGCAAGGCACCAGGTCCTCCCCCGGTTCACAGGCACCCAGGCTTACTCCCCACCAGTCCCCCAAACACAACCCAGAGCCAACAGAAGAACATTCTAAGTCACAACAGGATGAAACCTGAAGTGATGGGTATTTGAGGAGACAGTAGAGGTCCTAATCTGTTGAAAGGGTTGAAATTTTCAAAACTGGAGCTGGGAGACATCAGACAGGAGGGGAATTCAAGGAAGATAGGGGACTTCCCTGGTGGTCCAGTGGCTAAGACTCCATTTTCCCAATGCAGGGGGCTTTGGTTCAATCCCTGGTCAGGGAAGTAGATCCCACGTGCTGCAACTAAGGATCCTGCATGCCACAACAGTGACTCAGTGCAGCCAAAGAAACAAATGAATATTAAAAAGAAAAGAAAGAAAGGCAGGTGACAGACCCTCAAAAATGGGAGAGATGGAAAGGAGGGAACAGGTAGTGTCCATTCAGAGGATTCTCTGAAGGCCTAAACTGAGAGGCCTTGCCCTACCCACTCCAGCCTTGAGTGGCCGAAGGACAAGACTAAGTTAGATGAAGGCAAGGCTTCCGGGCAAGGCTTCCAGCCCAACTGCTGGACCACTTTAGGTTGATTATCCGACATTTCTGTAAAAGCTCACTCTAAACCCCTGTAGACAGCTATACCGATATCAGATGTCAGAGCCTAATCCCTGGAACCTGCAAATGTTACTGTATACGGAAAAGTGTCTTTGAAAGTATAATAGGATATCTTGAGATGTAACTAAGGCTCCTACTCTGGATCACATTTAGGTGGTTAGATAGCATCACTGACTCAATGCACCTGAATCTGAGCAAACTCCAGGAGATGGTGGAGGACAGAGGAGCCTCTCAGGCTGCAGTCCATAGGATTGCGGAGAGTTGGGCATGACTTAGTGACTGAATAACAACAAATGCAATCACATGTATCCTTCCCAACAGGGAAGTCCCATGATGAGAACTTGTAAGATCTACCTCAACCTTCTTCTTGATAGTGTTGAACCCAACGGTTCCTCGCCGTGAATCCATCGCCCCAAAGACCACCGAGACCAGGTTTCGATGCAAACAGCAAGAGGATTTTATTGTACCGGGCGCACCGGGGTTCCGTCTCCTTAAGCAAGGAACAGAACCCTGAGTGTTGTTACATGGTAGCTTTTAAGCACAAGCAAGCGGAAACAGATTGATTGGTTACAGGTGTTGACCTTTTCAAGGATTGATTCATTGATAACAGGTTACAACTGTTGACCAGGTGGCGCCCCTGTGGCGGGCAGTTTTTCGGAACAACAGCTCTTCTGGAAAAGTCCCGAGGAAGTTTCATAGGTTACAGAGATATGCCTGAGCTCGGGATGGGGTGCCTATGCATAGTCCTTTCCCAGTTACAGCTGAGAGGGTAAACGAGGGTTGCCCCCTCGTTTTGCCACCTGCAGGTTGTATGGGGCTGAGAAATGTAATCAGAGATAAACAGCCACGTTTCCATGAATCAGAGATAACCCTGGGGCAGTTTGGAAAGTCTCTTATACTAAAAAATACATTCTTACAATAGGATACATGTGATTGCATTTGTTGTGGTATAGCTGGCTACAGGGGTTTAGAGTGAGCTTTTATAGAAATGTCAGATAAGCAACCTAAAGCGGTCCAGCAGTAAGGCTGGAAGCCTTGCCTCCATCTAACTTAGTCTAGTCCTCCTGTCACTCAAGGTTGGGGTGGGTAGGGCAAGGCCTCTCAGTTTAGGCCTTCAGGGAATACTCTGAATGCACACTACCTGTTTCCTCCTTTCTATCTTTCTCATTTTTGAGGGTCTGTCACCTGCCTTCCACCTGCCAATGCAGAGGATGGGCTTCCCTGATAGTTCAGTTGGTAAAGAATCTGCCTGCAATGCAGGGACCCTGGGTCAGGAAGATCCCCTGGAGAAGGGATAGGCTACCCACTCCAGTATTCTTGGGCTTCCCTGGTGGCTCAGCTGGCAAAGAATCCGTCCGCAATGCGGGAGACCTGGGTTCAATCCCTGGGTTGGGAAGATCACCTGGAGAAGGGAAAGGCTACCCACTCCAGTATTCTGGCCTGGAGAATTCCATGGAATGTATAGTCTACAGGGTCACAAAGAGTCTGGACAACTAAGTGACTTTCACGTTTACTTCCATAATGCAGAGGACATGGATTCAATCCCTGGGTCAGGAAGATCCCCTGGAGAAGAAAATGGCAACCCAGTCCAGTATTCTTGCCTGGGAAATTCCATAGACAGAGGAGCCTGGCAGGCTATAGTCCATGGGTCGCAAGAGTCGAACACAACTTAGTGACTGAGCACATACATACATCCAACCCATTACAATGGCCAGACCCCTCCCCACTCAGTAGTGGAAGGACAGAGAGCTCTAGCAATCATCTAGCCTAATAAAGAATGCTGAGCACCAAAGAGTTGATGCTTTTGAACTGTGGTGTTAGAGAAGACTCTTGAGAGTCCCTTGGACTGCAAGGAGATCCAACCAGTCCATCCTAAAGGAAATCAGTCCTCAATATTCATTGGAAGGACTGATGCTGAAGCTAAAACTCCATTATTTTGTCCACCTGATGCAAAGAATTGACTCACTGGAAAAGACCCTGATGCTGGGAAAGATTGAAGGCAGGAAGAGAAGGGGATGACAGAGGATGAGATGGTTGGATGGCATCACCAACTTGATGGACATGAGTTTGAGCAAGCTCTGGGAGTTGGTGATGGACAGGGAAGCCTGGTGTGCTGCAGTCCATGGGGTCGCAAAGAGTTGGGCATAACTGAGCGACTGAACTGAATGAGGCCTCAGCAAGCTGCAGCAGTTTGCCGTACGATCAGGCAGCACATTTCAACATCAGGCTTCACAGAAACCAACCTTGAATTTTCTAATCCAGCATGATTCCCACCACACTGTCTAGCCTCTCTCCAATTCCCTACCTAGGGATGATGCTATTTCATTCACAACCAACTTCAAATATACACCTCACTCATCTTTATACAATTGCTTTTGGCAGAAAAGACACGTATATCGTACACTAAACTTTAAAACCAGGGCTTCATATTTCAAATTTACATCTGAAAGATGTAAGAAAACAGTACAGCGCCAAATACTTCCATTTCTGTACCTTTTGCTAATGATAATTCTTCTCATAAAGGGAAAGATTTCTCTCAAAAGTTAGCAGATTTTATATCCCAAAGCAGCTATTCTTATGAGAATATAGAAGATTCTTTACACTAGAAATGCAATAATCACCTCCCAGTTTGTAAAGCATTCTGATTCTAAAATTCTTTAAAGAAAAACTTACTTGTGTTTTGGCTGTGCTGGGTCTTTGTTGCTGCACAGGCTTTCTCTAGTTGCGGGGAGCAACGGCTACTCTTCATTGCTTACGCTTCTCACCACAGTGGCTTCTCTTGTTCCAAAGCACAGGCTCAAGGACACGTAGGTTTCAGTATCTGTGGCACGTGGGCCCAGCAGTTGTGGTTCCCAGGCTCTAGAGCACAGACTCAATAGTCAGGACATGGGCTTAGTTGCTCTGAGGTCTGTGGGATCTTCCTGGATCAGGAATCAAGCACACGTCCCCTGCATTGGCAGGTGGATCCTTTACCACTGAGTCACCAGGGAAAGCCCCTAAAATTCTCTACATGTGTTATCTTATTTGAGACAATGGATACCCTCAAGGTGTCCTCACGGAACATCAATCTACAGTTTTCATTTACCATATTTACATGATGAAAGGAAGGGGAGAGCTATTTCTGAGGGTCTGTGCTAGACACTTTCCCACATACACAGTACTCACTACAGGTGTGAAGTTTCCCACTGGGACTTGTAGGATACTTTCAAGCCATCAAGCATTTGTCAATCGCTGTGCTTGTCTCTGCCCTACTCACCTTCTGTATCCGTTTCCTGGTGCTGCTGTAATCAGGTCCCACAAATTAGGAGGTTTAAAACAATAGAAATCAATCTCTCCTGATGCTAGGAGTCCAAAACCCACATGTTGGCCGGTCTACATGCTGTTCGGAGGCTTGGAAGTGCATCCTTCCTTGCTCCTTCAAAGCTTCTGGTGACTTCCAGAAATCCTTGACATTTCTTGGCTTACAGCTACAGGACTCCAAGTCTCTGCCCCTGCTATCACATGCCCTTTCCCGCTCCACTTCTTTGTGTCTCTCTTGGTTCTTCTCTTCTTATAAGGACTCCAGTCATATGGGATTTAGGACCCACTGTAACTCACTATGACATCATCTTAACAACTAGTTGTATCTGCCAAAAGCTCTGTTTCCAAATAAGGTCACATTCACAGGTTCCTCCTGGATGTGGATTTGGAGGAGAGAGGGACGCTGTTGAACCAAGTGCACTTACCCAAGGAAGATTTACAGGTCTCTTTGGGACGGCTTGATTTTCTTTTACTGCCCCTTTTAAAATACTGATTCCTCATATCACT
Source organism: Neotragus moschatus (assembly GCA_006410615.1). NCBI lineage: Eukaryota > Metazoa > Chordata > Mammalia > Artiodactyla > Bovidae > Neotragus > Neotragus moschatus. The sequence continues at coordinate 534,719 of SJYA01003046.1, forward strand.
AAGTAAGAGCCACACAGAGAGTAACAGAAGCCTGTACAAATTAATTGTATTGTTTCCTTCTATTTTTAGAAAGTCGAGATTTATATACTCCGTAGGAAAGTCATCAGTCATCAGGGACCCGAGTATGACAGCAACCAATTTATTGCTGTTGTTTAGTCTCAGTCGTGTCCGACTCTTTGCCAACCCATGGAATGCAGCCCGCCAGGCTCCTCCGTCTATGGACAGAGAGATTGTGGGTTGCCATTTCCTTCTCCAGGGGATCTTCCTGACCTGGAGATTGAACCTGAGTCTCCTGCATTGGCAGGTGGATTCTTTACCACTGAACCACCAGGGAAAGTGAAAGTGAAGTCGTGTCCGACTCTTTGCGGACCCCATGGACTGCAGCCTACCAGGCTCCTCAGTCCATGGGATTTTCCAGGCAAGAATCCTGGAGTGGGTTGCTATTTACAGCCACCCCCAGCCACCCCTCTCCCCTAGACCCAGGAGTGTGTATTTGTATACTAGTATATGTTCCTCTTACCTGCACTGTTTCCCCTTCTCTACCCTCAAGAAGGGCCCCATTTTTGCAAGCCGGCCTATATATGATGACACTCTCTGTTGAGCTTTCAGGGTTGTACCAAGCAGATCTCCAAATTGACATCTCAGCCCCTCCCACTGCCCTTCTCCTCCAAGCCCCTCTCACTGCCCTTCAGGCTGAGCTCCACTGGAGGGAAGGCCTTGCAGTCAGTGTCCAGCTGCAGGAGCAGTTCGGGCCCTTATAGCAAAGCACTGTGGACTGGGTGGCTTAAAGAGTAGAAATTTATTTCTCAGTTACGGAGATTGGAAGTCCAAGCTCAAAGTGGCGTCAGGGTTCATTTCTTCTGAGGTCTCTCTCCTTGGCTTGCAATTGGCTGTCTTTTTGCTGTATCCTTACACAGCTCTCTCTGTTGTGTGCTGTATGTGTCTTTTTTTTTTAAAGATATGTTGATGTGGACCATTTTTAAAGTCTTTATTGACTTTGTTACAGTTTTGCTTCTGTTTCATGTTTTTGGTTTTCTGGCCAAGAAGTATGTAGGATCTTAGCTCCCTGAGCCCCTGCAGTGAAAGGTGAAGTCTTAACCACTGGACCACCAGGGAAGTCCCTGTATGTGTCTTAATCTCCTTTTGTTATAAGGATGCCACCACTCATTTGGTATTAGGGCCCACCCAGATAACCTCATTTTTACCTTGACTACTTCTTTAAAGGCCCTGTCTCTACATACAGTCACAATCTGAGGACTTCAGCATAAGAATTTGGAGGGGACACAATTCAGCTAATAAGATCAGCCAAAGAGCTCACCATCAGCTTATCTACTCTTCTCTCTTCTTCCCATCACCCTCTTCCCATTCTTGGGGTCCATCCAGTCACCCTAAAAATGTGGACTCTTTTCTCTAAGTATAATGTGAAATATACAAAGTAATATAGACACATATAAACCAGATACTTATAACAATTTACGCATAAATGATGGGGCTTCCCTCATAGTTCAGCTGGTAAAGAATCCACCTGCAATCCAGGAGACCCTGGTTCGATTCCTGGGTCTGGAAGATCCCCTGGAGAAGGGAAAGGCTACCCACTCCAGTATTCTGGCCTGAAGAATTCCTGGACTGTTTAGTCCCTGGGGTCACAAAGAGTTGGACACAACTGAGCAACTTTCACTTACACCCATAAGTGATATGTTCTCTAAGGTTATTGGGTAAATGAAAGTATCTATTGAAAATGATGATTTTAGAGACCTATCACAAGTATCTCACTGAGAAAATGGAAAAAAATAGAGTTGAGAAATTCAGTTCCATTATTAATTAAATCTAAAACAACAAGCTTGCTGTCTGCCAAAAAAAATAGCACAGAGTGTGAATGACAAAATGAGTGTGAATATCACTTTTTTAAAATCACAAAATCCTCAAGCATAACTAGCACCTAATGTGAGAAAGCGTCTTCTTAAAGCCCATGAGAAAAGGTAAATGATGGGCCAAAAAGAGCCTACATTTCAGATAAAGAATGAAAGCCAAAGGGTCATGTGGGGAGCAAAAAAAGAAAATCAAATAACTATTCATATTTCTCTTTAGGGCTCAAAGAAAAAGAATACTAACAATGTCCTAGGGGAGGATTAGCACTGAAGCTGGAAAATAAGCCCACAAAAATATTCTCAACACCAGGAGAGAGGAGTCCTCCTTCAACAGACAAAACAAAACCTTTTTTGGAGTTAGAAAGTGAGAACAGAGAGTTAAGCACTAATACTAATGTAATTAAACCTCAGATCCTTTTTTGGGTCATTGGCTTAGTAGCAGTTCCAGGTTCTATACGACTCAATGTAACTGGTGAGAGATGTTAAAAAAAAAAAAAAAAAAANTGTCTCTTATACACATCTTGCTGTCTGCCAAAAAAAATAGCACAGAGTGTGAATGACAAAATGAGTGTGAATATCACTTTTTTAAAATCACAAAATCCTCAAGCATAACTAGCACCTAATGTGAGAAAGCGTCTTCTTAAAGCCCATGAGAAAAGGTAAATGATGGGCCAAAAAGAGCCTACATTTCAGATAAAGAATGAAAGCCAAAGGGTCATGTGGGGAGCAAAAAAAGAAAATCAAATAACTATTCATATTTCTCTTTAGGGCTCAAAGAAAAAGAATACTAACAATGTCCTAGGGGAGGATTAGCACTGAAGCTGGAAAATAAGCCCACAAAAATATTCTCAACACCAGGAGAGAGGAGTCCTCCTTCAACAGACAAAACAAAACCTTTTTTGGAGTTAGAAAGTGAGAACAGAGAGTTAAGCACTAATACTAATGTAATTAAACCTCAGATCCTTTTTTGGGTCATTGGCTTAGTAGCAGTTCCAGGTTCTATATGACTCAATGTAACTGGTGAGAGATGTTAAAAAAAAAAAAAAAAGCATAAAGTCAACAGGAGTTAACATAGTAAAACAGGGTTTCACATTTTTTTAAAAAGTCCACAGTACTAGGGATGTGTTTCATTAACACTCATCCTTACAACCTAACAAGTAAGGGAATATATTCAACCAAAATATCCTTCTCAGCCACAGGTCTAGAATGAATGGAAATAAATAGCTGAGTTCCTGACAGAATGGAAAAATAATACCTTTGCTCAGCTGTGGAATCACCAATGACATCAGGACAAGAATTATTTATCACCAGGTACCAAGGAGAAGATGTCTTGAGGGAAAGATATGAATAGCAAGCTCGAGGAAGGGAAATCCAGTTTAAAAAAAAAAAAGGCAAAGGAAGATATTGTTACCTCTAACTTTCCACAGTAGTCTCTGTAGAGCTCAAAATACTTAAAACATGTATTTTTATTTTGAGGTCATTGTTGTTTAGTTGCTAAGTTGTGCCAGACTCTTTGAGACCCCATGGACTGTAGCCCTCCAGACTCTTCCATGTCCATAGGATTTCCCAGGCAAGAATACTGGAGATCTTCCTGACTGAGGTATCGAACCTGCTTCTCCTGCACTGGCAGGCAGATTCTTTCACACTGCGACACTTGGGAAGCTCCTATTTTGAGGTAGCAGGATGAAAATATCAGCAGCCTTCACAGATGATTTTATGGTGCCTGGCTTCTTCCGGCAGGGTCTCCTGCCCTCGATGGAGCTGCACAAAAGAGAGCTTATATAGAAAGCGTCCCTCTTTCTACTGGGCTCTTACCAACTCAGCCATCTGAAAGGTTCCCCAACTCAAATGTATAATATCTTAATATGAAATACTAAGTATTTATAATTATCTCCATCAGAAACCCCACATCTAGTGAGAGCAAGAATTAGTCCTATTCTATAGACAAGAGACGGAGAAGGCAATGGCACCCCACTCCAGTCCTCTTGCTTGGAAAATCCCATGGACGGAGGAGCCTGGTGGGCTGCAGGCCATGGGATCGCGAAGAGTCGGACACGACTGAGTAACTTCACTTTCACTTTTCACTCTCATGCATTGGAGAAGGAAATGGCAACCCACTCCANTGCTCCCTCTGAGAGCTCTAGAGAAGAATCCTTCCTGCCCCTTTTAGCTCCTGGTGTTGGCTGGCAGTCCTTGGTGTCCCTTGGTGATGCGTCTACATCACTCCAAACGCTGCCTCTTTTGTCACGTGATGTTCTTCCAAGTGGGTCTGTATGTCTGTGTGCAATTGTCCCTTTTCTTATAAAGGCATCAGCCATTGGATTAGGGCTCCAGTATGACCCCATCTTAACTTGATCACATCTGTTGTGGGTCAATTTACTCAAAACCACCAACAGCCATGATTATCCAAAGCAAAAGGGAAATTAACAATGTATTTACCGGTGAAATGGCCTAGAATCCCTTTCCGAATAAGCTCTCTATTCTTCCCATATCCAAAATTCATGATTCTATGATTTAACACTTATTGTCCCATGGAATCTATCTGTAATATCTTGTATGATTTTTCCATTACAAAAATTTCATATTCCTGCCCCTAACGCTAGTAACAGAGTTTTCCAAAGAAATCTTCTTTCAAAACATGATATTCTGTTCTAAACAATTCATCCTATTCTTTGAAAAGGAAAAAGAATGTCCATGGAGTGAAAACATATTCTAAGAATGATTAACCTTTTGGAGCATTCATTCTGCATAAGACTCTGTGGTAGGCACCCTCAGTCTACTTAACATGATTCACACGAGGACCCCTATTTAGGGATGTGGAAAATGAGAGAGAGGACGCAAGGAACTTGTCAAGGTCTCTGAGCCTCCAAAAGGATGAAGGAGACAGACAGCTATACCTTACTTCTGACCACAAGAGCAAGATAATTGGGACCGAGAGAAAGGAGCAGAGTCGATGGGAAAAGCCCAGAATAGATGCTTCCTTCCTCCTTTCTGTACCAAATGATGGTTTGCTCAGGGACTGCCGTTTCTGTTTGTGCAGTGTTGCCTCTGATGAACCAACAGAATCAGAGTAAGCCACTCACACAACACCCTGCAACAGGGCCCCATTGTCATGCGGGTCAGGTGGCTGTGAGCTAAGCCTCATTCCCCTCCTCTGTCTGTGCTTTGTTGGAAGGCTGAAGGAAGTCGGGAAATGTAATCGCTCTTTCTTAGTCTGGAGGAGAACCAATAAAATTGAATGATTCATTCAGGTGTGACCCCACTTTGTCTCATTTTAGCCCACAACATTCTCTGTCTCTCTTCTCCTTAAAAACCATTTATTCACTCAATAACAGCTATGTACTAGTATTAACAAGCTCAGAGCTCAAAGTAGCTACAAAATACCAGCTCTTTTTTTTTTTTCTTTAGAATTGCTTAGACAGGCAAGTCATAGGAACTTCTAAAGATTTCATCTCAGTGTAAGAGAAATATAAATAACCAGACTTCTTCTTCCTCTTTGGCTTAAAAATGAAGTTTCATATGATGTATATTTGCAATTCCTTTGAAAACATTTCAGCTTCCATTTCCTCCTTTTGACCTTGTTTTACTTTTCATGGGTGTGCGTGTGCTGACTCTTTGTGACCCTATGGACTGTAGCCTGCCAGGCTCCTGTGTCTATGGAATTCTCCAGGCAAGAGTACTGAAGTGGGTTACCATTTCTTTCTCCAGGGCATTGTCCTGACCCAGGGATCAAACCCAAGTCTTCTGAATTAGCAGGTGGATTCTCTACCTTTGTGCTGTTTGAAATTTTTTCTATTGGTTCTTTGTCCTTGGAATTTTCCTTTCCCCTCATTTTCTTTTTTTATCTCTCAAAACAGTTTCCTAATTGTCCCAGCTGTTTCACTCTCTCTTCCTTACGATTCTCTCTAGAATCATGAAAGCATAGAAATTTAAGGGGGAGGAGGCTTTTGGTTAGTTTCACAGCTTTATTTTACAGAAGAAGGGCCAAAGTCTACAAAATTTAAAGAGTTTGCTCAAAGTGATGCAGCTAATTTGTGGATGGAGCTGACACTAGAATCCAGGTGTCTTGATCACTGATTCCTTCTTTGTACCTAATTCCACATTCATATAAGAAATTTCCATATCCCTGCCATGCTTTCAAAAAAAGGGGAAATTTTGGTGCAGTGTTACCCATAGTAAAAGTTTTGAGAAAGAAGGAAGTGAAATTATACCAACTCAAAAATATACTCATGGTATGCTCATAAATTTCCCTCATGAACACAATCTAATAATAAAACATTTGGGTTATACAGCAAGCAAGTAATTATAATCAACAGAGAAAAGACAATATTTTCCACTGTGTAGGATGGGGTCAAATTTTATTCAGTGTGGCGTCACCACAGTCCCAGAGTTCTTGATACATCATTAGTGCTCAACACTCTTCATCTAATAATTGCTAGGCAACTGGGTATGTGCCTACAGAAAGTTAAACTGGAAGATGACCTTGACTCTGGGCTCAGGGTTCTCTTAACACCAATTATCTGTAATTCTGACTTTGAAAAGCAACACAAAAATACTGTGTTGGCCAGAAGGTTTGTTTCGGGAACCCAAATGAACTTTTTTGGCCAAAGCAGTATTACCAGCTGTTAATAGAGTCTGGATGTCTCTGGTGGCTCAGGGATGAAGAATCTGCCTGCCAGTGCAGGAGACCCAGGTTTGATCCTTGGGTTGGGAAGATCCTGTGGAGAAGAAAATGGCAAATCAATCCATTATTCTTGCCTGGAAAATCCCATGGACAGAGGAGCCTGGTGGGCTACAGTTCATGGGGTTGCAAGAATCAAATATGACTTAGCAAGTAAATAACAACAATAGAGTCCCAGTTTTTTTATTTTTTTAATTTTTAAAAATTTTATTGAAGGATAGTTTATTTCCAGTGCTGTGTTAATTTCTGCTGTACACCAAAATGACTCATATATTCTTTTCTACTATGGTTTATCACAGGATACTGAATGTAGTTTCCTGTACAGTAGGACCTTGTTGTTGACAGAGTCCCCAGTTTTGAGCTTCTTCCATTCACCAAATATTCAGGGTGGCCTGAGCAAGCACATGGAAAACTAGGCTTAAACTCGTCATTTCTTCATAACAGCCTTCCCCAGCTTGCCAAATTACGGTATGTCCCTCTGTCTCATACCCACTCAGCCTGCAGTTCTCCTTTGGAACAGTCACTAGGCTTGTTCAAATCTGTGGGCTGGGTCCAGGAAAGTCCCATGAGAGCAGAGACTGTATTTTTCTTCATGACTCACCATGTCTCCAGCACCTGGTTCAGTATCAAGCACATAGTAGGTGCTCAATAAATACCTGTGATTGCATGAAAGCAGGAAGTAAGGCAGGAAAGTGGATGTTTCAGCAAGATCAGTATAACACCTAGGGCAACACAGAGAGGTGGGGCAGTTGCTGAGCTGCCAAAAGCAGGCAAAATGAAGATTGATGGCACTAGGGCTGGGTTTTGTGAGGAATGGGGGCTGCTTTTTAAAAAACTTTTTGTGTTGTTCAGTTCAGTTCAGTTCAGTTCAGTTGCTCAGTTGTGTCCAACACTTTGTGATCCCATGAACCGCAGCACGCCATGCCTCCCTGTCCATCTCCAACTCCTGGAGTTCACTCAAACTCATGTCCATTGAGTCAGTGAAGCCATCCAACCATCTCATCCTCTGTCATCCCCTTCTCCTCCCATCTTCAATCTTTCCCAGCATCAGAGTCTCTTCCAATGAGTCAGCTCTTTGCATCAGGTGGCCAAAGTATTGGAGTTTTAGCTTCAACATCAGTCCTTCCAATGAACACCCTGGACTGAGCTCCTTTAGGATGGACTGGTTGGATCTCCTTGTAGTCCAAGGAACTCTCAAGAGTCTTCTCCAACACCACAGTTCAAAAGCATCAATTCTTCAGCACTCAGCTTTCCTTACAGTCCAACTCTCACATCCATACATGACCACTGGAAAAACCAAAGCCTCGACTAGATGGACCTTTGTTGGCAAAGTAATGTCTCTGCTTTTTAATATGCTGTCTAGGTTGGTCATAACCTTCCTTCCAAGGAGCAAGCGTCTTTTAATTTCATGGCTGCAATCACCATCTGCAGTGATTTTGGAGCCCCCCAAAATGAAGTCAGCCACTGTTTCCCCATCTATTTGCCATGAAGTGATGGGACCAGATGCCATGATCTTAATTTTCTGAATGGTGAGCTTTAAGCCAACTTTTTAACTCTCCTCTTTCACTTTCATCAAGAGGCTCTTTAGTTCTTCTTTACTTTCTGCCATAAGGGTGGTGTCATCTACATATCTGAGGTTATTGATATTTCTCCCGGCAATCTTGATTCCAGCTTATGCATCCTCCAACCCAGCATTTCTCATGATGTACTCTGCATATAAGTTAAATAAGTAGGGTGACAATATACAGACTTGACGTACTACTTTTCTTTTGTATTGAGGTATATCTAGCCAATTAACAATGTTGTGATAGTTTCAGGTTGTCAGCAAAAGAATTCAGCTATATGTACACACCAGTCATCCCACTCACCCAAACTCCCCTCCCATCCAAGCTGCCACACAACATTGAGAAGAGTTGCATGTGCTATACAGTAGGACCTTGTTGGTTAGCATTTTTAATATAGCAGTATGTACCTGTCCATCCCAAACTCCCAAACTATCCCTTCTCCTGGCAATCATAAGTTCATTCTCTAAATCTGTATCTTTTCTATTTTGTAAGTAAGTTCATTAGAGTAATTTCTTTTTAGTTTCCACATATAATAGATGTCATTTGATATTTCTCCTCTGTGTGGCTTACTTCATTCAATATGAAAATCTCTAGGTCCCATCCATGTTGCTGCAAATGGCATTATTTCATTATTTTTGATGGCAGAGTAATATTCCACTGCGTGTGCGCACACACACACACACACACACACACACATCTTCTTTGTGCATTCCTATGTCAATGGACATTTAGGTCAATTAGGTTGCTTTCATGTCTTGGCTATTGTAAACAGTACTACAATGAACACTGGGGGGCATGTATCCTTTTGGATCATGTTTTTCTCCAGATATATGCACAGAAGTGGGATTGCAGGGTATACAGTAGTCCGATTGCAGGGTATACAGTAGTCCTGTTTTTAACTTTTTAAGGAACCTTCATACTGTTCTCCATAGTGGCTGTACCAATTTACATTCCCACCAAGAGTATGGAAGGGTTCCCTTCTCTCCACATTGGAGGTTGCTTCTAAAAAACAAAACAACAACAACAACAACAAAGAATTTCTCTGCTGCTGCTGCTCCTGCTGCTAAGTTGCTTCAGTCGTGTCTGACTCTGTGCGACCCCAGAGACGGCAGCCCATCAGGCTCCCCCGTCCCTGGGATTCTCCAGGCAAGAACACTGGAGTGGGTTGCCATTTCCTTCTCCAAAAGAATTTCTTTAGGAGAGTTAATACGATAGTGGTATAGAGGATATCCTCTTTTACAAAATAGAAATAATGATACACATTTGATAGAGTTGTTGCACGCTCACGCTCAGTTGCATCCAACCCTTCGTGACCTCATGGACTGTAGTCTAGTGCGTTGCCATTTCCTCCTCCAAGGGATCTTCCCCACCCAGGGATTGAACCTGCATCTCCTGAGTCTTCTGTACTGTCAGGCAGATTCTTTACCACTGAGCCACCCGGGAAGCCAATAGACTTGTTGAGGGGATGCAGTGAGATCGTGGAAGTTACTCAGCAAATAGTAGCTATGACTAGAGCAGGGAGAGCCTGGAGTACATCCATCAGTTCCCTCATTTACCCAGCAAGCATTTGATGAGAGCACTGGGTGAGAGTTTCTCACCTTCCCCACATACCAGGCTGAACACCAACTGAATAGGATATGTCTGAGGCTCTCCAGCCAAACAGGAAATAGAAAACCAGCCTTCATGCAAAGTTCCAGTAAAAGCTGAACTTGAACATGCTTAAACCTAGGCCCAAGGGAGACATAGTCCTCCTATCCCTCCACTGAGTGAACAGAGCAGGACCCCAGGGCAAGGGTCACTGGATCTACCCATCCAGTCTCAGGGAGATGTTAGAAAAGAGACAAAGACAGATCCCTACTTCCCCCTCCCCAAGGAGGGTGGCCCTGTCAAGAGGTGCTAAACATACCCACGTGGCTGGCACCATGTGTGAACTCAGGAAGTGAAAGAAGGGTGGAGCCTGGGCCCCACGTTAAAGACCAGTCACCCCACTCACTGATGAGAGTGGTGCCATCAGCCTGTACACCTCTCCCCTGGGAGAGAGCAAGGGTGATGAGAATGTTTCCTCTGATATTATCCCAAATGGGAAGAGAAGCAAGAATCTTTTTCCCTATGTGCTTTCTTGGGCTAAGTTGCTTCAGTCATGCCAGCTCTGTTCAATCCTGTGGACTGTAGCCCACCAGGCTCCTCTATGGGATTTTCCAGGAAAGAATGCTGGAGTGGTTTGCCATTTCCTTGGGATTCCCAGGGAATCTTCCCATGTGATTGAACCTACATCTCTTGAGTCTCCTGCCTTGATGGGTGGGTTCTTTACCACTAGTGCCACCTGGAGAGCCCCTCTTCCTTATGTTCTGGGTCTAAAGAGGAAATAAAATTTTATCTGGTTTTTCTTCACCTGCCAGATGTTTGAATATTGTTAAGGGTGTTCTTGGAATGAAGAAGAGGATGTACAAAGGCATGAAGCCATGAAAGGGCATGGCAAGTCCAAAAAATTCCCCATAGTTGATTTTGCTTATAGCCTGGTGAGTGTGCAGAGGAAATCTTAGAAGTGTCTAGACAGGTGGGCAGGAAGAAGGTGGTTTGTCAAAATGGGTTAGTTGGAAGAAAAGTGTCTGATACAGTCTGAATGTTTGTGACCTCTCCAAATTCTTATGTTGAAATCTTAACCTCCAAAGGTGATGATATTAGTAGGTGAGGTCTTTGGAAGATGGTTAAGTCATGAGGATGGGGTCCTCATGAATGGGATTGGTGTCCTTTTAAGAGAGGGTCCGGAGAGATCTCTAACACCTTCAGCCACATAATGATACAATAAGAACTCTGTGACCCAGAAGAGAACTATCATCCCAAATGCNTGTAGGTTCAAAATTCTGCATAATAAAAAATTTAAAAGTAATAAAAGTACATATGCATATTCATATTAAGGCGGGCCTGCCTCCATTTTTTTTCTTTTCTTCTTTTTTTTTTGGCTGTGCAAACACCATGCAAGATTTTCATTCCCCAGCTGGGCACCAGGAATGGAATCCATGCCACCCACAGTGGGAGCTCCTAGTCTTAACCACTGGACCACAGGGGAAGTCCCCTGCCTCCATTTTTTGTAGTGGTTTGAGTCTTTGAGTATTTAAAAAAGCACTAAAACTATATTTTTTTTTAAGAGGGAAAAGAAAAAGAACACCCTGGCCATAGTGGGGTGACTGGATTGGACAGGTTGGAAAACTGAAGGTAGAGAGCCTGGGTTCAAGGCTGTTTGAATGACCCTAGAAGTAACGGCAATGGCAGGAGGGAAAATGAAAAAAAAGCAAAAAGACACTTAGAAAGTGGAGTACTGGGTACTTGTTATATTAAGGAGTTATTATCACTTCTTTTTTGCTTGGTATTTGGTTGGGTGTGGAGAGTGAGGTAGAGAGAGGCATAAAGTATGAGGCCTAGTTTCTGGCTTGAGCAAGGGGGTGGTGCCATCTTGTGAACTTGAAAACATTCAAGGAGGAAAAAGTTTGAGGGAGAAGGTGGTGAGTTCAGGTGTACACACAGGGACTTTGAGGTACCTGTGGGGGCATCCAGGTAGAGCAGTCCAGTTGGTGAAGAGTTCTGGGAGGAGGTCAGGCAGGTACAGAAAACTGGAAGCTCTTAGTAGAGCTGATGATTGAGGCCATGTCAGAGGACCAGGTGGCCTGGAGAAGGAAGGACTCTGGAGAAGAAAGGAAATCTGGGCCCAGAGGGGGGCCGACATCGAAAGGAGAGCCGGAGACGGAGCCGCCCACAAGACAGGCTGGATGAGAGCAGCCGGAAGAGCAAGGGGAGAATTAAGGAGTGTAAATGTCACAGAAGTTGTAGGAAAGGGAAGTGGAAAAGGGTCAATAGTTTAAAAGCCCTGGAACGTTCATAGACAGAAATAAATGAATACTAGCCATTGGATTCAACCACAAAGGCATTGTTTATGACCTCGGTGAGGGCAGCTTCTGGGCTGCTGAGCACATAAGCCAATTGCCTTGAGTTGAAGAGTGAATGGGAGGAAAACAAAGATGCTTCTGATGGTCTGCTCTCCTCCTCCGCAGACCCTTCTAACGGAGGCTGCCCTGTGCACGATCCCTTGGCCCTAAATAGTCACATCCTGTAACATGAGGTCAGAGACCTGACTCCTCTCCTCTATTGAGGAAATTACCAGGCTAATTCCATTGCATCTCTCTTGGGCATATGTCTGTGTACAGTAGGAGCCAGGCTAAAGATTCTGAAGTGGCTGGAGCTGATGACATCCTTATGAGAGGGCGCTAGGTGAGATGTAGAGAGATGAGAGAAGAGAAGAGATGGTCAGAGAGAAACAGAGAAAGAGAGGAGGGAAGGGGAAGGGAGTGGAGTGGAAGGGAGGAAAGGTGAGGAGAATTTGGTCCTGATGGACGTGCCATCCTTATTCCAAGTTTCTATGGGACTAGCTTTTTTAACTCTAGATTTGCACACAGTTTCTCATGTGTCCCTGCAAGAGGCAGCTCCCTCGTGCCAGCCAGATGGGTCTCTAATCTAAAGGAACTTGAACAAAACAGGAGGTGCAGACGTAGAGGTGGTGAATGCAGACAACTCCCTCCAGAAACTTGATTGTGCAAGGGAAGAGAGAGATGGAGCAGTAACTGAATAGAGAGATGAGAATGACTTGAGGATATTTTAATGCTGATGGGAAAATCAAGTGAGAGACAGAAGCTGGACACACAAGAGTGTTGAGATAATGGATAAAGAAAGGTCTCAGAAGAGGTGGGTGGTGAGATCATCCACGAACAGAGCCCATGAGCCCAGTGTCATCGGCATGGATGCATCTGACTAGCATCTGCTCCCCAGGTCAGAGTGGGTCTCTTCTCAGCTGCCCCACTAACCATGCCTCCCAGTAAGAGAGGAGCCACAAGGACTCTGCTCTGTCATAACCCACCATGCCATTGTAGCAGGCTGTTAGCAGCTTGGGTTCAAGGTATCATATATCATGTCAAATGCCTCATAGGCTTGCTGAGTCACTGGCTAGTAACATTTGACTGCTATATGTGAATGCTTCCTGTCGGACTTTAGTAGCACCCGATTCTAACACAGAGCTTCAAAGATGGGGTTGGTTATGTTCTGGCAGTTTATATACATAGTTCACATACGCACTATAAATACTGGTTTTAGCAAGTGAGTTGGGACAATAAAGAGTGATCATGCTTTAAAAAAAAGTTTTTATCCAGAAACAAAACTGAGAGTGTCAGCTGCTGAGTATCGACTCTCCGTCAAACCAAGTATCTTATCTTTTCAGGCAGTGGGAATAGGATGGATATTAACAGGGGACTTCCATGCCCCACAAGCTTGAACTCAGGCCTCAAGATCCACCCTATCAATCATACATGCTGCTGTCCATTCCACCTTGACCTCTGACTTGGCTTTGGTGGAAGCAGGAATCAAGGACAAGATGGCATCTTGCCTAAAGAATTCACAGGTGTAATGCACAAATTCTCTGTCCAACAGACATCAGTTGCTCCCTATTACCAATCAAATTTGATACACACACAAAGTCTCACCTTAAGTGTTGTTTTTTTTTGGGGGGGGGGCGGTAAATATTTATTTGGCTGCACCAGGTCTTAGTGGCAGCATGTGGGATATTTAGTTGCAGCATGCGAACTCTTAGTTACGGCATGTGGGATCTAGTTCCCTGACCAGGGATCGAGCCCACGCCCCCTGTACTGGGAACAGAGTCTTAGCCACTGGACCACCAGGGAATTCTTCACCTTAAGTTTTAAGGCATAATATGCACGCATGCTCAATCATATCAGACTCTTTGGGACCCCATGGACTGTAGCCTGCCAGGCTCCTCTGTTCATGGGATTTACCAGGCAAGAATGCTGCAGTGAGTTGCTATGCCTTCCTCCAGAGGATTTTCTGTACCCAGGGATCGAACCTGCAACTCCTGGCATCTCCTGCTTTGGCAGGCGGATTCTTTACCATTGTGCCACGTGGGAAGCCTAAGGCCTAACCTCACAGATGGATTCACTATCTCCCACTACTTCTTTGCCTACAGTCCATGCTCTAGGTACTCCAGACAGCTCACTGTAGAACTTCTCCCCATCAAGGCTTGGAAATCGCCTGTTTCCTTTTCAAACTTCACTACTGGATCAGCCCTCAGCAACCTGGAGAGAAGGACTGAGTCTTGCTTGCCGAAGTCCATCTCCTTCCTAGCACAATGCCTGGTAGAGAGTAGGTGCTCAACAACTCTTGAGTAAAAATTTCCCTGAATGGCGACTTTCCTGGTGGTCCAGTGGCTAAGACTCCCAATGCAGGAGACCTGGGTTCAATCCTTGATCAGGGAACTAGATTCTTCATGTGCAACTAGGATCTGGTGTGGCCACATAAATAAAAATAAATATTAAGAAAAATTTTTCTCTGAATGAACTTGTTGCTTTTCCATCTCCAGACTTTTGTTCATATTACTCCTGCTCCCCAGAAGACGCTTAAGCCAGATTCCCCTGATCTACCGTCCTCTCTTTCCATGAACTACTTGTCCCGATTATACCTGCATTTTATTAGCAAATTATGTTCTGCCATGCACAGCNACAGCTCACTGTAGAACTTCTCCCCATCAAGGCTTGGAAATCGCCTGTTTCCTTTTCAAACTTCACTACTGGATCAGCCCTCAGCAACCTGGAGAGAAGGACTGAGTCTTGCTTGCCGAAGTCCATCTCCTTCCTAGCACAATGCCTGGTAGAGAGTAGGTGCTCAACAACTCTTGAGTAAAAATTTCCCTGAATGGCGACTTTCCTGGTGGTCCAGTGGCTAAGACTCCCAATGCAGGAGACCTGGGTTCAATCCTTGATCAGGGAACTAGATTCTTCATGTGCAACTAGGATCTGGTGTGGCCACATAAATAAAAATAAATATTAAGAAAAATTTTTCTCTGAATGAACTTGTTGCTTTTCCATCTCCAGACTTTTGTTCATATTACTCCTGCTCCCCAGAAGACGCTTAAGCCAGATTCCCCTGATCTACCGTCCTCTCTTTCCATGAACTACTTGTCCCGATTATACCTGCATTTTATTAGCAAATTATGTTCTGCCATGCACAGCCTCCACACACTGTTCAAGCTATTGGTTTACTTGCTTTGCTCCACTCACCCCTTCACTCCCACTAGGCTGGGAGGAGCTCCCTGGAGGCAAAGGACAGGCCTTACCCATCGCTATGTCCCGGTCTTATACTCTGCATCTCGCCAGCAATTAGAATAAAGTCTCCCATGTAGCATGTATCAATAATACCCGTGTAACCCAGGAGGGACAGTCCCCTCTTCTGTGTCCTGGAGGGCTTTTTGTTAACACTTTGAGGGGAGGGTTGGGACAGGAATCAGATAGTCAGTCCTGCTGTGCCCTAATTTGGAAAAAGCCCTTAGACAATAGGATGCTAAGTCTGGTGACACCTGGTGGTGCCTCCATGGCAGGGGGCTGGGAAAAAGAGAATTCAGCTCCAGGTCTGTTGGAGACACACTCCGAAATTGATCAGAAAGCGCTTACCCCTCCTTTGCCTGCCTGACTAGTCTTTGCTAACACAAGCATCATTGAACACAGTGGAGGCTACAGTTGTGGACTGAGATGAACAGAGATCTCCCAGAGCACCTAGTATAAACTTTAAAGGAATGAACAAAAGCACTCTCGGGCAGTTCCCTTGTACCACGCACAGTGAGAAGGTCTTACAGCGTTAGGCTTTCAGCATAAGTGGGCCACAAAGACATGTCTTTGCTCACCATCTGTTCATCTTCCCTAACGCCTCCTTTTCCTCCAGCAAGCCTGCATTCACCATTGTGGCACTGTCCTCCTCTTGCCTTCCAGAAACTCTCCCTTCTTCACAGGTTATTAACCCCATTGCCCAATCTTGTTGATTTATTTTTCCTATTTATTTCATCCATTCCTGAAAAAATGGGTTCTAAAATATCTCACCATGATTGTGGATTGTCTATTTCTTTTCATGTCCATCAACTTTATCATCTGTTTTAAAGTGATGCTTTTATTTGGTACTGCATATCATGTCTGAAAAAATTACAGATATAATTTGAGGCTTTGGATGATGGTAGGATTTACTTTTGTTTCTGGCGGGCAGTAAGGTCTTAGGAGATACCCTCACACTCTGATTTTAAACCAGAGAGGATTCTGTTCACCAGAGGACACTGGCAATGCCTGGAGATGTCTCTGGTTGTCAGAGCTTGAGAGAGGGTGCTACTGGCCTCTAGCGGGTAGAAGACAGGGGGAGGCTGCTCAGCATCCTGCAGTGCACACAGTCCCATTTGTGTGTGCATGTGCTAAGTCCCTTCAGTCATGTCCAACCCTCTGTGACCCTATGGACTGTACGCCAGGCTCCTCTGTCCACGGGGATTCTCCAGGCAAGCATACTGGAGTGGGTGGCCACGCCCTTCTCCGGAGGATCTTCACAACCAGGGATGGAACCCTCGTCTGCTGTATTGCAGGCAGATTCTTTACCCACTGAGCTACTGGGGAAGCCAGTAGCTTCCAAATGATAATAGCAGCCCCCAAATGATAATAACACTGAGGCTGAGAAACCTTGCCTTAACCCAATCAAAAACTGAACTGATGGGAAGCTGGGTTTCAATCTTCGGGAGAGTTTCTCTATTTTCACCCCAGTCCTCAGTGTATCGCATTGGAACTGCCAGCTGAATGCCCAGGGTGATTATGTGGGCTCCTCATCCTTGGGGGCTCTGAACTCCGATTTTTGTCCCTTTAGTGTACGAGGCTAGAAACGTCTCTACCTCTTAAGAATGGGCAAATATCTCAAAAGTAAATTCTCTGCTAACTCTTTTTTCTGGGATCTTGGCCCTCAAACCCTCACCAGCTTGGTAATTCACCTTCACACACTTGTCTTCGATGTTTTGTTCAGCTTTCCTCACTATTCTTAATAGAACTCGTCTAACATTATGGAATCACCACTTTCCCCAGGGAGAAGATGTTGCTTCTCACTTTTCTCCAGTCCTTCAAATGCAGGTTTTAGGCCTTGCCATGGTGCTGAGAGTCTTCTCTGCTCATAACCTTGTCCATTTGCCTTGAGAGGGACAGCTTTAGTCCTTGTAGAAGGAATGATGATGGATGCTACGATTTCCCATAATTGCTACCACCAGCAAGAGCTATGGGAGAGAGCCGTGGGGTGATGGGGTTTCTTACTAGCTATCTAAGAAATAAATGTGACTCATTAATTTTTCCATTCCCATACAAGGATAAAATAGCCCCATCTCATACAAAGACATTTTATTTTGACCCTGCTCTTTGTGAAAGAACAAACCTGGCCTAAGGAAATGGCAACCCACTCCAATATTCTTGCCTGGAAAATCCTATGGAGCCTGGAGGGCTGTCGGGGGCCAGCGTGGGAATCCCACCCATGACAGGGTCATGCGGCAGAGATTTTATGGGCAAGGTCGAGTCAGATCTCAGGAGTTCCCCCTGAGTTTCCTTGAGCATGTACCCCCCCAAAATAAGGAAACCAGAATATGCCTGCTGCCGAGAGCCAGCATGAGGAATCTCACCCGTGACAAGGTCATATGGCAGACTCGATGGGCAAGGACGATTTGAGTCTCAGGGTTTCCTCCTGGTATTTCCTGAGCATGTACCCCCAAAATAAGAATCTGCCTGACATTGTACTTTTTTCTACTCTTCTGACACTCTCTGGGAAAAGTTAATTCAAGGCTTTAGTCTTCTGCATTTGAAAGGAGTGTTTCAGCTCAACCCCCTCTGATAACGCTCTAACTTAAATGCTCTAACTTGCCTAACAGGTTCCCTGGACCGTTTACAGGTTGTGAATTGCTTACAGTCCCCAACTGTGAGGGGCACGAAGCTTAAGTATCTTAAAGTTACAGAGCCTTTTCTAAGAGCTAAAAATCCTATTGGTGACAGGATTTCACTGTTGACTCAATGATTGCTGCCAGACCTCCTTACTCTTTATCTTTTGGGCACCTGGGGAGATGTTAATAAGTGTAAATGGGATATGGAAAAAGATATATAGTAGTTTTGATGTTAGCAACACTAGACTTTTGAGTTAATTATTTTTCTTCTGTTATAAATCACTGTACTCCTTTTACTTGTTACAAATTGCTGTATCTTTGCCATGTAAGAATGTAACTTTATTTAGTGCTTTCTGAGAATGGCACCAGACTTTGGGAGGAACAACACAAATAAGTCTTCTGGTTAACAAACCCTTATCAGAAAAGAGCCGTAAAATGTTAATTGGTCTTTTGGCCTGAAGATGATGTAAATCAACTAAGACTTGTGTATACAACTAGGTATGCAGAGAAAAAAGCCTGGTTTTGATAAGAGTCTGGGCTGCTAACGCTGCATAATTTTGTATTACCCCTTGATCTTTATGTACAATCAAAAAAGGTATAAAAGGCCTTGAAGGACAATAGGGGCCGGGGCCAGTCATTGGAAGGACTAGTTTCCCTCATGTCTCTTTCTCTTTCTCCCTTTCCCTCCCTCTCCTTTTATGGCTGAATTCCCTGTCCTGGCTTTTAAGTTCCATGCAAAAGGGAGCCCAAGGTGGGGCACCCTTCAAGTGGGCGCTGGTGGCCCAACGTAGATGGTGCAAATCTCTTGTCCTGAGATTTTATCGGTTTTCCCCATAACCCAAGTTATTCAGCCTCTTTTCTCCACTTAATTTTCCCACTATTATTTCCTAATCTTATATATCTAAATAAATAATTCTTTCTAAGATGCCACGCCATCCCCGCTTCGAATTTCCCTGGATCCACTGGGGCTGGACCCCGGCAGAGGGCTATAGTCTATGGGGTCGAAAAAGAGTTGGACACGACTTAGCGGCTAAAAGGCAAAAACAGAAGTGCTAAGAACACTTGCCTTTCCCCTCAAAATCAGGCTTATATTGCTAGAAAATCAACCAAGATATGAATAGGCCATAACATACCATATAACATCTTAAATGTGAGTGGTCACTTCTCATTATTGGAATAGAATTATAATCAGACTGTATATTTTTTCTGATTCATAAATCTTTCCAATTTTAGAAAATGGGGGTGTCTCATTGATTCATGGAATGAAAGCATGAATGACTGCATAATAATGAAAGTCACTCAGTCACGTCCAACTCTTTGTGACCTGATGAGCTATACAGTCCTGGAATTCTCCAGGTCAGAATACTGGAGTGGGTAGCTGTTCCCGTCTCCAGGGGATCTTCCCAACCCAGGGATCGAACCCAGGTCTCCCGCATTGCGGGTGGATTCTTTACCAGCTGAGACTCAAGGAAAGCCCTCCCATCCTAGACCTGTGTCCTAATCTTAGATCAGCACCACATACTGTACTTGTGTTTTTTTTTTAACTTGGTCTTCAAATAAGGCTTTGGTATTTGTTACTGCATCGATTGTGTTATAAGAAATAAAAAATAATGAAAGAAGGAATTCATTCTGAAATGGAGCCCACAATCTCAGGAATGACTTCCTGTGAAAGCAGGAAAGGCTTTCTTCCAGCTGGGGTAAAAACTAAAGGCATAGTCATGAGTCGCCCCCTATCGCTCAATGGGGTGAAATCCTTGACCTCAGATTTTGATTATTTGTGGCGTTGGGTCTTGTATTAGCAGTCATGGAACTGAAGCAGAATTTCAAGAGCCCAAGGGAAGCGAGTCCCAGTACACACAGTGAGTTACTGAGGATTCTGGGGTGAAGAGCCAAGATCTCAGGACTCTAGGGCCTAATGTAAGTCACAGTCCATCCACCCAGGCCAGTAGCTGCCAGCTTTAGCCTGTGCTTGTAAATTAACTCCCCTGGAGATTTGTAACTTTCAAATAGCTTTTGGTAAAGCCTTACTTTAAAGAACTATTTCAAGGTTTGCATTCCAACGTACCACAAATAAAATCACATGTATAATAAAATAAACCATCTCAGCCATACATTTTGTACTAATTAATAAAGTTATTCTTGGGACCCCTTCCCTCCCCCTCCCGTTTTTCTCCTCCATCC